>CM053790.1:351266051-351866051 GCA_028749045.1 Cupressus sempervirens
TAACATCCTTTAATTCATAATCTTTGAGACTAAGGCCTTCCACATCTATACCTTTAGGAGGGAGAGCCAGTTGTGCAAATAAATCCTAGTTCTATATGGTGGTGACAAATGCCAATGGTGTTGCCTCATGTGATGGAGACTCAGGTTTGTCCAAGATCTCTACAATGTCACAAATGTCTTCCTTTGAAGCACATAATTGAGGCTTAGTACTCCTCATTATTTCCTTTTGGATCCATCTAGGGATATGTCCCACTAAGGACCTAGCTCTTGATGACAAAGGAGTGTGTTCTGCTATCTCCCTCCCCTTATCGCTCCTGGTTGGAGTCATCTCCTATTGTGAGGGTTCCCCTATGTAGCCTTAGTCTCGGTAGAACATGTAGCCTAAACCTTAGTGTCTTGGGAAAGTGGTTGAGAATATTCCACCATATGTCCTTCTGAAACTTCACTAGTCACCATTTGTTCTGGTCTCTCCTCTAATAATGACTCCTTATTAACTTGTTCTTCCTTAGAACTCTAAGGTGGAGGAGTCACTGAGCCCTATTCTACATTGTAACTTGAGTTGGAGATGGAGGAGTAAGATCAGGACCCTATGTGTCTGGTGGCATTTGTGTCCAGTCTTCTTGTTGAGGTTCACATATAGGGGTGTCCTTGATCTTATCCCCAATCAATTCTATACCTATACGCATGAAATCAAAATTTGACATTGAGAAAAACATCGTCGCTCTCTTCACTCTGCTCATCCACCCACTACTGTACTTCATCTTCTGAAGAAGAAAGCTCTAAAGGTTCTACTTGAGTGGATGGCAAGGTACCTATGACACTCTTTCTCCTTTGCAACTCTATGGCTCTAGCTAGCCAAGTTCTTCCCTATAGGGGAACTTGTTCCTCTTCCTCTTTTGATTCTTATTCTTCCTCCTCTTCATCTCCCTCTAGAATACTTTCAGGAATAGATGGATTAGGCACTAATCTTCTACTGATCCTTTTCCTTTTCTTCATCTGAATCATAATTCTTTTCTTTTGTTTCTTAGAGATAGAAGGAGAAGCTGACTCATCTTGTGTAGGAGGAATGTAAACTTGTGTAATCTCTCCCTCTTTTGGTTGGCTAGACACAATAGGAGGCAACTACAGTTCATCTTGGACTTGGGTAGCTCTAGTATCTTGGGACACTTATGGACTCTATTCCTACTATTGGGGAGATGACTGTTCTATTTGAATCCTCTGAGGAGAGGTCCTCTTTCTTTTGTTCATTTCTTTCCTTTTAGGAGGGTGATAATATCCAACCAGGTGATCAAGCTAGTACACTATTTCTAGCCTAATAGGATACTGAGTTGTGAAGGTAGGAATTGTTACTTTCTTTCCTCTACCTCTTTCTGGGTGAGCATGTGCATGGAAGATCACTGTGTCAAGAATTGGATCGAGTGGAAAAGGTTTCTTGATCCAATCCTTTGTCATTTTGATGACATGCTCCACTCAATGATTAATATCATTAGCCTCCTCCCTGTCAACCTCAGTATTCATAATGGGTCTTTCACCAATTTTGTCTGCGTTGAATAGGGGGTCCAGCAATTCCTTAGAATCCTGTCGCTTTATCTCCTCTAGGATGTTCAACTAGAGAGCCTTTTCTGCTAGATACAAAATCATCCTACAATAGTCCCTAATGTGGACATCATAGTCATTTGTAGCATTCATCTAGTGATCTTCAATAGCATCCTCATGATGGGAGCCTCTTCCTGCCAGACTCTCCACTTTCCCAACATTGTCAAAATATGGCCGAGGAGAGTTGTATTCTTCAAGATGATAGTTTTTCCACTCCCATTCAAATGACAGAATGTCTTGCTTTCACTTCACCTGATATGGTCTAATGACCAATGGCCATACCCAGCAAGGTCTCCATTGCCTCTTTATCTTCTCATAGGCTGACTCAATTTGCCAAGAAATCTCCAATAGCACCAACTTGTCACTTGGGTATCTCATGAGATTCTTAGGATTGATGGGTGCACTAGCTACCTTCAAATAGGTGAACGTTTTGAACTTAATGAATTGAATGATTGCAAAGGTGAACACATCATTTACAATTCTATATTCCTTACTCTACATTGAGAGCTTCTTCTTCACTAATTGGAGGTAGACTATATATGGCCAAGCATTAGGGTCTTGCATACTGCCTCTCTTGTACAAACTAGGATAGTTTTTTGCCCTTGCTGCAAGCAAGTATACCATGTAAGAATTCATGTAAAACCTCTTCTTGTCCTTTACTATCCTCAACTGCTCACACAAGTTTTCACGTAGTGTGGTGGTCCAGTCTAGTGGTATCTTTGCTTGTCTAATGGTCTCAATGAAGTTGACCATGAAAGTGCTAAGGTGACCCGTTGCGAGTAAACCCATGACTCTACTTAGGAGAATGATAGAGTATCCAATGCCTTCCTTCATATATCCCTAAGTCATATCCACTTTTCCCATTATCCTTCCCTGAGGAGGCTTCTCAATAAGGTATGAATATTGTATGATATCAATTGCCTCCTGCTGGTGTTCCCTATACCATCTCTTATTTTTTTCATACGAGAGTCTAATGAACTATTTTTCTCTTAGGAGATGGAAGACCTTCTCAATTTTTTTGAGTCGAAGATCCAACACAACTTCCCCAGTGATGCTCTTGACCAGTCTTTCATCAGGAACAAAATATTGTGATAGGGCCATGATTAGTTCAGTTGATTGAATTAACACGGGGTGAGACACTGTATTTACTAATCTGAAATGGATCAACGTAGATACCAAGGCTAATCTTTCTATTGGTTTGTTGCAAATTTTGAGGAAATCTCCTAGATCTATGTGCCCTAAATTTGTATCTCATATTTTTGCGTGGTCATCATAGAATCTCAACTTCGAGGGTATGCCTTGGAACTTGAACATAATAGGTTTGGGTGCTACTCTAGATGTGGATGCCATTTGATCACTTGCACATTACGATAGAACAAAATAAACATTAGTTAATTAATAGACCAAAAAAAATTGCAAAAGAAAAAAAAGATTAATTAAACAAAAAAAATGTCCCCTTTGGTTTATTTCATCTCTTTTATTATTTCTCTTTTTTATTTTTTAAAATTTTAAATATTTTTTTAAAGATTTTTTTTTTTTAAAATTTATTTTTCTTTTGAAAAAAGATCAAATTAAAAAAAGGGGTGTGAGTGCACCACGGGTAGGAGAGGCGCGCCACGGGCACCATGGATGTGGTTAGGCTTTCACATTTACAGTGCCAAGGCTGGGCCCATGCACAAAGTTTAGGCATGATAGTGTGGTGTTTAAGCCAAGAGCACACTCGCACAAAGTTCAAGTGCAGTGGCACAGAGTTTAAGCCATGAGCGTTTGTGTGCTAAGTGAAGGCGTGGTGGTGCAGAGCTAATCCTTAAGCATCCGTGTGCTAAGTGAATGCACAATGGCGCGAGCCTAATCCAAGAGCACCCACATATTGAGTGAATGTGCAGCGATGCGATGTTTAAGCTGAGTGCCTATGTGCTAAGTGAAGGCAGCGATGTAGCGGTTGAGGCCACAACGGTGCAAACAATGACACCTATAGCATAGAAAGAAAGGATGCCCATGGCGATGTCAACAATGGCACCCACGACATGATTACAACTTAAGTGTGCGGTGCCATCATACCTTACATTGCAGTCATTGTGACAATGTGAAAATGGGGGAAAAATGAGGAAAGGCAAAGGAACTTTGTAGTTTTATAAACCCCTATGCCAGGTCAGGTGTGTGATGTGCCTCAGTGCGTGGTACCCACTCTTCTCACGCACGCGCTCATCTACATGATTTTTATTTTATTTTAAATAATTTTTTATACTTTTTCAATTTTTGATTTTTTTGTATTTTTTCAATTTTTTGATGACTCTAAGACTTTTAACTCTAACAATTCTCTCTCGACTCTCGAACTATGAATCTAAGAGCTAGAAAAAAAAGGTAGGGGGGCATGTGTTGTGGACACCACAATAGATATGTTCTACAATGTATCTTGATGACATGGACAAGTGTGTGTGTAAAAGGTTGAAGACATGTGAAAGTTTTTAATTATTTGTAGAAGATAGTGTGTAGACAAAGTATCTGAGAAGTTTTTTCTAGTGTTTGGATTATATCTCCTAACTAGGATACAATATTGTCAAGAACAGCTAGACATTTATAAAAGACAACCTAATGATGATGTCAACAAGTGTATGAAGTCTGAGGTCTTACATGTGAGAAGTTATGAATACTGTGAGTTGATAGTATTTTGTAATTGTGAAAAGGTGTAGTAAATTGTATTATCTTATTGAGGTCCTATTGTAATTAATTGGGAAAGCCTCAAGCCTGAATAAAGGAATTATTTCGAGGATATGGTATAAAGGAAAGTTATTTTCCTTGTGATGAAATATGTAAGTGTGAATTGTGAAAGTCATATGTGAAGTTGGTAAATGTAAGTAAGTGATCAAAGGGATCATTGTGATGTGAAGTTGGAGATCTGGTGTTGAGATATGAGAAGTATTTGATATGATATTGGCACAGTAAGAGGATGGAGAAAGATTTTGAGTTGCTGAGATTAGTTAGATTTCTATTATTTTGAAAGAAATAATATAGAGGCCATTTGGATAGTGACATCTGTCGTCTTGTCTATGAAGCTATTTGGATAATGGGTCCATCCACCTTCTACAACTCCTAATAGGGTTGGAATATCCTCACATGGATTTAAAGTCTCCTAAAAGGATATATATATACTAAATGTATCTCATTGGCTCCTAATAGAGTTCATACTCTTACAAGGAACTTATATATTAGTACATCATTTTGTGGGTACCATCCCCATCAAGGTTTTCCCACTGATCAAGGGTTTCCCTAGTTTACATATCTAGTGTTATTGTGTATGTGTAACTTCTTATGGTTATTGTTTATATTGATCATATGTTTAAGGTTTAATAAGGTTGATAAAAGTTGTATTGATCTAATAATTGATTCACCCCACCCTCCCCTGAGTTATCTTGGTGGAGTTTACTTTCTAATAGTATTGAAGAACTCAAGCATTAAAGCATTCAATACATCTTCAAGTACATTTGAGGAGATCATTTTGAAATCCATTAGAGAGGAGAATTATTGCATTGTAGGTACTTTTAAGGATCTTCAAAGAAGTACATTTGGTGGATTCATCATATATCTTCCATGATCATGCATCAACCTTTCAAGATTTAGCTTCCTCCATTTTTTTTATAGTAGAGCTTTTCATAAAGAGATTCCTCTCATATTCATATTCATGCTTCTTCTACATTCACATCCTCTTAGTCCATTCAATTTTTAAAGTGAGGATATTGCATTTTATTTGAAAAATCCTACTATTGTAAGGTGAATTTGTTTATTTACTTCACATTACAGCATTTTATTTATTTCAATTTCAAGGTTAAATCCTAAACTAGGATTTGACCATGGAAACCACCCACATCCCCCCCCCCCCCCCCCCCCCCCCCCCCCCCCCCATTAACAAAAAAAACCCTTTTTTCTTGAAAGTTACAAATATTATTAGGTAGAACATAGCACACATTTAGATACCCTTTTTGCAAAATTTTAGAGATCCAAAATATGTTATGGGATTAGAAATAAATGGTCAAGGTCGCACTGCGTTCTTGACCCTCCAAGTGGGCCCTAACCTAGGTTGACATTGACCTTTAGGTCAACCTTGAACTAGAGCTGGATGATTTTAGGATTTTGTAGATCTCACAATTTTAGGTCTAGATTGCATATTTCAGCAATTGTAGACATCATCTCACAACCCATTTATAGGTTTATATTTTAAAAAATGAGCTTTCTTCTTATTTCAGTACATATTTTAATCCCTTTAGATTTAGATTCTGCTATGTATATCTACCCTCATAAAATGCTCTCTTTGTAGAGGTGAGGGAGAAGTTAGTCCAAGCAATTCACTCTTTTGCATTAGGTTATGAATTGGCACTTGATCTTATGTTAATTAGGCTTGAATTAGGATGTGAATCTTGGATTTCACACTTCATCTTGCATAGGGTAGTAGATTCATTTCCCCACTATAAGTTTTGGTGATCATGCTAGAGAATAGGTAGAAATGCATGAAGATTTTCTTGTTGGTAATGGAAATATTTTGGTTATTTTTCATATCAATGTCCTAAGAGAGAAAGATAAATGAAACCTAGAAAGCTTTACAAGTCAAAGATTTCAAAAGATTATTTTAATGTTAGTCAATGATGAATTTGATTTTAAAGAAATAAACTTCTTAGACAATGATGATGAAGATGAGATAGGATTTGTTTCTATTAAAGAAGAAACTTAAGTTAATTGAGAAAAATAACTTGTATTGCATGTATAATTTTGATCTTGGTGTTAGAGTTTTCTATCTTGTGACTTTAAATTGCTTTATCCCTCCTTTGTGAATGTAGTTAGTCTTCTTTTGTATTTCATATTTAGATCTAGTTTTTATGCATATCCTATTATTTCAAAATTTGTTTAAAGCATGTTTTCACCACTATACAATCCCCTTCACAATAAAACAACATCCTTCTTTAAAATATGTTTCCTCTAAAAGGAATCAATTTAGTGTTTGTGATGTTGCCATGTCTTCTCTTACATCATCTTATAAAGTATCATTAGACAAAGGAGATTATTTTAAGCTTTCTCTTTGTCAGGGGGAGTTGAGTATTAATTTTAACCCTTCCCCTAATATACATGATGATTTTGTTAAGGATGAATTTCTACCTTCTTTCAATTGCTTTATGTTTTCTTCTTTGGTGTGCTTTCTTGATAGAGATATATATTTTTTTAAATATGGCTAAGGTGGCCATTTTATTTTGTAATTTATGTAAACATATCAGTCATATAAAGTGGGTAGACCATGAAGATGAAGTATCATCATGTATACTCTGAAAATTGTTGAAGTATCATACAGTTTATCTAGCAGAATAGATAGAGTTTTGGTTGGTGAGCTCCACATGAATATCATGAACATGTGTGAAGTTAGGTATAGATAATTGACACTCTAAAGATAACATATGCGAGAGTGCATGTCAATACAAATAGATTTATGGGCAAATTGCCAGTTATGGAAATATACAAGTGGAATAGGGTATAATAGAGAATTAGGCACTTTGGGTGAATCAGTATTCTACAAACCTTTTCCCACAACTAAATATTGTTAATTACTTTATAACTTGCATATGAAAGTAAACCAACAATTTTGAACAATAAATTAAACCATACAAATAGAGATCTCATAACACCATTATTTGTTAACTAGGGAAACCCTGGCCAATGGAATACCCCAGTAGGGATGAAACCCACAAGATGATCCACTAAACAAAAGAATCATGTTAAGGATATTGACCCTATTAGGAGTCTATCAAATACAGATAGTGCATTGAGTCCTTGTTAGAGGACTAGGCCATGTTAAAAGAATCAACCCTATTAGGAGTTGCTTCAACCCTACTAGAAGTTGGTAGAACAATTACAATGTATGCAAGAAGAGCCCATTTTCCTAACATGCAATATATAAATAAATTTCTTCACAAGTACAGATATACATACAATATTGTCTCATTGTTTCACTTTGTTAATCCTTTGATCATACACCAAATCTTGCATCATATAAAGTTCACATATCATATAAAATTCCTTCACAATAGTTTGCATAACATGTGCACTTCACATTAGTTGTGCAAGATATGATCTTTACTTATACCTTGCAAACTATCAAAACTCTTGATCAATCAGCCTTAAAGCTTCCACACACTTGGCTAATAATAAAAATGACTCAGGGTTAACATCTAGGATATCAGCCCATCATGCCTAGGTAATTATTTTGTTACCAAAATAATTCTTTAAGTGTTATATTTAATTTTACTATTTTTCTCTATTATCTTCTATTAATTAATTGAACTAGTAATTCCTTTGTAACTATTGTCATACTATTTGTACGAATCTGCACACTAAAATACATCATCATGACTCTACCATCCATCATTCCTTAACTACACATGAGCTAACTCAAACTCTTTCATCTATGCATATAGAATCTCTCTTCATGATATTGCAAACTGTCCAATACTTAGAAAATTTTATATCTCTGATTTCACAATGAAATACCAAAATATGTGTGTTTCCATAAATAACAACAATTCCTCATCTATCTATCCATATCTCCAAAAAATTCCCCCTTCATCATTGATGGCAACATTTGGAAAAATTGGATAAGTCCCAAAATGATGTCATACAAAACATCAATAAATTCAATAAGTAATTACTCAAACCTAGCCTTGAAAACTTGAATATTTTATTCTTGTATTGATGGGTGTTTACATTCCTTATCATTCCTTTTATAATAATTTCCTATATACATATATAATCTCCCTCTTACATGTACATATAATTTTCCTTTACATTTACATCTTCTCCCCCTTTGACATTAATGACAAAGGTGTCACAATGTGTACAAAACAAAATTATGTTACCATTCTCTATTCAACTTGAAATTCTGAATATACAATTTGCAAAACTAAGTGTTAGCTTTTCAAGTTCCTTCCTCCAATTATCTTTGAAAAAAATTGATATACTAATAAGTGTGAATAATTCATATGATGTAATTTCAACTATGCTCAAGTCTGAATAGGAAAAATTTTCATAAGATGCCTTAGCTGCAAGACACTCCTCCAATTGCCTTTGCAAAATATTAAATTGAGGAGATAAATATTCTTTGAGGATACAAAATCTATCTATTATCTTCTCCTTTTTAGATTCAATTCCTTTGATATCATTGTGAACTTTCTCATTTTTTGCTTCAACGTCCTCAATGCTCACATCTAGGTTATGTAATCTGATAGTGAGTGTTTGAAGCTCACTCATTCTGCCTTTAATCTAGTTATCAAATTCTAATAGGTAACTGTATGACATTGTGAATTGTCCATACAATTTATTTCCTTCATCAATGCTCTTCCTCAGCTCTTTAATGTAAACATTCAAACTTTTCAATTCATTTCTGACATTTGTGCATAGTGTATCAAACAGTGATGCATCATGCTTAGTTTGAGCTTCCACTGAATCAATATCAAACAAAGTGAAGAACTTTGCATCAAAAGATCTTATCATTGTTGAAAAAATCTTGATACAAGTATGAAAATGTGTTTCAATCATTTTTTGTCATTGATTTCAAACCTACTACTTGTTGGTAACGTAATTGCTTAGATAATTTGAGTACTATAATTTGTTTGATTGATTAGGAGGATTTGATCAAATGAGGTAACTATAGCACCTAGAGGAAATATTGAGTTATGATATGAAAAGGGAGTACAAGGATCAATTAAGAAAGTGATATTATAGTGCATTGATAATCTACTTAAGGTTGCAAAGAATGGACACACTGATTAAGTTTAGAAGAACAAGTTAAATGAATTGTGTCTTCCAAGCTTAACAATCTGCACAGTAGGTGTCGAAAAAAGTTAATCTAAGCCAAGCAAAAAATTAGTGGGAGCCAAGAAAAGTAAAATATCAATGTATGCCAAGGGATACAGTGTAAGCCATGTAAATTTTAATTGATGTCGAGCACTAGTAAACTTTACTTCATGTTGAGTGTTTTGATAGTGGATGTCGAGAACCATAGTATGTGACAAGCATAAGAAGAAAGTTAATGTTGAGTGTTATCATTATGAGAAAGATCATGAATTCAATGAAAATGAGGTAAAAAGTTTGATTTCTTGGAATGTGTGAACCATGTGGAAGATAAGTTTGATGAGTTGGTTGCATAGAATTCAAGATGAACCATTTTGAGACAAATTCAAAGAGGATTGAAGGAGAAGTTTCTAGAAGGGAATAAAATGGAGAGATGGGTAGATTCATTGAATCCTACCTAATCCAACCTAAACTTGAAATGGACAATGGAGGTTGAATGACAAAAGATCTAAATTTTCTATTTATAGAGATGGTTGGTTAGAAGCAAAGGTTGTCATGTGCAAGAACCTAAGGAAGACAAAGAGTTTAGGGTATTGCATCATTCAATGACTTAAGAGAAGAGACTATTATTGGAAAGAAAAGAAATAAGGCTTAAGGATAATGATGCTTGAAGGGTGAACAAGCTATCAGAACTAAAGTGTGTGAAATTCAAGTAGAATGGAGGACTGAAAATAGAGATCTGTAAAGTGTTGTAAATTTTTATTAGAGCAAGCCTTACTATTACTTTGTAATCATTTTACCAATCTAGGGTAAATCCTTTGGATTAAGGTTGACCTAACAGTCATTTGTAAATCCTTAAACTGGGTGATATTCCAAGTGAATGATCTAAATTCCTCTAATAAGGCTCAATCTTAATAGGGTGATTGAAATCCTCTAACTAGATCACATTTAATAGTGTGCATTATAACATTTAACAAGGTTGGCCTTTCATAGGGAATCACTTTAGAAGAGTGAGAATGAGTAGCATGTTACTAGTGGTTTTTCCCGATATTGGATTTGCATGTTAATCATTGTGTCAAATGTTTTATTGAATCTGTTATGTTTCATGCTTACATTTCTACAAAGTTGATTTGACAATAACCTACAAAGTTTAAATCATTGTATGATCTAATGGATGCATGCATGATGAAAGTGTTTATGGATATGGGTTCACTAAGATGTGAAAATTTTTATTTGTACATCTAGACCTTGGATAATTTATTCATCCCCCCTCTCATTTATTCTAAAGAATTCCAACAATTGGTATCAGAGCCATCTTCTTAAGAGGACTATTTTGAAGGTACTTGAAGCAAAAAGATCAAGATATCAAAAAGGGAGGTACCCAAGCTTAATAGAGAGAACTTCCCTACATGAAAAATTTTGATGAAGCTACACCTAGTAGGTCTTAGAGATCATGCACAATCTACCATTGCTATTGAGCATGCTAATCCTGTTGGAAGCCTAACTGCTAAAGATCCAAAAAAGAAGAAAGAACACAATCAGGAAATGTTGGAGATTACCTCTGCCCTAAGTTATGTTGATTTTGATGATATAAAGGGTTGTGATAGTGTAAATAAAATGTGAGATGCTCTACAAACCATCTATGGAGGTTATCCAAATGTTCTAGGAGCCAAATCTGAAAGTCTTAGAGCCAAGCTATCATTGAAGGAACCTAATGAGAAGAAGAAGAAAAGGGTAAAATATGTGTCTCGTGACAATGATACAGATGAGGAAGATGTAGAGAAACTTGAAGCACTACTAGCAAGGAGATTTCATAGAGGAAAAGGCAAGTTCAAAGGTAAGTTACCTATCATGTGCCTCAATTGTGATGAGGTTGGTCATATTGTTGCTAGATGTCTAGAGAAGAAGAATTACAAATGTGGAAAGTAGAAGAGATGAAGATAGAAAAGATTACAAAGATAAAGGAAAGAAGTCTTGCTACATTGTTGAAGAGGAAACTAAAGATGAATTTTATGACCATGATGATGAAGTTGTGTATGTTGCAATGAAGGATGATTTTGATGAGGATGAGGCAACTGCAATGGTGTCTTGGTGAACAGGAATGAAAAATGGATCATGGGTAGTGGGTGTTCACATCACATGACTGGAAATAAAAGTAAGTTCATTACCTTGAATTATTATGATGGAAATAGTGTAAGGTTTGGTAATGATGCACCCTATCTGATAAAAAGAAAACATTCTATCAAACTCATACAAAAGATTTTATGTGAAAATTCTTATTATGTTGAAGGACTTAACTATAATTTGTTGAGTGTGTCACAACTAAATAGTTCAGGTTGTAAGGTTGAGTTTGAGAACAAGATGGCTAAGATATATGACACTAATGGAAAACTAATTGGAAAAGGTGATCAAACTAGAGGTAATATATTCTACCTTGATATGGAGGATACTACTTATTTAGTTGTAGAGTTTGATGATGTGTGGCTATGGCACAAGAGGTTATGTCATGTTAATTTTTGTTGGTATAAATATGTATTTACTTTTTACACTTTACTTAAGTTTACTTAAATTAATGCATTATTTTATTATTTCTTTAGTGAGACACTTAGGATTTTGCGTACTTTTATGAGTTGTCATGTTGACAACATAGAAGTAATCAACTCTAATTCAGCACATGGTGTCTACAACATTATTTTGTGTGCTACACCTTTGTAGGCTTATCCTCTCATCATCACACTTACTCCTATGCTTAATGGAGGATAATCCACACCTAGTGGACATGTGCCTAGTTGTATGACTTATCATGTTGCTAATTCCTATCCATTCTAGAAGCATTCTAGAGGCTTTTATATAGAGGCACTCCTAGTGTACTTTTACAATTGAATTGAATACATATTGTTATTCTAATCATACTCTTTATGGTCTAATATTGTGCTTGTGCTTGAGTTCCTTGATCCTAGGTGAATTTTTCCCTAAGAAAAATTCTTACATGGTATCAAAACTTGGAGAATTTCTCTTCACATAGCCATGTGAGACCATTGTTGCTTTAGCACCTCAACCCAGATCTGGAGTACCATAGTCATTGGGAGCATCTAGAGCTAGAACAAACCTTACCATTGCACCTAGAACATCAATTTGGTAAAAAATGATTATAAATTCACCTATATTGGACTAAAGTTGATTTTGACACAAATTTTTTTTGCAAACTGGCACCCAAAGGCCCGATTTGCAAGTCTGGTATGATTGTTCTTTAGATCTACATTTTTTTAATTCAGATCAGTATTTATTTTTCTCTACAATCGGTTATATTTTTTCGACATATTTTTGGAAAAAAAATTCAACTAGTTGGCTAGTGACACCTCAGCCCTACATGAAACATTGTTCCTTTTATCAACAATTTCATTAAAATCTAGCATTAGCAGTAGTCAACTATTACTAATGGTGAATATTTGAGAAATTTTGGCTGCTTTATGTCATAGTCTGACCGAGCACCACCACTAACTATTTTCTGGTGTATTGACCACACTCAACTGGCTTTGTTGTTGCAATCATCGTTGCCTTTGCTTTACATACTATGGGCTATTCTTTTAAACCTTCTACAGACTTTCTTACCCATCAATGTGGGATATTTTATAAGAATTTGGGTGTTGCAAAATCAACATCACAAACGATGATTCCAGTTTCTAGAAGGCGTCAAACAATTTCTAGCACTTGCAGCCCTGCACCTTGCCACACATCCCTTCCATGGACTTCAAATCAACCACCACATAACTTCCCTGCATTCAACTATTCAAAAACATGCTACCACCATGTGGAGTGATCACCATCAACCATGTAGTACATGTAGAGTACAGTCAGTAGTATGACTAACACCCTATCCAGCCACCTTCACGCTTAGCTCACCTGCCACATCGACTGTGCAGGCCACCCTCCATCTGACACATGTATCAGTCAACCTATGTCATATTGTGCCACATCAAATCTTTGCCTACATAGTGCCACATCAGTCCAACCATATGACATGTCAACACATCCATATGTTTTATATAGTACGACTTGCCACATCACCCAGGGAGGCTAATTTTTTTTTGACATCAGCATTTCATGGTGTTAAAATTGATAGCCATTTGATCATCATTCTTAGGAATTTTTTAACTACTATCATAGCTATTTGACCATCAAATTTAAGCGTGCAATTTTTTGCCCAAACCCCTCTCCAGATGCAATTTTGATTGACAGTCTGACTTTGGGAGGCCATTGTTAGGAATAAGGTGTCTCAACCTTGGATAATTGCTATTCTCATTATTTTTTTTTGTAAATTGTATTTCTTGCAAACAATGTTGATGTGTCGGCATCTTGAATTGTGTATAAGGAAATCATAACTAAAATGGTTATGACAGATTCCTATGACACGTAAGAGCTATGTTAGGAAGATTCAATGATAGGTGAAGACATGTGGCAACTAATAAATTTGAGTATTGTACACTCTACCCCAATAGTGGGGTTCCTATTTTCTCGAAGAATGGTAAAACCCTAATGTGGTTAGATTTGGGAGTAACCCTAAAAGTGAAGCGCATGTTATAAGCATTTTTAGGGTTGCGAAGAGGATGTATGTGAAGTAGTGTATTGTTGGTACTGCGAGTTGCTACTGGTGTCTTCTGTTGTTCCTGTTGAACTTGCATTGCAAGTGTATTATAACCTTGTGTTGAAGATAGTACATTGTGCAGGTTACCGAAAGGTTTTTCCCCATCGACAAATTTTTGTGTTATGTGTTTCTTTCTCTGCCTATTTTCTTTATACTTGCTTGGCTGAAATATTTTTGTTTACATGATATTGGATCTATAAGTGTAAAAGATTTTAATAGGATTTGCACCATATTTATCTTAATAGATTAGTGTAGGAAGCTGTTTTTGCACCTGAGTTTCCTTACAGCCATAACTCAATCATCCAAACTCCAAATTAGGTGCAATTTTATTTTATTTTGGGTAGAATTTCCTAAAATTTTTAGTGGTGGTGTTCTTTTCTAGTTTTGATGCACAAATTTATCAAAAATTTCATTTTTTGGTGATTGTACCTATCTAATCTTGGATTTTGCAACTTGAAATGCTCTATATGAGCTCATCTGAACACATTTTTAGGTTCCTTTTTTTAAAAGTGCTTATTTTTTGTCTACTTTCTAAATCTACAATCAGATTATAAGGTTGTGTGGACAAAAATATCACTTTTAGACTTAGGGCCTTTTTTCCATTATATTATTTGATTACTTTTCACAATTGTTGTACATCTGAACTACAATGCTTAGCGATAGATTTGAGCCTCAAAAGGTAGTTGTAAACAACAAAATTAGAAGTCCACTTTGTACATTTTGAAAAGTGGCCTATTCTACATGCACTACATATAAAGTGCCAAAAGCTTCTTCTTCTTCTTCTTTTTTGGGTGGGGAGGGGGGGGGGGGGGGGGGGAGGGGCTCTTTTGATTGAGTGAAAAGGGGGGGGGGGGGGGGGGGGGGGGCGGGGGTTGTATTGTGTTCTTGTGTCTCTCTTTTGTGCTTTTTTTAATTTTCTGCATCATGGGTTCACCTAAAGGTCCATTCTAACTTCACACAATTATTCTACACAAAAAGATATTGTATGGAGTAGCTTAATGGTTAAAGGTTTAAATCTTTATGTTGATGGTATAATTCCCAAACCCACTAATGCTACAACACTCTCTAGTTGGCAAATTAAAGACCAACAGGCTTTAGGAATTATCAAGACTTGTGTACATAGAGATCTATGTTAGTGTAGTTTTTTATTTTTCCCATTTTGCTAGGTTTTTCCTACACTTTTAATAATCTCACTTAGGTTAATAAAGAATGTCTTATTAAGTGAATGGTTGTGAGGTGTCACCTTCCTACATGTGAGCATCCATTAGCTATCTTGGGGAGATACTTTGCTATCTTTAGTCCAATAGATGGTTGCTCCTCATTGGTTGGTGTTGCCACCTCCTCCCTCTTCCTAGCCTATATAAGCATGTTGCCTGGCTTGTATTTGTATCTCTTATTTTTTGCATCCTCTTAATGCTATTTTGCTTCTAGCATTTGCATTACTCTCTTGGAGACTAACTCTATGTTGCTATTTTGATTTTGTATCGTTTGCATTCATAGTTTAGATATTTATTCTTTGCACTAGTTTTCTGGGTTATTAATTTTTTTAGATTCTAACATGGTATCAGAGCTTTTCTATGTGCAAGAGTAGATTTTAGTTTCTTTATTTGAGAGATTCGAGGGGGGCTAATAAATTTTATTGTAGTTTTTTGAAAAATGAAGTATGCTCTCCTCTTCCATCTTTGGATGATCTTGAGAATCAGAAAAGTTTTGACAAAAATAGTTTTTCTTTGGGGTTTCAATCTCAAATCTGACAACCAACTTGCATATTTGGAGTTTTCAATCAGTATTGCAGGTTCTAGCATGCCATTGATGGACTTAGGAAGCTGATCCAGTATTTTCATGTCATATTTTGGTTGCAAGGGTCATTTCTTGATTTTTGGAGCCATTTTTTACTATTAAAGGCGTCTAATTTACACTACAGCAACATCTTCTATACTTCAGCAAGAAAAACACTTTCTGGGTTTTGTTTGCAGCCCAAAAAAACCATCTATGTATCTTTTAGATTTTGCATGAAATATATATATATTGTAGGATTGAGTGTGGAAAGCTACATCCATACCCCTCTCTGTTGGCAGTTGCAAAGTTGAACGTAGTTTTCAAATGTCTCGTTCTTTCTCATAGGGACTCCAATTTTGATGATTCTTGTTATGACCTTAGCTATTTTTTGTGCTCTATCCACTAGTGGAGTTGTTTTTTGATTTTCATGCATAAATTTTTTAGAAATTGCAAACTCTTGGCCGTAACTGTGCACAATTCTCATTTTGGAAACTTCAGAGGATCATAACTTTCTCATACAACCTCGTATCGAGGCAATTCTTTTTTTGAAAGTGCATGATTTTTTTATTAGATCATAGTGGTGCTATTTGTTTCCTTGATTATTGTGCCTAAGTTTCACTTTCAACATATGCTCTTCATGAGGGTTTGTAATGCATTGAAATCAAGACCACTAAGTATTTCTTTCTAGTGGTAGTTGTAAACGCACAAAAATAAAGTGCCAAATCATATTTCTTTTTGGGGGGGGGGGGGGGGGGGGGGTTCTTTGATTGAGTAAAAAGGGGGGCATTGTCATGGCCACGTTCTCTTCTTTTTAGCATTTCTTCGTTGCATTTCTTCATCATGAATCAAACAAATATGCCCATCCTAACTCCATACAATTACTTTGAGTGGAAATCATGCATGACAATTCACTTAAGGAAAGCAAGATTAAATAGGATAACTATGGGACTTGAAACTGAACCTGATAAAGATGATGATAAGCCTAAGTGGTTTAACAAGTGTGATGAGGCATATGGAACATTGTGTTTGTCTATTTTTCCTAACTTGCTATTTCACATTGAGTCTTTGGATACACCAAATGAAGTATGGACAAAGCTAGAAACACTATTTGGCACACAAGATTCAATGAGGGGTCATATGTTGGAAAAAGAATTAATTAGTTTAAGTCCAAGCAATTTCAACACAATCCAAGTTCTCTTCACCAAATTGAAATCACTAAGGCTACAGTTAAAGCAATGTGGAATTGAAAAGAAAGATGAACAACTAATTCTTAGTATTCTCTCTAAGCTAAGTTTAGAATATTCTGTGTTTGCCTCTACCTTCTATGCTACTAAGGGTGCACTTGGTACTCAATTCACCATGCCATCTCTAAATGATTTTGCTGTCAATCTCACTCTAGACAGGACAAGCTAATCTAGATGGGCACTCTTAAGTCCTCTAAGTCACATGCCTTAGCAACCAACTAAGGCACAAAAGAAAAAAAAGGACAAAGTAGTAACAACAATAGTAAGGATGAGAAACAAAATAATAGTGAGGAAAAGAAGGATCAGATACCAATTGCTTCAAAAGCAACTATTGATAGCTCATCCTCTAAGGGCGATAAGCCTAAGAAAGAAAAGGTTAAATGTGCCTATTGTAAAAGACTCGGTCATGATGAACATAAATGTTTGAAGAAACAAATTGATCACTTGGCATACATTCTTGAGAAGAATAATATTAGTGTTCCTGAGTTTGTGAAACAAAGTTCTAATGAAGAGTCTAACAAGGTAAAAGAAAACAACAAGGGGAAAGGAAAGGGCAAGGCTCTTGTTGCAGTTGCTTCCTCACCATCCACTTGGGTTCTTGATTTGAGTGCTTCACACCACATGGCTTCATTTAAGAAAGAACTTGCATCCTTGGAGCCATGTACTATGCCTTCTATTTTGATGGGTGATGACACTCCTATTGAGGTGTGTGGGAGAGGGTCTATTGGTGTGGGGGATGACACATTCCATGATGTTCTTTGTGTACCCTCATTATCAACTAATCTCCTATCAATATACCAGATCACTCTTACAGGTTTACACAAGCAAGTTGAGTTCACTCCTGATTCAGTGGAGATACATGAGTTGCATAGTGATTCTATAGTTGTAGTTGGGAGAGCAGATCATCAGTCATGACTCTATCTATTTTCTCACTTTGTTACTGATCCTTCTTTATCTATTTTGCTCACTCACTCTAATGATGTGAGTAAATTATGGCATGAGTGGTTTGGCCATCTTAACTTCCACTAATTGCATCAGCTCAACCAGCAGAACATGGTCACAAGGTTGCCTTCGGTTCAATTCTCAGGAGGTATTTTCCAAGGTTGCATTCTTGGTAAGCATCCTAAGTGAAATTTTGACAAAAGTAAGGCATGGAGAGCTTCACAGATACTAGAGTTAGTTCACAGTGATTTGACTGGTCCATTTCAACATCCTTCTTTTAGTAGGGCCCGATATGTCCTCACTTTCATTGATGACCTTTCTTGATATACATGGGTGTACTTTCTCAAACAAAAGTCAGAGGTATTTGATCATTTTCAAGACTTTAAAATTTTTGTAGAAAAGCAATCTGGGAAAGCCATCAAGGTTTTGTGCATAGACAATGGTGGTGAGTATGTCAACCATCAGTTTGAAATATTTTGCACTTCAGAGGGGATTGATTTATAGCATTTAGTTCCATACAATCCTCAGCAAAATGGTGTTGCAGAACAAGAGAATAGATCCTTGAAGGAAATGGAAAACTGTATGATTCACTCTAGATCTCTTGCACCATAGTATTGGGCAAAAGCGATTAACTATGCTTGTTATATCCAAAACCATGTTCCTCACCAAGCCTTGAAGGGAGTTACTCCTTTTGAAGCTTGGAGCAGTTGGAAACCATCAGTTAAGCACTTTCAAGTTTTTGGCTCCCCTGCATGGCCCCATATTCCTACAGAGAAACGTAAGGCCTTGGATCCACAAAGTAGACCTTGCATATTTGTAGGTTATTTTGATGGTGTGAAGGGTTATCAGTTGCTCCACCCTACTAAACATGAGTTATTCATTGAGAGGAGTGTTTATTTTGAATAGGGATCTTCAAGCTCACTTTCTATCACTTCTCCAACTCCTTCTACCTTTACATTAGAGTCACTTGGAATATATGACAGATCTTCTGATGAGTTAGATTCACCTGAATAGTCGTCTACCTCTACTTCTGATGCAGA
Organism: Cupressus sempervirens; assembly: GCA_028749045.1. Taxonomy (NCBI): domain Eukaryota; kingdom Viridiplantae; phylum Streptophyta; class Pinopsida; order Cupressales; family Cupressaceae; genus Cupressus; species Cupressus sempervirens. Next base: position 351,285,128 of record CM053790.1, read on the forward strand.
AAGTGATTAAGAAAACTCACCTCCTTCCTCTACTAGTCATCATTCAAAAGTTAATGATTCCCCCTTTGAATTCTCCATCTTCCTATCCACTTTGGGCTAGACAGACCTTGCAGTCTACAGGTGATTGGGTTGGGGATCCATCAGACACCAGGCAAACTTGTTCACAATTCTAGGATGCTCCACATGTCTTCATTGCTACTACCTCAGATCCACAATCCTTTCATGAGGCTTTTGGTATTCCTGAGTGGGATACAGCTATGTAGGAAGAGTATAGTTCCTTGATGAGGAACCACACTTGGGAACTCGTCCCTCTTCCTAAAGGAAGAAAACTTGTTCGATCTAATGGATCTATCGGACAAAATTTTTAGTAGATGGGTCAATTGAAAAACACAAGGCTCGCTTGGTCACCAAAGGATTTTCCTAGGTTCCTGGGATTGACTACTCTAAGACTTTTGTGCTAGTTTCCAAATGAATTCCATTCAAATTGTTCTTTTCATTGTTGTAGCTAATCGTTGGGAAGTACATCAGATGGATTTGAAGAGTTCTTTTCTTCATGGTGACCTTCATGATGAGATCTACATGGAGCAGCCACAGGGCTTCCTTCAGGATTCTTCACTTGTGTGTCATCTTCAAAAGTCTCTCTATTGCCTCAAACAGGCTCCTTGGGCTTGGTATGCCAAGATGGACTCCTTCCTTCTATCAGTTGGTTTCACTCAGTACTATTCTGATCCTAATGTCTACATTTTGCAATAGGGTGATTCACTTCTATTTTTGGTTTTGTATGTTGATGACTTGCTGATCATAGGAAGTTCTTCACCCACCATTAAGTCTATCAAAGTCACCCTTCAGGACAGTTTTTTGATGACTAACTTGGGCTTGTTGCATTACTTTCTTGGGATTGAGATCCTTCAGTCTCCTTTTGGGATCACCATCACACAATCCAAGTATGCTCTAGATTTACTCTTGAGGTTTCATATGGCTGATTGTAAGCCTACTCTGATTCCCTTCCTTTCTGGAATCAAACTTGAGGCTCAATGTTCTTCTCCACTTGTTGATGGCACTTTGTATCGCCAACTTGTTGGGAGTCTCATTTATCTAACTCATACGAGACTTGACATCTCCTATGCTATAGGCATGGTCTCTCGATTCATGCAGGAGCCCCATGAGTTGCATTAGAAAGTAGCCAAGTGGATCCTTCACTACATTCAGGGTTCTCATAGTTGTGGGATTCACTATGCAATAGGTATTGAGCTTGATTTGGTAGGCTACACAAATTCAAATTGGGCAGGTGATTCTGAGGATCGCAAGTCTACTTTAGGGTATAGCTTCTCACTTGGGTCAAGTCCTATTTTTTGGTTGAGCAAAAAGCAATCTGCTATTGCTTTATCTTCTACTAAGGCTGAGTATTAGAGGGCTATAAATTCCATCACTGAGGCCATTTGGCTTTAACATCTTCTCACTGAGTTTGGTATCCAGATTAGATGACCATCAGTCATATTTTGTGACAACTAGATTTCCATTCAGATCTCATGGAATCCAGTTCATCATCAACGGACCAAACACATAAAGGTCCACATGCACTACATCTAGAGCTCATCCATGGTCATGCCATTGACCTTCGCTATTGTCTGACTTCTGAGCAAGTTGCTGATATCTTCACCAAACCCTTCACTAAGAGCAAGTTCCTTCATTTGCGAGCTTTGCTAGGGGTGAGGGATGCTTCATCTTTTGGGGGGGCCTCTTCCTCTCACTCAGAGTCTTGACTTTTTTTTGGGGGAGTCTCTTTTCTCTCTCTTTTGGGAAATCTTATGTACATGGGTACCTCATCAGGCTTGACTTGCCAGGACCCATTTCTACATCCACCTAAGGTTTGCTTATGGGTAGGTGTTAGTGTAGTTTTTTATTTTCCCTATTTTGCTAGGTTTTTCCTACACTTTTAATAATCTCACTTAGGTTAATAAAGCATGTCTTATTAGGTGAATGGTTGTGAGGTGTCACCTTCCTACATGTGAGCATCCATTAGCTATCTTGGGAAGATACTTTTCTATCTTTAGTCCAATACATGGTTGCTCCTCATTGGTTGGTGTTGCCACCTCCTCCCTCTTCCTAGCCTATATAAGCATGCTACCTAGCTTGTATTTTTATCTTTTATTTTTTGCATCCTCTTAATGCTATTTTGCTTCTAGCATTTGTATTACTCTCTTGGAGACTAACTCTATGTTGCTATTTTGATATTGTATCATTTGCATTCATAGTTTAGATATTTATTCTTTGCACTAGTTTTCTGGGTTATTAATCTCTTCTTCCACATTTCCAGTTTCAAGGAAGTTAAACCTGCTTGGGAAAAACTTGAATCATTCTATGGTAAGGTGGATGAGGAAAAAGGATACCAAAAATTGGATGACCTACTTCTATTGGATCCAAAGAACTTTGATACAATTCAAGATTATATCAACAAAGCCAATGAGTTTAGAGCACAACTTAAAGATTTTGGTAATCCCGTGAAGGATGATAGGTTGATTCATCACATCTTGAAGAGGCTACCTTTCAAGTATGCTTCCTTTTTTTGAGTTATAATACTCATATTTTGACCATGGGAAGTGCTTTCCAAAAGCCTACATTTGATGCATTTGTAGAAATGTTAAATGTTTAACAATCCCAGTTGATAGATATGAGACTTCTCACATCATCAAAGACCAAAGCATTTGTGGCTAGTGATGAGAACTAGTCAAGTCAAAGAGGAAAAAGTTCTAGCAACAACAAGAAAAAGCAATGGAAGAAAAAATCACAATCTGAGACACAAAAATCCTCCTCATAGCAAGGCAATTCTTCTTCCAATAAGAAGGGAAGTAATAAAAAGGACAAAAAAAATTGTGCATATTGTAAGAAGCCAAATCATGATGACCATCATTGCAATACTAAGAGAATCGACGAGTTGGAAAACCTACTCAAGAAGAATAGAATTCAAGTGCCCAATGCTTCCAACGATTCAACTCTAACCACTTCAAAGGGAAAAGGGCAACTACTTATGGCTAGTTCAAGTTCTTCATTAGAATGGATTCTTGACTCAGGTGCCTCATATCATATGGGTTCTTCAAAGGGAGACTTTTCTTCATTGAAGCAATCACAAGTACCACACATCTTTGTGGGAGATGAACAAAAATGGAAGTTGAAGGGAAAGGACATGTAGAGATGGAAAATGGGGAACTCAAAGACTTTCTCTATGTTCCAAACCTTAGCTCTAATCTCCTCTCAATTTACCAAATCACTAACCTTGGAGATGGAAACAAAGTTGAGTTCCTTCCAAATTAAATAGTGGTGTGAAGTCTCAAAGATGATTCATTAGTTGCAGTGGGCAAAGTCAATCGTGACAAGAGGCTTTATTCCTTCTCCCACTTTGTGCCTAAGTCTCCTTTGCATGCCTTGTTAACTCAATCTAATTCACAAACCAAATTATGACATGAGCGGTATGGTCATCTTGCCTTCAGCTATCTTCAACAAATTTTCTCAAAAAACATGGTCAAAGGTCTACCTACAATCAACTTTTCTAAGTGTGAATGTTCATCATGTTTAGTGGATATGCATCTCGCAGAGAAGTCTTCAAGAGCACCCATTGTTCTTTAGTTGGTTCACATGGTACTAGTAGGTCCTTTTGTAATGACATCAGACAGCCAAGGTTGCTACATCCTTACTTTCATTGATGACTTTTCACACTACACATGGGTATACTTTGTTCATCACAAGACTGAAGTGGTTGATAAGCTTCAAACCTTCAAGAGTCATGTTGAATAACAATCAAGGAAAGCCATCAAGGTTCTTCAGATGGACAATGAAAGTATATATGTGAACACAAGACTTAAAGACTTTTGCAAACTTGAGGGTATTGATCTTTAGAACCCACCAGCATTCAGTTTGCATAAGATAGATGTTGCAGCACTAAGGATACAAACTCTTAAGTCCATGGCAAGTTGCATGATATAAGCCAAGTCTCTTGATGCTACACTTGAAGTCAAAGCTATTAGCAATGTCAATCACATACTTAATAGGTCTCCTCATAATTTCTTATATGGTAAGACTCCTCTTGAGGCATGGTGCAGCAAAAAACTAGTTGTGAAATACTTCAGAGTCTTCAGTTGTCTAGCATGGGCAAAAATATCTTCCAGGGGAAGCAAGGCACCACCACCTAGGTCTTGTACTTTCATCGGATATGAAGATGATGTTAAGGAAAATAGACTTTTGGATCCTAAGACTCATGAGATCTTTTTGGAGAAGGATGTACACTTTGAGGAAAGTTCACCTAGCTTACCCTCTGATCCTCTTCGCACTTCATACACTGTGGAAACTGATAGTGACACCAGAGATAGTGATTCAAAAAACTTAGATTTGCGGGATCCTATTGACAAATGTAGTGAGAGGTCACATCATCAGCACATTCCAAATGCATAAATTGCCACAGTGATAGGTCCAACATTGCAAGGTACACCTTGTCTTCCAACTCCAACAACAGAGGATGACTATAGCAGACATTTTAGGTTTATTTGTAGAGTCATACATAGTAGACTTGGGAGACATAATTGATGATATACATCTTCTCTTTGATGATGATTATCCTTCTTCAGTTATTGCGAGGGCTCACTCTAACCCTCATATCCATTCTCTACATGATCAATCTTCACAGGTTGATATGATTGTGGATCCTTATGTACATCAGTTGCAGGAGGTATCTTTTTCATTTGAGGAGATATTTAGTTCTTCAAGATAGGTTCTACATCCATCCTTGTCAAATTGCACTTGTTCTTTTCAGTCGTGTTGGAAGGGGTGATAGCTAGTATTGACACAAGGATAGTTGAGTAGGTTTTAGAGGAATCATTGATCATTGGAATTCTTTCTACACAAGGGAAGCATCTCACTTATACCTTTTCCATTATTTCTTCCAAAGGGGAGGAACATTATACAATACTCATGGACTAGCTTCTTCCTTGGAGTAGCTATCACTAATCGACACTCTTCATTTAGCAGGGCAGGGGGGGGGGACTACCTTGTCTCTCTACCTCTTCTTTCTTATGGGGGGATTTTTTCCTCTTATGGGATCTTGTCCTTTTTATTCTTCACCATTGTATATACTTGATGTCGTAATGGGAGGGTCTTGATTACTCCATCCATCCATGCATCTTTTTTTTTCATCTCTCTTTTTGGGAGAGGGTTTTTCCCATGAGGTTTTCCCTCTTTCTCCACTTTATGAGAGATTAAATTTCACTATGTACATGGGTACCTAACATGGCAGCAGGGACCCATTATGAATTTCATCCTAGTTCTTGTGAACTTAAGTGCATTCCCCTAAGTTGTACTTAAGGCCAGGTGTTGGTGTAAAAACATATTTACTATTTATACTTTACTTAATTTTACTTAGGTTAATGCATTATTTTATTATTTCTTTGGTGAGAAACTTAGGATTTTGTGTACTTTTATGAGTTGTCATGTTGACAGCATAGAAGTAAGCAACTCTAATTTAGCACATGGTGTCTACAACACTAGAGTTTGCATAATTAACTAAGCTTTCATGTAGACAACATAGTTATTCACACTCCTAATTTAGCACATGTTGTGTACAACATTACTTTTCATGCTACACCTTTGTAGGCTTATCCTCTCATCATTGCACTTACTTCTGTGCTTAATGGAGCATAATCCACACCTAGTGGACATGTGTCTAGTTGTATGACTTATCATGTTGCTAATTCCTATGCATTATAGAAGCATTCCAGAGGCCTTTATATACAAGCACTCCTAGTGTACTTTTACAATTGAATTGAATACATATTGTTATTTTGACCATACTCTTTCTGGTCTACTATTGTGCTTATGCTTGAGTTCCTTTATCTTGGGTGAATTTTTCCCTAAAGAATTTTTTTACAATTTTGATAACTTGGTAAGTATCAGTAACATGAGAAGAGTCAAAGGTTTTCCTAAGTTAAAGAAACCTAACAATAAAATTTTCAAACAATGTGAGTTAGGAAAAATGAAAAAGTCAAGTTTTAAGAGTAAGACTCATACCTCTAAAGGAATATTAAAAAAAATTCATACTGACTTGTGTGGACCAATTGATGTGCAAAGCTACAATGGAGATAAGTACATTATGCTGTTTGTTGATGATTTTTCTATAACTATGATAGTTATGTTTCTAAAATAGAAATTCGATGCTTTCCAAATGTTTAAGTGGAACTTAGCAAGAGTTGATAAGGAAACAAGTAAAAATTTGAAATGTTTGAGATCTGATAGAGGAGGAGAATTTACATCAAATGAGTTTGAGATGTTTTTTAATGACAGAGGAATTAGAAGACATACATCTACCCCTAGGACCCATCCACAAAATGGAATTTCTAAAAGGTACAATAGATCTATAATGGACTTGCTAGGACACTCATGATGGAGAGAAAAAAAAATTTGAGATACTGGAGAGAAGTTGTAAGTATAGTTGTTTATATCTTGAACCATGTGCAAGTCAAGAAAGGTACTCATTCAACACCTTTTGAGCTATGGTATAGATACTCACCCAATGTAAAATATTTTAAGTTATTTGGAAGCAAGTGTTATATTCTCAAGGATTTCATGAATGGTAAATTAGATGCAAAAAGTGAAGAAGGTATATTCCTTGGCTACTCTACAAGAAGTTAACCTTATAAGTGTTCAAATACTAACACTAAAAAAGTTGTAGAAAGTGGAAATGTGAAATTTGATGAATATACAAAAGTAAATGAGGCTAAACCTATGAAGAAACTAGAGGAATAAAAATCATTTGTATACTTTTATGAAGGTATGTCTGCTGATGAAGATGATGTAAATCAAGTTGCAAATCAATAGCAAGTTTTAGTAAGTTTTAGTGAGTGTTGATTCATGTACTATGAATGTCGAGTTCAATCTGAACTGAGCTACATTCAAGTGTCAAGTTATAGAATGAAGTTGAGGCACATTCTGATTCTAATATTAGTGTACATTAAAGATATTTTAAACTACCTAATAGAGATGTACATATTGATTCATAAGTTGAGAGACCAAATAAGGAAAATAGAGCAGAACCAAGACTGTCAAAGTATGCAAAGAGACATCACCCTGCTATACAAATCATTGGAGATAAAGATGCTAGACCAATGAAAAGGAACAAGTTGAGAAATGATACATATTTTCTTAGCATGCATGAACCCAAATCAGTGATTGATTTCTTAGAAGATGTGGACTAGAGTAAAGCCATGAAAGAAGAGATTTAACAAATTGAGAAAAATAAGACATGGACTCTAGTTCCTAGACCAAAAGATAAAAAATTGATTAGCACAAAGTGGGTGTACAGAAACAAGTTAGATGAAAATGGTGAAGTCACAAGGAACAAGGCAATATTAGTTTGTAAAGGATATGCACAAGAAGAAGGGATAGACTATGGAGAAACATTTTATCTTGTTGCACGATTGGAATGAGAAAGAACTCTAATTGCTTACTCTACATACAAAAGTTTCAAAGTTTATCAAATGGATGTTAAGTCTACATTTCTGAATGGTATATTGGAGGAAGAGGTTTATATAGAACAACTAGAAGAATTTGTTGATGCTAACAATAAAAACATGGTATGTATACTACAGAAAGCTTTATATAGTTTGAAGAAAGCACCAAGAGGATGGTATGAAAGGCTTCAAAATTACCTTGTGAAGATTGGATTTGAGAGGACTGTTGATAACAACAATTTGCACTTGAAGACAAAGAAAGGAAAAGGTATTTTACTATCTAAAATTTTTGTTGATGATATCATATTTGGATTTCAAGATACTTTATGTAAAGCTTTTGCAAATGAAATGAAGAAAGAATTTGAGATGTCTATGTTTGGAGAGATCAAGTTCTTTGTGGGTTTGCAAGTACATCAGATGAAATATGGTATATACATCACTTAGTCAAAATATGTAAAGGATATACTAAAAAAATTTGGATTTGAAGATTCCAAGCCAATAAGCACACCTATGGTGATAGGACATAAATTGTCAAAGAATAATGATTCAGCTGAAGTGAATCAAACATTTTACAGGTTTATGATTGGTAAATTACAATATGAAGTACACAACATATTTGATATTGCATTATCTATTGGGATAGTTGCAAGATTCTCTACTAATATTAGGGAGAATCATTTGATGGTTGTTAAGAAAATAATGAGATATCTAAAAGGAATAGAAAACTATGGTCTATACTACAAGAAAAATAAGAAATTTGAATTAAGATACTACACTGATGTTGATTAGGCTAGAAATATTGATGACAGAAAGAGCACTAATGGAAAAGCATTTTTCTTAGGAAAAAGGTTGGTTACATGGACTAACAAGAAATAAAACTACATATCTTAATCTACTACTGAAGTTAAATATGTTTTTGTTGTAGTAAATTATACAAACATTGTATGGATCAAATAGCTACTCAAAGGTATGAAAGAGGAAATCATTGAACCTATGATACTTTATTGTGATAATAAAAGTGGTATAAATATATCAAAGAATCATGTGATGCATACAAAGACTAAGCACATTGCAATCAAGTATCATTACTTGAGAGAGTTAGTTCAAGATAAAGAGGTGAAGATGGAATATGTTAACACAAAAGAGAAAATAGCTGATATCTTCACAAAAGCATTACCTATGGATGCTCATGAGTATCTAGGAGGTAAACTAGGGGTGATACCCCTATCAAAGGCTATTTTAAAAGCATGAAAAGTTCCTAACATCAAACAAGATGATTGACATATGTTACACATTGGTATAGTGGATCTTACTTTAGGAGCTACCTAAAGCAATCAAAGAGCTAGAGCTACAAATCAGTCACAAGCTAGGTGACAAAGGGAGAAACTAAAAATGTTCATATCTGGATGTTAAGGTGACAAGTCTTTGGCATTGTTGTCAAAGAGGGAGAAAAGCATAAATAAAGGGAGAAATAAGATACATAAGAAACATGGAATACCTAGTTAGAGGGAGATAATGTCAAGGGAGATATAAGAAGTGATCTAAAGGGAGTCATAAGGATGAGTTGATTGATTTTCTATTGATCAGAATAGAATTTTGTAACCTATTCAGAAGATGAAAGTTGTTGATAGAGGGAGAGATTTCAATACAAGGAATTATTTTATTTTTTGTATTTTTGTTGGTTGTCCTAATTAAGTTTTTTTTTTCATTAATACCAAAGAGGGATATTATTCAAATAGATTGATACAAGTATGAAAATGTGTTTCAATAATTTTTTTTTCACTGATGTCACATCTACTACTTGTTGGTAAGACAATTGCATATATGATTTGAGTACTATCATTTGTTTGATAGATGAAGAGGATTTGATCAAATGAGGTAACAATAGCACCTAGAGGAAAGGTTGAATTATGATATGAAAAGGAGTACAAGGATCAGTTAAGACAGTGATATTATAGTGCATTGATAATCTACTTAAGGTTGCAAAGGATGGATACATTGATTAAGTTTATGAGAACAAGTTAAATAAATTGTGTCTGCCAAGCTTAACAATATGCATAGTAAGTGCCAAGAAAAGTTAGTGTAAATTCAGTAGAAAATTAGTTGGATCTAAGAAAAGTCAAACTTTAGTGTATGTCGAGCAATATAATATAAGTCAAGTAAATTTTTAGTTGATGTCAAGCACTAGTAAACTTTAGTTCATGTCGAGTGTTTTGATAGTGGATGTCGAGCAACATAGTATGTGCCAAGCATTAGAAGCAAGTTAATGTTGAGTGTTAGCATTATGAGAAAGATCATGAATTCAATGAATCTGAGCCAACAAGTTTGATTTCTTGTATTGTTTGAACCATGTAGAAGATAAGCTTGATGAGTTGGTGGCATAGAATTCAGATGAACTATTTGAGGCAAATGCAAAGAGGTTTGAAGATAAAATGAAAATATGGGTAGATTCATTGAATTCTACCTAATCCAACCTAACCTTAAAATGGAAAATGGAGGTTGAATGACAAAATATCTAAATCTTCTATTTATAGAGATGGATGGTTAGAAGAAACGGTTGCCATGTGCAAGAACATAAGGAAGACAAGGAGTCTAGGGTATTGCTTCATTTAATGACCTAAGAGAAGAGACTATTATTGGTAAGCAAATAAAGAAGGCTTAAGGGTATGTATGCATAAAGGGTGAACAAGCTATCAGATCTAAAGTGTGTGAAAGCCAAGTAGAATGGAGGACTAAAAATAGAGATCTATAATTTGCAAGTGTGTTATAAGCTGTTATTAGATCAAGCCTTATTGTTACTTTCTAATCATTGTACTATTCTAGGGTGAATCCTTTGGATTAAGGTTGACCTAACAATCATTTGTAAATCCTTTAACTGGGTGACATTCCAAGTGAATGATCTAAATTCATCTAACAAGACTCACTCTTAATAGGGTAATTGAAATCCTCTAACTAAGTCACACTTAACAGTGCACATTGTAACCTTTAACAGGATTGGCCTTTCACTGGACATCACTTCAAAAGAGTGAAAATGAGTAGCATGTTGCTGGTTGTTTTTCTAAAATTGGGTTTCCACATTAAATTATTGTGTCAAATGTATTATTGAATCTATTATGTTTCATTCTTATATTTTTGCAAAGTTGATTTGATAGTAACCTACAAAGTTTAGGTAATTGTATGATCTAATAGATGCATTCATGATGAAAATGTTTTATGGATATGCGTTCACTAAGCTATGGAAATTTTTTATTTCTACATCTAGACCTTGGATAATTAATTCACTCTCCCTCTCAGTTATTCTAAATAATTTCAACAATCGATATCATAGCCATTTGCTTAAGATGACTAGTTTGAAGGCACTAGAAGCAAAAGATCAAGATATCAAAAAGAGAGGTACCCAAGCTTAATAGAGAGAATTTCCCTGCATGGAAAAGTGTGATGAAGCTACACCTAGGAGGTCTTGGAGATCATGCACAAATTGAGTTCTGATAGAGAAATAAGATTTGACCAAAATAGGTTTTGGTATCCTAAATGGTGACACAGATTTGTGCTTTTACCCTATCCACTTGCATGGATTTAGAACCAATGACTATATGTGGAGGTGAGTCAATTCTCTAAATTTTCTTAGCCTCTTCTTCAGCATTAATAGGTGTACTAGCCTCAACATACACTAGGTTTTCTTTCTCTGACTATGCACTCTCCTTAGTGGCTTTAGGCATAGAAGTCATATAACTAACTATGGATCCCTCATTTTCCTTGTTTAGCTCTTCATAATTTACTCCCATAAGAAGAATTTCTCTTCTCTTCCTCAAAAAAGGCTCAATATCTTCCAAAATTATTTTTGTATCCTCATCGGAGTTAACATCATAGAATTTCTTAATCATATTTTCTCTCAATTTTGTATCTTTCTCTACTACTCTTCTCTTCCTTTTTAATAATCTATTGTAAGAGTCTTCAGATATTTTATTCTGAATACTATCAAATGTTTTATTCTTCAAAATCATGTTTCTTACGATAGAATTTTCTAACTGCTTTCTACCCATGTTACTATACAAACTGTAATATTTTATTTAACTAAAAAAAAATTTCATTCTCAATCATCTACATATTCAAATTTTCAACCTTAGGTTTCTAGTATGTTTTACCAGATGTTGTTCTTCCTTCACCAACTACCTATTCCATGGTTTTCTCCTCAGTTTCTTCCTCAGACTCATAAGACTCACTAATCTGTAGTGTTTTCCTTCTCTTACCTAGACCACTAGTGGTTTTCTTGGTCCTCTTTCTAGGGGATGGTGTAGGTTATTTCTTTATCTTCACCAATCTTTCATATTTCCTCTACATTTGATCAAGATTCTTCTTCTATCTAGACTACTCCTTGGTACGCTGCACTATGCAACTGCGACATAGGGTGCAATAGGTATCTATGAAGTAGATTCTACTATTGTCACTCCCTCTGAAGGTGTTGATATGGAAATAGGATTAGCTTCCAATACCTCTATTTGATCATTGGCCTTCATTTCTAAGGCTATATCCTTGATCTCATCAAATTATTGCCTTATTATTCTTAATTCCTTAAGAATGGATTATATCATTTCCTCAACATTCTTCCTAATTTCCTTTCTATGAAGTTTAGAGAAAAATTCCTTTATGTTTTCCTTAGAAGTTCCCCATCTAGGGTATTAAATATCCCTTTCTGATTGAAGTATAATCTTGGCATAGCCTTCAATGAGTTCTTTACTTATTTTATAACCCATAAGTTCTATGAACTTAACTCTTGGTTCCACTACCTCTATACAAGTTGTGTCAGTCTCTACCATAAAACACATTTAATCCTTGTATTTCTCTACCATAGTAGGAGGAATTATGTATCTTTGCTTCATTTTCAATTGAGAATATTTCATCATTCTATCAATGTCTTTATCCCTGGCATCTTCATATCTAGCCCTATAACACTGGGTGATTATCTTCATGGTGCAATCATCACTATTCCAACATGTCATACCAAAAATTTCTTGGTTACACGAAAAAACAAATGGGTTAGTAAAGACTCAAATCTAAAAATTTCATCCTTAGATTTATTTAGCTTTACAATGATGTCCAACAATTGCACTCTAACAATCTCGCACATGTTTGCCTTTTCCTTTTCAACAACCATCACATACGTTGCATGTAAAAATCTTGTTGGCATAGAATTTACACTTGAGCTATGATTAATCTTGTATCCAATAATCTTGCTCAACACTCTAACTGTCGTATCCTTAGTTAGACCAACCTTCATATTTCTTCCATCAAATTTGGTCTTCAGATTTGTTTCAACAATCTTCCTAACATTTTTGTCATGTATTGGATTACAACCTTCATTAATCAGTCCAATGACCTTATGTATTAGGTCATTTTCAATCATAATAGGTATATTACCTACCCAAAACATTTCTTCATGTACTCTTCTTAGGATAATCCTACTCCATACATGATTATCAAATTTCATATAAAACATATACTTGAATAGATTCAACTCATTCAAGTATGCACATACTCAGGTATCAAGGTTAGGTTTTGATTACACATAATACCTAAATCCTTATGAATGTCTTCATCTCTAATACTCTCAAATTTATAGTGAATTTAGCTTCTAACATCTTCTACATGAAATACATTAGGTGGGAATTGCGAGAACACTCCCAAAAGATCATCAATTAAAGAAATGAATGGGTGCTTCTTAAACTTATACCTTGGTCTCTCACTAACATCACATATAGAATAGCTTACCATTATGCTAACTAACTATACTAAAAATTCCAACTAAAAGCTTCATAAAATTCCTTGATTATCGCATATTAGGGCTTCTTCAACTTTTCACTTTAGATGCTTTAGTTTACTTCTTAATTCACTATCAAATCACTCACAAATGCTCAAAATTCTTTATGCAAACAAATGATACTAAAAATCTGGTTTGCTATCCTTAAATCATTTCAAATTTAACTTCAAATTGAATGTGTATCTACTTTATCTTCACAATATATTTTTGATTACTAATAAGCTTGATTTCTTCTATTGGGCTTACTACGATCATAAAAACATTTGCACACTTAAACAATAGCTTCCTCACTTTGTATTCTACCATTTTCTAACTGTGCAACTTCTAATTCACTTTCTAACATTATTTTTGATCAACTAATGCTCTCCTTCTACTAGAAATGCTTAGTTCAAATGGGATAAGTCACAGACAATTGTTAACTTTAATCCCTTATTAGCTACATCAAAATAACGCTCTTCTAAAACTATATAAGAACTTTCTAAATTATTAGCTTTCACCAATTCTTCCTTGAATTCATCAACATGCTCTTTTAGTGCTTCCTTCTGACTATTATCACTATCATTATCATTTCTTCTATCATTTATGTTATTATTCCTTCTATAATTATGATTCTTGTTGAAACTTTGTCTATCCATTTTTCAAAATCTTTTTGTGCATCCAAAGGTATTGCATAACTGACATAAGGCGCATTTCTTCTCTAATTAGTTCCATTCTAATTATTAGGTGCTCTGCGATTCCTTGAAATATGTCCAGGGTTGTTACATTTGTAACATGCAATCTAGTTCCTTTCTCCATTAGGTCTTTCACCATCATTGGATCTGCTTTGTGATCTCCCTCTTTTATTACCTGCAAGGTTAGTTTTCCTAAATATTCTACTATTTCCATTACTACTATCAAACTTAGGTTTCTTACAATCTACTAATTTATTACCATAACCATGACAATTATAAAAATAGAAATTAGTGATAGGTTTAAAGGACTTACTTGTGTAATCTCTCTTCATATGACCAACTTCATTACATATAAAATATCTACCTCTGAATTCATGTCTAACTTCCTTAGGTAACTATTTTGTTTTCTTAGTGTTCATCATGTTTCTCAAATAGATTGGTTTTCTCTATTTCCTTAGGTTTTTCATATTTCTCAAATAAGTCAACTTGCTCAATTTCTTTAGATTTTTTTGTGGATATGATTTCTTCTATTGGATTTGGTTCTTTTCTAACTTCAGTTTTCTTGGTGGACTTTTCTCCAATAAGATATCCAAGGTTTGTCTTATCATAAGAAGATCTTTGCTAAAATAGTTGTTCATCAATTTTCTCACTATTGGAGTAGAGCTTCTCTAACTTCTATTTAGCTTGTGTCAATTCTCCTTTCACAATAGTATTGTATTTTTCTAATTTTGCATGCTCTATCATAATAGAATATAGTTTAGATGTTACTTGAGACAATTAGGATCTTAGGTCAAAATTCTTAGATTTCAGATCTAGATCAATCTTACAATCATCCTTCTTCAGACTCAACTTAAGCTCAACAATTTTCAACTCATGCTTAAAGATAAAATTTTCTTTCTTGAGAGTTCCTACTTCATCATTGTCTAATCTACTCTTTTGATTCCTTCCTAGATCTTAAATCATCAATCTTATCTTTTAGTTTTCCAATGTAAACTTTTGCATCTTCATACCTCTATTTTAGTTATCTCTTTCTTTAGTAAGAAGATCAATTTTCTCAAGATATTCTCAAGGTTTTTCTTTAACTATTTCATATCCATAGGGGTCTTACTCAAGTTTTTAAGCCTCTTCTAAGTAACTAAGCTCTAATACCAATTTTTAGAAATAGATAATACTGAGAGGGGGTGAATCAATATTCTACAAACTTTTTCCCACAACTAAATATTGTTAATTACTTTATAACTTTCATATGAAATTAAACCAAAAATTTTGAACATTAAACAAAACCATACATATAGAGAGCTCATAACACCATTATTTTTTAACTAGGGAAACCTTGGCCAAGGGAAAACCTTGGTGGCGATGATACCCACAAGATGATCCACTAAAAAAAATAATCATGTTAAGGATATTGACCCTATTAGGATTCTATCAAATACATATAGTGTCTCAAGTCATTATGAGATGACTAGGACCTATTAAAAGTCTTAACTCTCTTAGGAGTTGCTTCAACTCTATTAGGAGTTAGTAGAACAATTGTAATGTATGCAAGAAGAGCCCACTGCAATATACAAATAAGTTTCTTCACAAGTATAGATATACATACAATATTGTCTCATTGATGCACTTTGTGAATCCTCTAATCGTACACCAAATCTTGCATCATACAAAGCTGGCAT
The DNA here is from genome assembly GCA_028749045.1 of Cupressus sempervirens. Classification (NCBI taxonomy): domain Eukaryota; kingdom Viridiplantae; phylum Streptophyta; class Pinopsida; order Cupressales; family Cupressaceae; genus Cupressus; species Cupressus sempervirens. Next base: position 351,300,786 of record CM053790.1, read on the forward strand.
ATCATATAAACTTCCTTCACAATAGTTTGCATCACATGTGCACTTCACATTAGCTACACAAGATATGATCTTTACTTATACCTTGCAAACTATGAAAACTCTTGATTAGTTGGAGTTAAAGAAACCACACATTAGGATAATTTTTAAAATGACTCAGGGTTAACATCTAGGATATTGGCCCATCCTGGCTAAGTAATTATTTTGTTAACAAAATAATTCCTTAAGTCATATAGTCAATTTTACTATTGTACTCTATTTTATTCTATTCATTACATGTACAAGTAATTCCTCTGTAACTATTGTCATACTATCCATACATATTTGCACACTATCATAAATCATTGTGACTCTATCATCTATCAATCCTTAACTACACATGAGCTAACTTGAACTCTTTCATTCATACATATCGAATCTCTTTGTGTGTAGCTGCAAATTGTCCAATACTTTGGCAATGTTTTGTCTATGATTTCATAGTGAGATATCAAAATATGTATGTTTCCATAAATTAAAACACTTCCTCATCTATCTAGCCATATTTACAACATGATATTGAATATATCAGCAAATGTATAAACGAGGATTTTGCATCTATCTCTTTTTATTAAGGAACTATATTGTATATTGCATGTTTGCTCAATTGGCTTATCTTCCATACATTTTTTATTTTTGTATTATAACTCCTAATAGGGTTGAGGCTTCTAACAAGGCCTGGTATTCTAATAAAGACTGAGACACTATGTAAAAGTAATAGACTCCTAACAGGGTCAATATCTTTCACAAGATGCTTTTAATTAGTGGATCATTTTGTGGGTACCATCCCCACTGGGATTTTCCCTTGGCCAAGGTTTCTCTAGTTAAAAAAATATGATGTTATGAGTTCTCTTAATACATGGTTATGTTTATTGTTCAACATTATTAGTTTGCTTTCATATGCAAGTTATAAGATATTGATTTATGGAGGAATTAATAGGATAAACTAGATATTGAGAGTGGGGGTGAATCAGAATCTAAAAAACTTTTCACTTTTCACAGATTCATCCACATCTATCAATAACTTGTGCATGTAAAACTAGTAATGTAAATCTATTATAATATATAAGTCTAGTCAATCACATGCATTACAGTGAAACACATAGCACAATATGTGTTACCTAGAAACCATCCAAAGTGAAGGTAAAACTGGAGTGGAGATGACACCCACAATGATTGACCATAAAATATGATCTACCCTATGAAGGGTCTACCCTATTAAAATCCTAAGAGGCTACTAGGTCTCACCTTGTTAGAGGATTTAACACTTACAACAAAGTAATGAATTTGTTAGGATATTTACAAAGATCTATTAAGACCACTCTGTTAAGAGATTTACCTTGATTCAAGTCTATTAAAACTATTTCAGTACCTAACTCTTAGTTTTCTCTATAAGATAATTTTGAGTCTTCTCCTTGCCAACTGATCCTCTCCTCTGATCTGATGTGTTTTTCTTTCACTTCCACTTCACTATAATGACTAGGTCACTTAGTCTATTAGATGATACCAGAACCCTTTAATTACATCTAATCTTATCTCAATCATTTTCTATCAATAGCTTCATGTTTGTGCATAAACTCTTTTCATCTCTTTCCTTATTGGTATATGATCTAGGTTAAGATCATCATTATATAAAGAATTCAATAAAGAGTTTTCTAGATGATTCCATGTTTTGCCTCTTCATCTTGATTGTCAGGGGATTGATGATCCACAACATGTAAATATTTTGTAACAACCTCTGACAATATTAAATCTCTATAAGAACCTCTTAAAAAATTAAATATCCCTTCCAAGTCAACTTAATAATTATTTTCCTAAAACTTTGTTCCAGTCCTGACTTTCATGTAAACTTTGTGTAGCTCAGCCTTTACTATTTCCTAATACTTGACATTGCTATTGCTTGACCTTCATTATGCTTAGTGCATACTAAGTAACTCAACACAAATATTCTCAAAAACTTTCTTAGTCACTAATGACCTCGGCTCGTATACAAAAATACTATGTGACCCAAAAAGTTACTCAACTTCTATAGAGATAGGTACATACTTACTTATGTACATAACTCAACCTATATAGAGTAGCTTAGTCACAATGATGACCGTCTAACTCTGCCTTGTAAATGATTAATTAGTTGACACTAATAGACAACAATGGTTAGAGATACGAAATAGTCTCTCCCTTTGACATTAGTAGAAAAAAATACTTTGTCATATTTACATCGTTATAGTACAATCTGATAATGAGCTCTGCCCCTAAGTTGTATGACTTATGAACAATGCAAAAATAATACAAAAATGAATAGAAAAACCATTTCACCTTTATTCAAATCTATACATTGTACATTTGTACTTCTTCTTTTTCCTTTCTTTTGCATCTCATTTACATCACATTATTCTATCTCTCTCTTTAATTCTCTTTGCCCATCTTCACATCTCTTTCCTTCTACACATATCATGTCTCATTTTGCATTGTTTTTTAACAATATATTGCATTGTTGATGGGGTTGAATGGGTGGAAGTAATCCATATGTTTCAATGACTTCCTTGTGAACTTTTGTAGTCATGGATAGTGCATGATCCTATGTGATTCTTGTTGCCTATAAAACATTATTCTACAACTATAATCTTACAGCTAAATCAACTAAACTATTGGACACTAGAAGATTATGATCTTCTATGGCAAGATCCTGGGTTTTTTTCAATTCTCTCTACATGACCTCCAAATGAGGTATCAACATTTCCTAAATAGATATCAATTTGGATCTCATGTTATTGTTAGTTACCTAAAGCTTGGCCAATGTACCTTAAGCATTCAATATATTATTATAATGATCAGTTCTTGATCCTACTGACTCTGAGATAATATTTTTGGATGCCTTCAACTTAGCCTGAGTCTTATTTATTTGTGCCTAAATAGCATGTGTAAATATTGGCATGTTTGACAAAATTGTGTACAAATGTTGTACCTTTTGTATTAACTTAATCATAATATGTTCTTTCTTTTGTATTTTCACTTTCTATTTGGAAATAGTTATGGAAATTTTGTCCACAACCTTGGTTTCAAATCTTCTTGCTAACCAACCCATTAACTTCACATTTTATTCCATATCTCCAGTGTTGACTTGATCATGTAAAAAATTTGCTTAGGACAAAGTGACACCAAAATCAAGAAGCTCAAGTAGTAGCACAATATGGATCTATTGGATGATTATAAAAACAATAATAAGAACAAATATCATCTAAATACACACTAGAAGTACCTATATATAAAGGCATCTAGAATGACTAGGAGTCAACAAAGTGATAAGCATCATAACTAAGCACATGTCCACCAAGAGTGGATTATCCTCCATTGAGCATAGGAGTTTGTACAATGATGAGAGGATAAGTTTACATAGGTGTATCTCATAAAGAGATTTTTTAGACATCATGTGCTCAATTGGAGTGTAAACAATTGTGTTGTTAACATGACAACTCAAATGAATATGCAAACTCATGTGTTGTCAACAAGACAACTCATATGACTATGCATACTCCTAGGTGTCTATATGAAAACTAATATGACAATTCATTAACCTAAGTAAAATTAAGTAAAGTTTAATAATAATTAATTACTTACACTAACACCCCTCCTTAAGTGCAACTTAGGGGAATGCACTTAAGCTCACAAAAGCTAGAAAAAAATGCATGATGGGTCCCAGCTACTAGGCCGTGTTAGGTACCCATGTAAAAATGCAATGTTCTACATATAATGCAATGCAATCTCTCTAAAAATGGAGAAAGAGGGAAATCCTCATGGAAAAAACCCTCCCCCAAAAAGAGAGATAAGTACAATAAAGAAGACAAGAGTCATGTGACCCCCCCCTGGTGAAAAATCCTGCACCTCCAAGAGATCTTGCAAATGAAGATACTTGACCTTAGTGAAGGGCTTGGTGAAGATATCTACAATCTATTTTTCTATAGGAAATTAATGCAATGCAAGGACCTGCTCATGAATCATCCCTCTGATGTAGTGCATATGAACCTCAATGTGTTCTGTGCATTGATGTTGCACTAAATGTTTTGAGATTTCAATGGCACTCTGATTATCACAATGTATGACTGTAGCTCTAGGTATGTCAAAGCCAAACTTCTTCAAAATATGTTGTAACCAAATAGCTTATGTAACTACAATGGTAGCTCTTTGATACTCAGCCTCAATAAATGAAAGAGAAATAGTGTTCTACTTTTTACTTTGCCAACAAATGGGGCCAAAACCAAGAAAAAACATGTATCCTGAAGTTCATTTGCGAGAATTGAGATCTCCTGCATAGTTTGAGTCTATGTAATCCACTAAGTGTACTCTAGTACCAAGTGCATAGCATATCCCATATGTATGTGTACCCTAGATATAGTGTAACATGTGTTTTCTTGCCTTCCAGTGAAGTTCATGTGGCTCTTCCATGAAGCAAGAAACCATGCCAACTACAAATGATATGTTAGGTTGTGTATGTGTCAAGTAGATGAGACTTCCAACCAACTATCTATACAAAGTAGAATCAACAAGTGGAGTGGAACACTTTGCTTCTAACTTAACACCTGAAAGAAATGGAGTAGATGTGGCCTTATAGTCACTCATGTGAAATCAAGCAAGTAGATCAAGAGTATACTTGGGTTGTGATAATGTGATCCCTGATGAAGACTATTGTATCTTAATACAAAGGAAATAATGAAGTAGACCCAAGTCTATCATGGAAAATCTATCCTACAAAGTAGACTTGACACTATCAATGTTGGATTTTGTAATCGTTGTAATGATTAAGTCATCAACATAAAGCACAATTAGCAAGTTTGAATCATCCCACTAAATAATGTAGACATTTGGATCTAAATAACATCTAGTGAACCCTGCTAAGAAAAGGAAAGAATCCATCTTGGCATATGAAGCTCTTGGAGCTTTTTTTAGTCCATAGATAGACTTTTTCAACTTGCAAACCAAGTAGAATCTTGAATGAACCCTTGTGGTTGCTCCATATAAATATCTTCATAAAGATCACCATTCAAGAATGCACTCTTCACATCCATCTGATGAACAACCCATCTCTAAGCTGCAGTTATAGCTAGTGTCAAATGAATGGAGTTCATTTTTACAACTGGAGCAAAGGTCTCAGTGTAGTCAATGTTGGGAACCTAAAAGAAACCTTTTTCAACAAGTCATGCCTTATACTTCTTCCATCTTTTGCAAACTTGGTTCAATAGATCCACTTACACCAAACCAATTTTCTTCCCTTAGGAAGAGAGACTAAGACCTATGTTTTGTTTCTCATAAGAGAATTGTATTCTTCCTCCATTGCTTTATCCCATTCAAGAATTCTTGAAGCTTCCTTGAATGATTGAGGATCGGAAGCAACTGCAATATATGCATGAGGGAGTGAGTTGTATTGTGATCTAGGCCTCCTAGTATCTTAAGGATTCCCTACCAAAGGTCCTGTTGCATCCAATGTCTACTAAGCCCATTTAGTTCTAGTGGAAGAAGATGTAGAAGTAGAAGGAATGTCCTCAACCTCATCTATCTGTTGCCTCTATTTGGGTCATGGATGAACATCTTCCAAGAAGGAGAAGTTGAAGAAGTAAAGCTTGGAATACTTTCTTCAAAGTGTAGATGCCTTGCATAGAAAATTTGATGTATATCTAGATCCATTAACTTGTAAGCTTTATGAGAGTTTGCATAACCAACAAAGATGCAAGGTTTACTTTGAGGTTCCAATGCCTTGTATTTCTATGGAGGTATACGTGCCCATGTTGGACAACCAAAGACTCTAAAATACTTTACAGTAGGTTTCCTTCCATTCCAAGCTTCAAAAGGAGTTAAACCATCCAAAGCTTTATGAGGACTCCTATTCTAGATGTAATTCATTGCTTCAACCTAAAGAACAACAACATTTTGTTGTGGAGTGTATGGTACTGAATGCTAAGGGTCAATTCCCTCTTGAGTACAAAAATCTATAAGTCTTGAGTTCACATACTCCCTTCCATTATCAATTCAAAGAACTTTGATGGCTTTCTTTGATTGCTTTTCTACTTGAGCGTTGAAGGTGAGAAATTTTTCAAACACTTCACTCTTATCAGCCATGAAGAATACCCAAGTATATATGAAAGTGAGTGCATAGCAAGACTTTCCAAATGATGGAACTGGAAATGGGCCAGCCACATCACTATGAACTAGTTCAAGAACACTTTGTGCTCTCCAAGACTTCCCCTTGTCAAACATTTTTTCTAGATGCTTCCCAAGTGTGCAACCTAAACAAACACCATCTAAAAAATGGACTTGAGGTAGACCATTAACCATGTTCTTGTTGCTAAGCTATTGAAGATACCTATAGTTGAGATGTCCAAATCCCTCATGCCATAATTTTCTTTTTGTATTCGAATGAATTAACAAGGCTTATGCATTAGATTTAGGCACAAAGGAAGAGAAAGTGTAAAACCTTTAATCATGTTTAGCTTCACCTATTGCAACCATAGAATCATCTTTAATACTTTTCACAACAACTGAATCTGAAAGAAATTCAACCTTGTTTCCACCTCCATAGTGAGTAATTGGTAGACTGAAAGAAGGTTGGAAGTAAGATTAGGAACATAGAGAACATCCTTGAACACTCCACTTTCCATCTCAACTTCACCTTTTCCTTCAACTTCCACTTTAGTGTCACCCCCTACAAAGATGTGAGGTACCTCTGAAGGTGTCATTGAAGAAAAAATTCTCTTTGAAGCCCCCATGTGATGTGTGGCACTTGAGTTAATAAACCATTCCTCCTGACTAACAGTGTGTGTGAGTAAAGCTTTCCCTTTGCTCTTAGAATTTGAAGTTGAAGACCCTTTTTCCTTATAAGCATTAGGCAATGGAACATTTTCCTTCTTCATGATGTTTTTCAATTCATCAATCTACTTGTGATAACACTGATGTTCATCATGACCAATTCTTTTACAATAGGCACACTTCTTCTTTTCCTAATTATTTTCCCCCTTTTTTTTGGTATTAGGAGAAGACTTGCCTTGTTGTTGATTTGATTTAAGTGGTGACTTTTCTGTGTCCCCTTGTTTGTTATCTTTCCACTTCTTCTTTTTTCCCATGCTTTTGTTTGAACTTTCACTAATTGGATTTTTGGAGCTCTCTTTGTTAGCCACCAATGCCTTAGACTTTGAAGACTTGAGAATCCCCATTGTTATCAACTTAGCTTGTTCATCCTCTAACAACTGCGCATAGTCATCAAAAGTGAGTTTCTTATAAGAAGCCCCTAAGGTAGCCTTTGAGGTGTTGAAAGAATAGAAAAATGTGGAGTAGTGTAATGGAAACTTATTCTAAATCAAACTTTCATCCTTAATGAGACTACCACAATCATTAAGTTTTGTTCTCAATTCAGTCACCTTAATAATAAAATCCTAGATGGAATCAGAGTTCTTAGGATCTAGGGAGATAATTTCATCTCAATCTTGTATACATCCTCCTCAGCCACTTTCCCATATAGCTTTTTAAGGGCATCCCAAGTTTCCTTAGATGTATCATATTTTATGATCTGATAAAGGATCTTATCATCGACAGCTAACCCAATGATTCCTAGGGCTTTTCTATCTACCAATTCCCAAGCATGGATATCACTTTGAGTCACTTGATCACTTGTGAGTTTGGGAAGAGATCCATCAAAATATTGAGAAACTTCTTCATTCATTAACTCACACCATTTTTAGCTGACCATGTGGCATAATTATGTGGTGTTAATTTTGGAACTTTAATGTTTCCCATAATGCAAGGAAATAAAGATAACAACAACAAGAAAGGAATATAGCACCAAGAGACACCCCCCCCCCACCTTTCACTCAATCAAAGAAACCCCACCCCCCCAAATGAAGCCTAAGTGAATTTCTAATTCTTTTGTTTACAATGTCCTCTTACAGTTCAATTTGGTACTTATCAGTGTTTCTCAGATATACAATAATTTTGAAGTTTGATCAAAGCAATACAATGCAAAAAGGGACCTATTTTTGAAAGTGGCATTTTTTTCCACACAAGCCTATAATCTGATTACAGATCTGGAAAGTAGACAAAAAAGTTATGCACTTTTTAAAAATTAAAAAAAACCTAAATATGTGTCCAGATGAGCCCTTACGAAGCATTTGAATTTGCAAAATACAAGATTGGACAGGTATAGTCACTAAAAAATAAATTTTTTGAAAAATCCATGCACCAAAACCAAAAACTAATAGCACCAATGAAAAATTTAGGAAATTCTAGCCTAAATCAAAAAAAATTACACCTGATTTGGAGTTCGGATGACTGAGATATGGCCTCCCAAAGTTGGACTATCAAATTAAAACTACATATGGTGAGGGATCTACCCTGATGACATTAGGAAAATAATGTATTAAATTTGACATCCAAATGACTATCACAGTGCAATTTGGCCTACTGGTGACAATCAAATGGTCATCAAATTAAATTTCACCAAGTGATGACACCAACAAAAAATCCAGCCAAGCAGGCTAACTGTGCAGTCTATATGGTATGTATGTCAATGTGGCAGTTCCATATAGTGATGGGGCAATCCACATGTCATGCTGATATGTTTAATGTTTTGGCAACTGATGTTGCAATCTATGTTCGGGGGTGCTGATGTGGTGTTATCGCATTGGATGTTGATGTGGTAGTCAAAGTCAAAGGTTGATGTGGTGGTTCAGTCACCTACTACGATGTAGCGCTACTAATGTAACAACAATGGTGGAGTGCTTTGTGGCATCTCCGAAGCATGAAGCTGCAAATTCTATCAAAATGCTAATCTGTAGAACCTCCATGGAAATAGAAGGCATGAACCATCAACCAAAGAAGCATAGAACAACAAGTGAACCCCCCCATAATGCTAAACAGGGAGAGGGGTGACAGGAACACTGAAATGCAATGCCAAAAACATCTGCAAGAAGAAGAATCAGGAACACCAATAGTGCAATAGAAGTACAAGCACAGGATAAAGGGCAGTGTCACCAACACACTACATGGGCTAATGTCGTGGAAGAAAAATTCACTTGACAAAGTGGATGAGCACAAAATGGCAAAACATCATGACCCCCCATAGCACTTTATAACTGAGTGTGAGTACAAACAAACACAAGGTGTACAAGATCCCAGATATACAAAAGCAGGCACTTTATCTCAGTGCATTTACAAAAAAATAAATGCAACAGAATAGAAGCATAAAATGCTCAGAAGTCAGAAAGAAGAGTGAGCCAAAAGAACAGAAGAAGAGATTCCAGGACCTGTAGAATCCAAGTAATCCGCCAAAGTGCGAAAGTGCAAAACTCAAAGGAGAAAGAACTTGGACTAGAATCTGGATAAAAGACCTCTGCAACTGAATAACTCATAGAACCAGCTTTCCAATGATATCTGGCCAACCCAGAAAAGAGTCCAAATGAGTGAGATATGGCTCTCGGAAAGCAAAATAGAACATCATGCTTTGACTACCAAAATAGGCAACCAGACTGCAACAAAAATTAAAAACACATGTACCATCATCTCCATCTTGGAAATAGCTTTTCGATGCATTTTTCAGATCGAAAAAATATGTCTGTATGCTCAAGTTACGGCGAAAAAACCAACAGGGCCTCCTCATGAAGAGCATATGCTAAAAGTGAAACTTGGGCACAATAATCAAGGAAAAAAATAGCACCATTGCGATCTACTCAAAAAATCATGCACTTTTAAAAAATGAATCGCCTCGATATGAGGTTGTATGAGAAAGTTATGATCCTCCGAAGTTTCCAAAATGAGAACTGTGCATAGTCACGGCTGAGAATCTGCAATTTCTGAAGAATTCATGCATGAAAATCAAAAAACAACTCCACTAGTAGATAGAGCACAAAAAAATAGCCAAGTTCATAACAAGAATCATCAAAATCGGAGTCCGTATGAGCAAGAACGAGACATTTGAAAACTATATTCAAATATGCGACTGCCAACAGAGAGGGGTATGGCTATAGCTTTGCATGCTCGATTCTGCAAAATATACAGCTTGCATGCAAAATCTAAAAGATACCCAGATGGTTTCTTGGGGCTGCGAACAAAACCCAAAAAGCGTTTTTCTTTTTGATGTACAAAAAATGTTGTTGTAGTGTAAATTGGACGCCTTTAACAGTAAAAAACGGCTCCAAAAATTAAAAAATGACCCCAGCAACTAAAATATGACATGCAAATGCTGGATCAGCTTCTTAAGTCCATCAATGGTATCCTGGAACCTGCAAAACTGATTGAAAACTCCAAATATGGAAGTTGGTTGTCAGATTTGAGATTGAAACTCCAGAGAAAAACTGTTTTTGTCAAAACTTTTCTAATTCTCAGGATCATCCAAAGATGCAAGAGAAGAGCATACTTCATTTTTCAAAAAAACTACAATAAAGTTTATTTGCCCCCGCCACCCCCCCACCCCCGAATCTCTCAAATAAGGAAACTAAAATCTACTCTTGCACATAGAAAAGCTCTGATACCATGTTAGAATCTGATAAGATTAATAACTCAGAAAACTAGTGCAAAGAGTAAATATCTAACTCTATGATGCTATTTTGATTTTGTATCATTTGCATTCATAGTTTAGATATTTACTCTTTGCACTAGTTTTCTGGGTTATTAATCTTATCAGATTCTAACAACTCCTAGGTGTCTATATGAAAACTAATATGATAATGCATTAACCTAAGTAAACTTAAGTAAAGTGTAATAATAATTAATTATTTATACTAATAGTTCAATTATATTTACAAGATGGTTTATAATTGGGGCATCTTCTTCAAAATTTTGAATCTCAACAGCATAAAAAAAAAAAAGCTTTACATCATATAATACATGTTTCTATTTGTGCTCCCTCCTGAGCTCTTCTTGTCTCATCCTCTTTTCCAAAACTTCTTGCAGCAAAATAGTTTGCTCCAAGGTGAGATTTTCAAAATCTAATTGTGGCATCTCAATGATTTCATCTAGACTAACCTCAACATCTAGTGAAACATCTTTTATTTCTTTCCTCTTTCTTCTAGGTGTAGGAGTGCTTCTTCTTGACACTTCCATGTGAGTTAGTGAAGGGGTGTCACCAGTTGGATTTTCTTGTGCATCTGTGCTCGAGAAAAAAATAGTTTCACTCTATTCAGCTTTATTTCATTCTTTTTCAATATGAGGTGTTGAAATACTCCTATCATTTTCATGTGTTTCTTTATCTTTGCCATCTTCATCTTCATTTGTAAGCCTTGATTTCTCAGTTTGTAGAGTGTCAGGGGTGTTGGTGTGTATAGGGGACATGCTACCTTGCAAACTCAATACACCTGAGCTTTCTCCACTATTATATTCATCATCAATGTTTATAGTCTCTCTCTTCTTTGTAGTTAGCCCAAAAATGCTCTTCCAAAGCAACTCACTTTGCTATCACACAACTCCCTCCTTATTTATCAATACCAAAAATGTTCTATATTTTGGAATAAATCTATCCCTATGCTACTCCAAAAATGTGTCCTATTGCTCTTGGGATAAGTCAGGCATAACTCTATGTAATGTGTCATTCCTTATGATTTTCTCTACCTTTTATGCATGTTCCCATCTTTCTTTTAGTTTCTCATATAGACCTTTGGGTTCCTGTCTCTCTATTTCACTAGGAGCTTTTGACATCATTTATATCATTTATTCCTCAATTATATTCTTTTCATCATTATCTAGTGTATCATATTTCACAAATTTAAAACTAGATAATCCTGGGGATCTCTTTATATTTGAACATACCTCATCAATAAATTTTTGTTTCCTCTAAGGTGGTCCTCTTAATAGTCTTCTTCTTCTAATTTTGGGTGCATTGGGCTTAGTAGACTCTACTACTCTCTACTTTGCAATCTTCTCAAAAATAGTAGTTGCCCTAGTCCTCGACATATTTGGTGGTGGAGGTGTCAATGCCTACTTCTTATTTGTCCCTAGATTCCTCTTGATCTGTGTCATGACAAAAACTAGGGATTTACCCTTGTCACCTTCTTCTACTTCATCTTCATCATCACCACTGTCATGTTCTTCATCTTCACCAAGACCTTGTGTCAATTCCAGTATTTATTTTCCCTTGCCTAGGGTGTCTAGCTTAGCTTCTAGGTCTTCAATCATTTTCTTCCTTTTCTTTTTTTTTGGAAGCTATCTTGGTGTTCATAGTGATCCTTTCTTTTTCTTCCTCATATCTTCCAAAAGGTTCATCCTCAACATCTATCTCCTCTTTAAGTAGTGCATCAATGTTTGCACTTACAACATTACTTTCTATCTCATATTAAAAACTTTGTAACCAAGCCTTCCTCAGCTTGACTACTTGTACAAAAGTATCGTCTATGTTAACAAGAAAACATATGTCACTATAATACTTTGTGACCAATTCTTCTAAAATTCTCATTCTTCTTTTCATTCTTTTCTTAAATTCATCAAAATAAGCATCAATTTAATTATCAAATTTTTCTCCCAACTAAGTAATATACTCATTGATTTTCCTTGTCAGTGGTTTTTCTTACTCTCATATAACATTCCCAATACCTAAAAAATTATTTTGGATATAAAAGAAAATGCAAAAAGTTAGGGATCCAAACTTACACATTAACTTTTTTGCTTTTCTTATTGATGATAGATTCTCTGCAAATTACAACATTTGTAGCTCAGCAAGATCATACTCATGATATTTCATCACAATCTTCCACACTTGATCCATAGCCATATAAGGTACACTATTTAACCTGCTTGATTGATAGAATTTGTGAGCAATGATTCTCACTAAAAAATTAATTAGTGGATCAACAATGTTTGTAATGGACAAACCATGTCCATTCCACTCAGCTCCAGTGTTAGCCTCAACTTCTTCATGGCTCAAACATCACATGGTCTTCTTCTTGTCTAGGGTTGGATAAAGTATAACCCTGTGTATCATTTTATTCATGATTTCCACTAGTCCATTTTGTAACTAATACTTCATGTCATGAGTTATGTTCAAAATAACTTTTATCCATTCAACTTTGAAATTTTTTGGGAATTCTAGGGCATGAGTTAACCCTTTCCTTTTAACAATTTAAAATTCATCCTTCAAGATTCTTTCATTACACAACTTCTCATAAGCTTCTCTATTTTCATAATCTCCTACTTCTCCAATTTTGCACATATAATAGCTTCTAACATCATGGATCATAATGACCTTAGGTGGTATTGAAGATAGTGCACCCATAGAGTCTCCTTTCATAGCAATATCTAGAATAGCATTAAGCTTAGGTGGAGGATAGGCATCACTCTTCACTAGTTGAATTTTACTAACCTCTTGACTTATTGCAAAAGTCAATGAAGCTGCCATGATAGTAGATAGGGTTTGAAGTTCTTCCTTGTCTAGATACTCGACACTAATTCACACTCTTTACCCATTCAAAATTTTGATCAAATTGCTCTTGAAATCTCTACTGGTTGCTCAAATCGTTGAGTCTCTTAGTGCTCTCAAAAATTTAAATGCAAGGTATGAAGTGATGTCCTCAAAAAAATGTATATACCTTCTTCCTAATCAATTAGGGTCTCCATTAATGTTTCAAGCTTAGATGAGTGGAAACTAGTTATCTCGATTGATATTGATGCCTTTCAACTAGGTCTATAGCTTAGTCTCTTCCATGTAACTTGGTCTCCATCATTCTTGAAATGATCAGTTCATGTTGCAATGTTCAGTCAACATAGAAAATTTCCTTACACTTGGAAACCTTTCACAAATTCTTTCTTATGCAGATATGAAATTTTGGCACATTTTTATGTAAGGAACTGATATATGATATATCAAGTCAGTATACAGTTCCATGCATACCTCTCTTACTTAATTTGAGAGTACATGATCACCTTCTCCATTGGATTGGGTGATTGCAGCTCCATTAGATCCACTATTTCCATCTTCTATTTTTGGTTCATTTCATTCCTCATTTTCTCAATGTCCACTTTGTCTTTTCTTTTATTCTTTGTTTGATTTTATGAATGTACTTGAGTCCTATAATTCTTGTGTTGATGTCCAAACTTGTGACACTTGGAACATGTATTGTTAGGTACATAATTCTTCTTCCTCTGATTTGGCCAATAGGGTTTTTTGTTTAATCAACATTCATATTCTATATGCTCATAAAACTAATAGTTATAGCAATAACCTTCAAATCTAGGTGTAGTAGGTGTATTCCTTAGTCTTGACCTACACTCGTGTATCTTATATCCTTGTTTTTTGCAGTAAAAATAGTAACCAATAAACTTCGGTTTAGAATTTTGCATACCATGTTTTCTTCTACAAATATTTGTAGTATGACCAAGTTTTCCACAATGAGAGCATGTTGGCTTGTCCTTTGTCTTTGCATTTCTCATTTCTCCATTCTTGGATGGTTCTCCTTTCTCAATGCAAGAATTTCTTGACCCATTAGAATAGCTTGATGACTTCATTAGTTCTTCATATTACTTCATTGCTTCCTTTATTTTTTTGAATCTCTCCATGGATTACTTCTCATTTCTCAACTCATTTTTTAGTATGTCATTCTGTGATTTTAGATTTGCAATTTCCACATTCTTGTGATTCAATTCCTGATTTGCAAGTATGAGTTGATTCATCATGTCCAGTTGAGTGTTTTTGAAATTTTGTACATCTAACATCTTGTATTTAAGTTTGGTATCCATTACCCTTTTGTCTTCTTTATCCATAGTCATGTCTTCTTTAACTTTCTTCTTTTATTTAGTCACTTCACATAATCTTATTGATTTGATTTCATGTTCTCTTTTTAGACCTCTTATTTATTCATTCAAGAATTTTTTCCTATGAAGTAGATCAAAAGATTCTTTCCATTTGGATTGATCGGTTCAAATAGTCCTTCAATTTAAACTTCTTCATAAGAGTATTATTTTATCTAGATAAAAATTTCCTTTCTCCTTTTTTAGGGAATTCTTTAGATCTTGTCTTTCCTTCTCAAGTTTTTGCAATGTGAGTTGATTTTCAATCACCTAATTGTCAATAGTCATTTCTAGTTTGAAAGCCTCCGTCTCCAAGATCTAATCTCCAAGCCTTTAAGCTTCTTTTAGACAACCAGTAATTTGATACCATTTTTTTATTGATGGAGCAATAAATAGGATAAACTAGATATTGAGAGGGGGGTGAATCATAATCTAAAACACTTTTTACTTTTCATAGATTCATCCACATCTATAAATAACTTGTGCATGTAAAACTACTAATGTAAATCTGCTATAACATATGAGTTTGGTCAATCACATGCATTAAAGTAAAACATATAACACAATATTTGTTACCCAAAAACCCTCCAAGCTGAAGGTCAAATAGGGTGGGGATGACACCCACAAATCTTTACTACTGTAGTATTAAAGATAACAAGTTAAGGTTACAATTTTTTACCATAAAGTATGATCTACTTGTGATGGTCTACCCTATTAAAATCTTAAGAGACTGCTAGGTCTCACCTTGTTAGAGGATTTAACACTTACAACAAAATAAGGACTCTGTTAGGAGATTTACAAAGATGTGTTAAGACCACTCTGTCAAGATATTTATCCTAATTCAAGTCTATTAAAATTGATTCAGTACTTGACTCTCAGTTTTCTTTGTAAGCTAATTTTGAGTCTTCTTGCTAACTAATCCTCTCCTCTAATTTGATATGCTTTTCTTTCCCTTTCACTTCACTAAAATGACTAGGTCACTCGGTCTGTTAGATGATAATATATAGAACCCTTCAATGACTTCTAATATGATCTCAATCCTTTTCTGTCAATAGCTTCATTTTTGCACATAAATTGTTTTAATCTCTTTCTTTACTGGTATGTGATCTAGCTTAAGATCATTTCTATATAAATATTTCCATAGAGTTTTCTAGATGATTTTGGATTTCGCCTCTTCATCCTAATCATCAAACACACAACATAGGGATCAGTGATCCACAACATGTAAATGTTATGTAATAACCTCTAACAATATTAAATTTTCTATAACAACCTCTTCAAAAAAATTAAATATCCCTTCCAAGTTGGCCTGATAATTATTTTTCCTAAAACTCTATTCCATTCCTGACTTCCATGTAGACTCTATGTAGCTCAACCTTTACTATTTCCTAAGGCTCGACATTGTTGTTTCTTAGCCTTCATTTTTCTCAATACATACTAAGTAACTCATCACATGTATTCTCAAAAACTTGTGCAGTCGTTGATGAGCTCAACTCGTATGTAAAAATACTTTGTGACCTAAAAACTTACTCGACACCTATACAGCTAGGTACATACTTAATTATGTACATGACTTAGCCTATATATAGTAGGTTGGCTATAGTGATGACCATCTAACTCTTCCTTTTAAATGACTAAGTGGTTGACACTAATAGAAAATAATGGTTAGAGATACCAACAATAAGAGTGTTAATAACATCTAGTTTTGGGCTAAAGTCTATAAAATACTAATTCAACCCCCTCCCCCCAAGTGTTTCTTATTTCTAACAATTGGTATCTAAGAATAGTTACTTAGAAGAGGCTTAGTAGCTTGAGTAAGATCCCTATGGATATGGAATAGTTATAAAAAAATCTAAATAAAGCTCTTGAGTAGTAGATTGACATTCTTACTGAAGAAAGAGATGTTTTGAAAGAAATATATGAGGATGCAAAAGAATACATTGGAAAGTTGAAAGATAACATTGCTAATCTCAAATCCAAGAAATATTCTAGAGATCAAGTCAAGGATAGTAATGAAGTTTCTAGATTGAAGAAAGAAAATGAGATCGTAAAGCATGAGCTGAAAATTATTTATCTAAAACTGAGCCTAAAAAATAGTGATAGAAAAATTGAGTTAGATTTGAAATCTAAGAATGTAGATCAAAGTTATAACCTTATTAAACTTACATCTAAACTCGAATCTACTAATTTGTAATAGGAAAAACTTGAGAGATTATATTCTAGCAGTGAGAAGATTGATAAACATATTTTTTTTAGAGATCTATGATAACATTGGTCTTGTTTATTTCATTGGAGTAAATTCAGCTAAGAAATCTAAAGTTAGAAAGGAACCTAATCTTGGAATCCATCAGCCTATGCAAGAGAAAGAAGATATGAACAAGATTGAGTCGAATCAATATGTTGATGCACCTAAAGAGGTTGAGAAAGTCAAGTAACTTGAACAAATTGATTAACCTAAGAAATATGAGCAAACTTAATCACCTAAGAAAGTAAGATGTGAATTTTAAGGTAGATTTTATGCATGTAATGAAGTTGGTCATATGAAAAGAAACTGCACAAGTAAGTCATTCAAACTAGTTACTAATTTTTATTGTTATAATTGTCATGGTTTTATTCAAAGAGCAGTAAATTGTAAGAAACCAAAGTTTGATAATAGTAATAGAAATAGTATCATATTTAGAGGTACTAACCCTTCAAGAAGAATATTTGAAGAAGGAAACAATGGAGCAAGGAATAAAATTGTATGTTACAATTGTAACAACTTTAGACATATTGCCAGAAATTGCAAAGCACCTGTAAACCACCCTGGACCTAGATTTGGAAACAATACACCAATATGCCAATTGTGTAACAAATTTATGCATATAGAAAGATTTTGTAGAAAGGATAGAAAGATAGCATAAAGGAACATGTAGAAGAATTAAAAGAGGTATTTTTCAAAGCTAAAGATCCATCCATTTTATATGTGGTGTTAGAAGAATAATTAAATGAAGCATTTGGAAGTATATTGAAGTAAACAATTGTATTTGATTCATCCTATTTGAATTGAGTACTTTTTATAAGAGATCGAGCATCGGGAAGGTAGAAATGATGACAAAAAGTGAATTAATCTTTGTGAAGTTAATATGAGGAATAATTTGATGTTTTAAAGATATGGTTATGAGTGTAAAGGTTTTTGATTTTGCATGAGGACGCGCAAAAGAAAACAAGTCTCATGTTTAGCAGAATTGACTTTTTGAAGATTGCATACTTGCACAATTAATGGAGTAGGTAAATTGAAAGGATTAAAGGATCAAAATCAAGATTTTGAGTATTGTTAAAATGTGTGAAGATTTAAAGAGATAATTAAGATAAAATTAAAGGCAATCCAAGAAGAATTAAAGAGAATTCTTTAGTAAACCCTATTTCCATGTAATTTTGGTATTTTACAAATTTCAAAAGTTTAACCTATGATTTTGAGTTCAGAATTTGTAGAAGACATGGATAAAAGTTTGATTAACAATTTTGACGAAGAGGAAAGCCATAAAATTAAGATAAACCCTATTCAACACTTGAAAGAAGACCCTACACAAGCAATTTTAGTTATTCTAGACAAAATTCTACATTTGGAAAATGTAGGCAATTACCTTAAGAGTAAGTTTGAAATAGTAGGAGAAGAAAATATAAGAAAGGAATTTGATCATGTTTAAAACCAAGATATGAGCTTTAAGAATGGTTATGAGAATTTTGGAGAGAATGAGTTAGTTAAGTACTTGTTTTCACATGACTTTGACAATGAGGATTGAGTGAAGATAACATTAAGCCAAATTCATTATGGAAAATTCTAGTTGGGAGATAATGTAGTGGACATATCAGTTAAGTTGATTCATGAAGTAACTAGATTGTGTAATGAAGGTTCAATTCTAGTGAACAAAGAGAATGTTAAGAAACTTGCATTAGAGAACACTAAATTTGTGTACAATGGGAGAGGAATTGTGATAAGAAAAATTAAGCAGCATGATGTTCAATTCATATGCATAATCATGGCATCCAAGATTTGTGTGGGCTCTAGAGAAGATGACATGGCAACATATTTTATACATGCAGCCTATAAGATGTGTGTAGAGAAAGTAAAGGTGAATATATGTGAGATATTGAGAGCATAGATGATAAAAGGCCTAGATAGGATAAAGAAAGTTAAGAACAGTCAATTTGGATTTAGATCACTAATAACTTACATATTCTTTCACTTCATTAAGAGATTTCCATCTTTATCTATGACTGAGTTACTGAAGAATGATAATTGCACTATTGAAAAGATAATTGATTTATACATAAGATATCTTGTTGACAATATTGAGATTAGTGACCTTTCAAGGTGAAATGAAATAGAGGTATAGGATCCTACCTATAGTTGTAAAGAAGAACGAAAATTACATATGTTTTATGGTGAACACTAACTCCACTTACTTAGAGCTAGTTGAACCTAGAATGTTTTATGTGGAACCTCTTGGTAAGGAGGTTACTATGAAAAATTGAAAGATACATGGAGGTTATACTAAAGTGAAACATAGATGAAGACTTTAATAGGTTTGGAAATTATGAGAAAATCATGCAAATTACTGATCATTATCTTGAAAATTCATCAAAGAAGAAGGTAGATGCCACATGAGGAATATTGATGCAGGATCACACCACCCTTTTATTATACTTGAAAATCCTTACAATATTCTCCAAATGAGAGAACTCCAAACTCTTACAATATAAGAGAGCTTCCACACTAAGAGCTTCCAACTAGCTTTCACACCAAGAGCTTCTACAAGAAGGGATCACACCTTGAGAGCTTCACTACAAGAGCTTACACTTGAAGAGCCACTTTTTGAAGAGCTTATACTTTAAATGCTTATACTTGAAGAGCTTGATTACAAATGATCATAAACCTTGCTTAAATAGGCACTTACCATCAAAGATATTACAAACACAACCAATGTGAGATAAAAGGTAAATACAACTACCTTAAAACAAATATTAAATTTCCACCCAAATACAACTATGCACCACGATGTAGCCCAATTAGAAAATTACATTTATTTTTTGGATCACAATAAATATTAAATGCATAATTTTAGGAATTTTCCAAAAACTTCTAAGATGCCACCTACACATCTCAATAAATGGAATGACAACTATTTTTCTTATTTTTCTATTTATGCCACCTATGCACCTTGAAAATAGAAATTCCTCTTTTCCCTCTTTTTTCTATTTTTTATTATTTTTCCTCTAATTTTTGCCACTTTCTCTCTCCTCTAGTTTTTAGTTTTTAAATAAATAATTTTGATCACACCCCCTTTTTTTTGTGATGCAAGATGCTCCTGCATCAAACACCCATGGTAGGAAAAATTTTGTTAATATGAATTTACAAAATGACATAGCCATTGCTGATTTTTTTTCTTCTCTTCCAACACCTTACTAGAACAAGTATCTATCGTTGATATATTTCCTTCTTTCTTATTTTCCAACACCTAGCTGGAACAAGTGTTTGCTGCTGAAAATACTCCTCTGTAATGAACTTTGTCCAAGTATAAATCTCATCCTCCTCTAATCTTGTTGAGTTAAACACACTTGTAATAAACTGAACAACACCATACCAATCTTCCTTTGCATACCACACATAACTAACAGATCCCCATATAAACCATCATCATTATCTTTCAAATTTATCTCATATTCAACATCCCATGATTCATAGAAATTTACCTCTTTCACATCTTCACCTTTGGTTTCTTCTTCCATGTCTTCAACAATGCATGTAACTACTTCACTTGCTTGATCTCCAACTAAGGAACTATATGCATCCTCTATTACAACAGTCTTCAAATTATCTTCATATGCTTCTAGCTTACAAATCTCTCTTTCATCTTCTTCAACTTCAAGTTCACAAATATTATCATCTTCATCCTCTTGGTCTTCTTTTGTATCGCATGTGTGATACTCCATTGGATCCTCTTTCTTTTTTACATCCAAGGAATTGTCAACATCTCTTTTCTAGGGATGCACTCTTCTCTTTTGCAAATCTACTTCTAATTCATTCACCTGCTTCTACAAATCAAAGAACACAACTCATAGTGCCTTTTGATTTCTTCCTCTAATTTTCTCAATTCTAGGAATCCTTAGAATCCATCCAATCACAAAAGTCATCTTCTTCTTTCTCTTCTCCATCCTCAAGTCTATATAAGACTCAATACAAGCACCTCATGCAAATTGCCTCACAGTTGGCAATCTGTCTACATAGTCAAGAACTCCTTGAAAAACTTCACCCAACACAAGGTCCTGGTGCAAACTACCTCATCTTCAACAATCTATCCACACGTTCAAGAACTCCTTCTTGACAAACTTCACCCAACCCAAGGTCCTAGTGCAAACTGCCTCATGTTTGGTGATCTGTCCACATGCTTAAGAACTCCTATTCTAATACCATTTGATGAAGGGAGAAACTACCCTTACAACCTCATAATCATAAACATAATAATATAGAGACAAAAAGAAGATAAAATTCTTCGCAAAGAATGCTTTTATTATATTTGAAAATCCTTAAAATATTCTCCAAATGAGAGAACTCCAAACTCTTACAATATAAGAGAGCTTCCACACTAAGAGCTTCCAAATAGCTTGCATACCAAGAGCTTCTACAAGAAGAGATCATAGCTTGAGAGCTTCACTACAAGAGCTTACACTTGAAGAGCTTATCCTTGAAGAGCTTGATTACAAATGATCATAAGCCTTGCTTAAATAGAAACTTACTATCAAAGATGTTACAAACACAATCAATGTGGGATCAAAAGTAAATACAACTACCTTAAAATAAATATTAAATTCCCACCCAAATACAACTAAGCACCACCATGTAGCCCAATTAGAAAATTACATTTCTTTTGTGGATCACAACAAATATTAAATGCATGATTTAAGGAACTTTCCATAAACTTCTAAGATGTCATCTACACACCTCGATAAATGGAATGACAAAAAAATTTCTATTTATGCCACCTATGCACCTTGAAAATAGAAATTCCTCTTTTCCCTCTTTTTTTCTACTTTTTAAATTTTATTATTATTTTTCCTCTAATTTTTGTCACTTTCTCTCTCCTCCAATTTCTTTTTCAATAAATAATTTTTTATCACACCCCATTTTTTCGTGATGCAAGATGCTCCTACATCAAAGATCATGGAGGAAGCGCAAATGATCCTAGAAGAAGTAGCAATAATTAGACAAATAGTTGTTGGACTGAAGCAAAGTGGTTAGCAGGGTATCATGTATGTACCACCACTTGTAGCAGCAAGACCTTTAGAAGGTATAACTATTGCAAAACTTCAAGCACCAACATTAGCTATTTCGTATGCATTTATTCCACAAGAAAAATTGTAGAGAGCACCCACTATTCAATTAGTGGAGTCCAATAAAGCAAAAGAAGAAACAAAAATTGTGGAAACAAAGAGGAAGTTGGCTAGATTAGCTAAGATTAAGCAGGAACCAGAAGAACTAGAGAAACACAAAGGCTAAAGTAGATAGTAGCTGGACTAAGAAAGAGACAAAAGGTATTGATGCCCTATGAATAAAAAATGAGGTGAGGTCAAGTAGATTCACCTAAGAAGACCAAAGACATAGATCCTACAAAGCAAGGAAAAGCAGAGTTAGCAAGCAAAGGAAAGCAACCATGGAAGCCTAAGGTTGAGAAACTGAACAACATTTTCACTAATGAAGGTAACTTTGCTCAGTTGAATAAGTTTTATGATCTCTACAAAAATATGGATAAGTTACACTTAGAGAATTTTTTCATTAGATACATGATCTTAAATAAGGAGAAATTTGAGGATATCAAAAAATAGATCCCAAATTATCTATATTAGAGATTGATAAATAGAAAAAGAAGAGGTGGATAAGAGAAAATATTAATAGGAAACTTTGTGTAGTTGAAAGTGAAGATCATTTGAAAATTTTTTTATAAAGTCTTGAAGATTTTCTAAAGAACAAGACAAGGGCTATTTTGATTATGGGTGGTTACTATGAGGAGGTGAGAGAAGAAACCCAAGAAGTAATTGTACAAATGATGAAGATGATCACACCCTCAATCATCAAACTACAACAACACCAATAGTTGTAGAAGAAACCTCCTAAGTAATAGTTATTATAGACACAATGTAAATTAGCAGCACTAATGTCACAATTGATACAACAAAAGACCCATTTAAGGATTATGGTACTAATGTTGACAATTTGGTAAGTTGTGAGAGCTTGGAAGATGAAAAAGGAGAGGAGAAAGAAAAAGAATTAGAACAAGAAAAGAAGAAGAAGAGAATAGACTAGAAGAAGAAAGGAATAAAAATGAAGAGGCAGCTTTGAGAGTAGAAGAGGAGAAAAAGAAGCTAGAAAAGGAAAGAAAGTTGGAAGAAGAGAAGAATTTGGAAGATAATAAGAAAAGAGAAGAGGAAGTAAGGAAAAAGAAAGGAGAAGAAGATAGAAAGATAGCATAAGACAAGACGAGAAAAGTGGAAGAATAGAAGAACAGAAAAGAGGAAGAAGATAAGAAGAAAAAAGAGGAAGAAGAGAATTAGAGAAAAGAAGAAGAAGAAAAGAAGAAAAAAGATGATAAGAAGAAAAGTGCACTTAGTTCTTCTAGGACACCCCTTACAGTAGCAGCACTTATAGGATCTAAATATTATGATCAGACTAAATTGATCTTGTCACTAAGCAAAATAATTAAAAAGAATAATAAAGTAAAGAGTCTAAAAATCTCACTGGTGGAAGTGACAAATAGACTACAAAATACTATATTAGTATAGATGACAATAGTAGACCCACAAGACAAAGAAAATGTTGTAATCATATCTTTTGATACTAAATTCACTATTGTTCACATATAGCAATGGTAAAGACACAAACTCTATATGATTCAGATATATTTAGAAAGGCTTGTGAAAACATCAAGGAAGATATGAATAACATTGAAAAAAGATTAAGGAACTAAGACAATTCTTGACAAAAGGAAAGACAGTCTGTGGGAAGCGTGATTGTGCACACACACAAATCAGGGATATCACAAATAAATTGAATAACAAAATTAGAGAGCTGGAAGTACTGATGAATGAAGTGCAATATCTATCAGTCAAGATTGTAGATCTTGAGAACAAAGTTAGCAAAGTAAATGATGACATTAGAATGTTAGAATCATAGAAGGAAATAAAGCTGAAGAGATTTTTCATTGCTAAGGGAACAACTTGCATTGAATATTAACCTTGTATATAGGTAGTTAGATGAATGATTTTTAGTATAGGTGACTTATTACAATTTTTCCTACATAGACCTAGATGTAGTAGACATAGCATCATATGCTCTATGTGCAATTTTGAGTGTTAGAGATGTAGTGAAAGACAAGTGGGACATGGAATTCACCATGTTGAAACAAAATTTTGGTGATTACTATTGTTAATCAGCATTGTGCCTTTATCAAGATGAAATATCTAGCTATCCTATTAAAAAATGGAAACTCTCTTGGGTGGTGGGTTGTCCTAAAATGAGAGATGAATCTCCAAAAGCTAGGTCGGTTCCTATTTAGTGATCTCCTAAAAACTTAATTGTATGCGACAAAAAGAATGAGAAGTGAATGAAAATAATGAATACTAAACCTAAATGAGGTGATACATGAATGATTTGTATGAAAATTTAATTAAATCAACACAAATTACTCACAATGTGAATGATTTACAATACCCAAACAAGTGTGCAATTACAAAAGTATTTCTATGCAAGGGCCCAAAATCTTTTTGTTTTGAAAGGAAAACCTAAGTTTTACCAATTTTTTACAAAAGAATAAGGACACAAAAAAAGACCTACAATTAAAAGTATCGAGATTCTAACATGCAATAAGGAATATAGCTTGAATGAAGGATGACCACAACATAAAAGAAAGGTGCTAGAATTCTTTAGAATAACTGTGGGGGGGGGTGTGAATCAATTATTCAAGGTCTAAAATGCCCTAATAATACTTTTTCTCAAATTATAGTGAGCCCATAAACTTTTCATCCATTCAAACTTAAATCAACCATCTTAGGAAATTACAGTAAATCAATCTGCAGGGATAAAACATGCGAGATCAACACATGACACAATGATTTACGTGGAAACCCAATTTGGAAAAAACCACCAGTAACATGCTACTTAATTCTCACTCTTCTAAAATGATGCCCTATTAAAGGCTTACAACACACTATTAAATGTGACCTTGTTAGAGGATTTCACCATACTGTTAAGAATGGGCCTGGTCAAAGGACTTTAGAACATTCACTTGGAATGTCGCCCTGTTAAAGGATTTATAACATGGCTATTAAACCAACCTAAGTCCATAGGATTTAAACTATCTGTTACAATTGCTAGAGAGTAACAATAATGGCTTTCTGATCTTATTCAACTTACAACATATTTTGCAGATTTTAGATCACACTTCAGTTCATTCATTTTGCTTGGCTTTTAATCACTTCAGCTTTGACAGCTTGTCATCTCAAGCTTCGTCTCCTTGAGTCTTCTTACTCATCATACCAATGCAACCATATATGTGGTCATCTATTGAAGTAGAGTAATTGTGCTCTCTTACTCCTTAGTACCTCCTTCAGCACTTTATGCTTTCATGCTTGACCTCCTCTCACACTTTTCTTCATGACCTTATGACTCCTTAAATAAAAATCTGTAGTCCCTTTCCTACTCAATTCTTCCTCTCCAATTTTAGGTTTTCAAGTGGATTAGGTAGGGTACAATGTATCTACCCCATATCTTGCTCTAATCTAGAAACTTTGTCTAAAATCTAGTTGTATTCTCCAAAAACATTTTACATGATGTTCTCTGCCACTAGCTCATCACTCTTATCTTTTATTTAATTCAAAAAATTATAGATAACAACCTTGTCAGCTCATATTTGGTGAATCTTCGATCTTTGAAATAATGCAGCAACTCAACATTATTGGTTTATTGATGCTCGGCACCTCTGTGTTACTCGGTACTTGTATCTTGCTCAGCAACTGTATTTGCTCGGCACCTATATCTGCTCGGCACTTGTTTCTTGACTCGACACTTGTATCTACTCAGCACTTGTTTCTTGACTCGACACTTGTATCTGCTTGGCACTTGTTTCTTGACTCGGCACTTGTATCTGCTCAAAACTTATTTCTTGACTCGACACTTGTATCTACTTGGCTTCAACTAGGAATCTGTTTGGCACTAACTAGCATGCTCGGCTCCCTCTCTAATAGACTTAGACTCCACAAATGACTTAGCTAAAATCTTACATCTTTAATATGTTTCAATGTGCCCATTCTCTATGTCTTAGAGTATGTCATCAATACACTTTTTCATCAATGGCTTAGTTGATCCTTGTGTAATCACCTAAAAATGGTCATCTAGACTATTAGCCCCCTTTTCAACATTTTGGCTAAATTAATTTAATCATTTTGCTAATAATCAATTTATTTGATTATAACCTATAGT
This sequence comes from Cupressus sempervirens, assembly GCA_028749045.1. Lineage (NCBI taxonomy): Eukaryota > Viridiplantae > Streptophyta > Pinopsida > Cupressales > Cupressaceae > Cupressus > Cupressus sempervirens. The sequence continues at coordinate 351,327,088 of CM053790.1, forward strand.
TTGATTATTCTATCCTAAGTTCATTATTTGATTAAAAGAACATGTCCCCTTTTAATTAAATAAAAGACCCCATTCTTCTAACCCACTTAAAGTGCACACATAAAGTCCTTTTTCTATTTTGCAATTAAAAGAAAAGGCTTTGTGACTTTTGTCTTATATGACAAGTCAACTTATATTCTATTGGTTGACTTGTTTGTGCACATGGATCACTCCTCTTTTCAAATTCCACCGTGGATCATCCACCATCTTCATCGTGATCTCTACCATCCATTCGACTTTAAAAGGGAGAGAGCTTTCCCCCTCAAAGGATCCATCCATCTTTTGAATATTGTTATGTTGCAAGTTTTCTAATAGGTTTCTTTGGAGCTTTGTGGAGAAATTTTCATTTCTTGTATCATTCTCTCATTCCATCATATTAGCATAAGATCATATGGAATTCTTAGCATAGTTGCATGTTAGTTTAGCTTTGATTTCTTGCAATAATCTCACATAGTTTAAATATTTGGTTTTGTCACACTCTCATCCATGCTTAGAATAGCTATACTTTTCATATTCATTCTAGTTTAATCTTTAGTTGCATTGCATTCTTGAGGAACTCCTTGAGATATTTGCATTCTTGCATCTTGTCTTTGGAACCTCCCATTGCATGGTTTACTAGCAAGAAGAGTATCTCTAAGGCTCATTTGAGAGCCTTCTTATTCTTGAAATATACTCTCTTGCACTCTGTGGATAGGGAGCTCTAAGCCAGCATCCAAGCATTCCAAACAATTCCATGAGTTTGGAATGCTTGGATGCCGGCTTAGAGCTCCCTATCCACGGAGTGCAAGAGAGTGTATTTCAAGTTCAAAGGCTTTCAGATGAGCCTTAGAGATACTCTTCTTGCTAGTAAACCATGCAATGGGATGTTCTAAAGACAAGATGCAAGAATGCAAATGTCCCAAGGAGTTCCTCAAGGATGCAATGCAAATGAAAATTAAGCTAGAATGAGATGCAAAGTGGAGCTATACTAAAACATGTATGAGAGTGTTACAATCCAAATATTAAGCTATGTGAGATAGATTATTGCAAAATAGAAGCTAAACTAACATGCAACATGAATCTAAGCTAAAATGCTATGGTATGAGAGAATGTAGACAAGAAATAGAAGTTCTCCACAAAGCTCCAAAGAAACCTGTTAGAAAACCTGCAACATAATAATATTCAAAAATGAGGATGGATTGAGGGGGAAAGCTATCTCCCTTTTAAATTTGTACGGACGGTAGAGATCAAGATAAAGATGGTGGATGATCAATGGTGGAATTCAAAAAGAGGAGTGATCCATGTGCACACACAAGTCAACCAATAGAATATAAGTTGACTTGTCACATAAGACAAAAGTCACAAAGCCTTTTCTTTTAATTGCAAAATACAAAAAGGACTTTATGTGTGCACTTTAAGTAGGTTAGAAGAATGGGGTCTTTTATTTAATTAAAAGGGGACATGTTCTTTTAATTAAATTATGAACTTAGGATAGAATAGTCAAACTATAGGTTATACCAAATAAATTGATTATTAGCAATTTGGTCTAGGTAAATGATTAAATTAATTTAGCCAAAACACTGAGAAGGGGGCTAATAGTCTAGATGACCATTTTTAGGTGATGACTTTTCGAGTGTCTACATCAGAGGGTGAAGAACTTGCAGAGCCTATCAACATCCTACACTTGAAGAAGTTCTATACTTAGAGGCTTGCTGCTTAGCTATCTTGTATATATCTATGATCTTGAAAAAATTCCTAAAAATTAGAAAATGTCCTAAAAAAAGATCATCTTAGTGAAAACCTAGCAATAGACACTTTGATGTATCACCCAAAAAAAAAAAAAAATTTGAAAAAAGTCTTGAAAAAATCTGTCACGTGGTGAAAACCTGGAAACAAGTGCTACTTGAAATCCTTGCACCTATGTCTATTAGTCTCAATCATCCACTTCACTGCACATTTCCTGGCTTGGAATTGTTTCTTGTCCTCATCTTGAGGGCATAGCTACTTAGCCTATTGAGGTATTCTTGTGCATTAGGGTTTCTTTGACAACTCACAAAAAAGTGTTTCTCAACACTTCCGTCACTTTTACATCAAGTGTTTTTTTAACACTTTACAGATAGTTTACCTATGGTCTCTGATGTCGCAATATTTCTCACTATCAAAATCAAGTCTTGAAGAAATGGCCAAGTGACTTGCACACACACACTTTAACACTTAAACGACTGAGCTGTGCTGATCTTTATCTGCTTTGTGTGCTGTCTATGATGATTTCTTTGCCATGTGTTCCCTTCCTAATAGTCTTTCAAGGATTTCATTGACTAGAAGACTGGGGGCATGGGACATATTTTCTTGATTTCTGCTTGTGGGTATACTTTTGTTTTTCTATAGTGTTGTAAGCATTTATGCTGGTCCTATTCAACATGTTGACTTACAAATGTATCATCCTTGATTGTTTTGCAAGACCGCACTCAGTGTTTATCCTGGCGCTTATGCCTTGATATAGGTGTAATCTTGCTAAATTAAACTTAGGAAATCTAATCATGTAGTTATCTTGACTTACATGTCTCTGATGCTTAGACTGGATTTCCACATACCTATCTAATATCGATCATATTCATATCCTCATAGTTATACTAGTGATGGTTGTATGATCTCATGATGTCCCTAATAAATGCTCAATGATGAAATTAAGAGTCTAAATGTTATGCACTTCTTGCTGGTAAACCACTTTGGATATTAGCTTGCATTTTAGGTTCATTTTCTAGCTTAGTCTTGCATTCTTGCATATGGGGAGAGCTCTCTCTTCATCTTTTCATAGACATATCGGCTAACTCCTTTCATATATTTCTTTACTTTCTTCTTGTTCATGTCTTTTCACCTTCTTAATCTATTGCTTCATCTCTTTTCTATCTTATCATCACATTATATAAAGTTTTGACCTCTTAAATAATTTCAACGTCCTAGATTCATTTTTGGGATCAAAATCCAAATTTGAGTTCATCTTGATGGTCAAAATTGTCTTTTAAAATTCTACTTTCTTCTTAGCAGTTAGCTAACCTTTTGAGGTCTAATCTCTGAATCATCACTGGGGCATCTTCATTTCTTCATGTCTTCATCATTTCCATACTTCATATCTACTTCAATTCACTGTTTCATGTCTAAAATCACCTTTCTACTCATTTTGACCTAATTTTTATGCTATATCCTTCAAGGTCAACTCTAGTCAACCTGGGGCATTTTATCATTTTTTTATAGTCATTCTTGGGTTCTAATCATCTATCTATCATCTTCCACATTGCTATATTCTAATTTTCTCATGTCTAGCCAGTTTTTGCATCCCCTTACCTCATTTCAATTTTGATCCTGAGGGGGCAAAAATACTCTATCACTTCTTAGGAGCATTTGTTTGATCTTCTCACTTGCTCTCACTCTATCTGCTTTTTTGGGTGTTAACATTCTTCTTGAATTCTAACATTGTTCTCTTCCTAGTGTTTAGTACTACCACTATCAGGCTGTACATTTAGGACTTGCTATCTTTTTCTACATTTCATTCTTTAAAATCAGATATCTATATCTATCACCACCTACTTGGCTTTCTATTTTCTTTGACATAATGTGTTCCCAGATCGATCACGCATTAGTCAAAGAGGGGCAAATGTAATCACCTAAAAATGGTCATCTAAACTATTAGCCCCCTTCTCAGCGTTTTGGCTAAATTAATTTAATCATTTACCTAGACCAAATTGCTAATAATCAATTTATTTGATATAACCTATAGTTTGACTATTCTATCCTAAGTTCATTATTTGATTAAAAGAACATGTCCCCTTTTAATTAAATAAAAGACCCCATTCTTCTAACCCACTTAAAGTGCACACATAAAGTCCTTTTTCTATTTTGCAATTAAAAGAAAAGGCTTTGTGACTTTTGTCTTATGTGACAAGTCAACTTATATTCTATTGGTTGACTTGTGTGTGCACATGGATCACTCCTCTTTTTGAATTCCACCATTGATCATCCACCATCTTCATCTTGATCTCTATCATCCATACAACTTTAAAAGGGAGAGAGCTTTCTCCCTCAATCCATCCTCATTTTTGAATATTGTTATGCTGCAGATTTTCTACTAGGTTTCTTTGGAGCTTTGTGGAGAACTTCTATTTCTTGTCTACATTCTCTCATACCATAGCATTTTAGCGTAGATTCATGTTGCATGTTAGTTTAACTTCTATTTTGCAATAATCTATCTCACATAGCTTAATATTTGGATTGTAACACTCTCATACATGTTTTAGCATAGCTCCACTTTGCATCTCATTCTAGCTTAATTTTCATTTGCATTGCATCCTTGAGGAACTCCTTGGGACATTTGCATTCTTGCATCTTGTCTTCAGAACCTCGCATTGCATGGTTTACTAGCAAGAAGAGTATCTATAAGGCTCATCTGAGAGCCCTTGAACTTGAAATACACTCTCTTGCACTCCGTGGATAGGGAGCTCTAAGACGACATCCAAGCATTCCAAACTCATGTAATCGTTTGGATAGAAGGGTTTAGAGTGTGACACTTTTGAGTGTACACCTTGTACTTAATTACAACATCATAACTTCAACCTTTCTCTAGGTGTTCTAGTTACATCTTATTGATTGCCTCCTCCTTGTCAACCAACCAATTGATAGTATTTGGATCACTAAAGCAATTGTCATTCCTTCAAGTAGCAAGTTTGACATCAATGACAAAAAAATGATTGAGAACATTCTTTACTATTTCCATTACTTTTTATCTATGATCTTTTCAATCATTTGCAACAAAAAGAACCCAGAATATTGCAAATAAGAATCAATGAGAAGGAATAGTTGAATCTGTATAATCAATGCTAATAAAAATTTGCTACAAAAATTCTCCTACAATCAACTCAAAAATTTGTAATGTGCAAAAAATATGAGCAAGAAAGAAGACACTTCCATAATGAGGTGAATGTACAATAAATAGAGCTCAAAACCCTAATTCAAATATGAGAAATATGCATGGAAAAAATGCCTCAAAACTACTCCAATCTATCAAAAAATCTATCAAATCTACCCTCAAACCTATCCAACTAATAGCCAACTAAAAATCAGCCTCTATCTCCTCAAAAGCATGCATGAAACCCTAGGTTAAATTTCAAAATCAACACAAAAATATAGCATATCAAACTATTCAAAAATATACAAAATATGTGCATAAAAGAGGCTCTCAAAGTGAATAGCATGTGAAACTAGTCAGAACTGATCCATAAATGGCTAAAAATAGCACCTAAGTGCTCAATAATTGCATGAGAAAATTGAACTGCCCCCTAATGGATAAAAGAACTCCTTGTGACATGCAGTTGACTGAAACAATCTTCTCTAGCTTAAAATAGAACTCTTTGCCTTAACAACACTTTAAGCTTAAAATAACTCTGCCTTTTAACATTATTTATTATTTATTGCATTTTTTTAGTTATTATTATTAGCTATTCGATTAATAATTTATCAACTAATAATTATTATTTTTTACAAATTCTTTAAAACACAATAATAATAAAATTATGTTATTAACTAAAAATAAGTAATATAGATTTTTGAAATTGAATCCTATACCATTAGTTTTAATTAATATTTTAACATCTCTTCATGTATTTTTATGGACCCAAAATTTTATGAAATACAATTGTGGGGAAGAAAAAAAGTGTTTAAAACAATTGTTATTTGAGTCATTTCAATTGCTCTATTGTTGGGGAGGTTTTCTAGAAACCCTAGCCGCATGTTGCTCTAGTTTCTACGAGTGATTTGCACTTTCCTCTAGCTTTTTTTTCGAATGGTGAGTCTTCTATTAAGACATTTTCTACTACTAGTCTCCTATTGTTGCATTCTAGAGATGGATGTTGATTACTCTATTTCCATGAATTTAGCTACATTTGTCATGACTCCAATCCTCTGTTGTTGTATCTTTCTTAAGCTTCATTATTGGCTAGGAGTTTGTTGTGACTGATGTGATATTCATTCTCTATTGTGCACTCTTTTTCCTTCAATATTTGTTGGAGTTACTCCATTTCTAGGTCTTTGTTGTCTCCTTTGCCCTATGGTTGCATTCTTTCTTTTTGGGTTAATGTCTTGAGAGAGTTTCTCCATGTTGTGAGCTTATTCTTGTCTTGGTTGGCAAACATGTTTATTCACAAGTCTTTGTCATTTTCTATGGTGTTGTGACTATGTTTTTATTTTGTGGTTTCATTATCTATTTTGGATTGATGTCATGACTAGTAGATATTAATGCATTTTTCTCCATTTGTGCCATGGTTGTTCTAGTTTTTGTCTTTGGGGCCATTTCTCCATTTTTACTCTATGATTTACGACTGTAGTTGTTTTTTTTAAGTTGTGGGTGTTGGGTTGTTACTTCAAGGTGTGAGTTCCTTCACCAACAACCATGACTATTGTGACTTCATGAGGCATGTTTGCTTGGAATTTTAATATTTTTTGGAAGCCTACTATACCAGGTAAGAACATGAGCTTCCTTGATAGAAAATGATGTCTATTTTTCTCTTCTTTGTTCTAAGATCAAAAACCCAATCTAGGTATTTTCTTTTACAACATTCCATGGTCTTGGTATTTGAGAATTTATTGTGACATTACACTGTTATCATTGAGTAATAAAATTTTACATTTTTGGAATAAGAGAAGAAATATGCCTTAGTTTTTTTTGAAAGATATTGTTGCATACTAGTATCATTTTGAGACATTCATGTAAAAATTTGACTTTTTCTTTCAATCTTATGTTTATATCTCTTCTAATTTTCTTATCTTTTTTCCCTCTTATTTCAGTAAGATTTCTTGCTATTTGTATTTCCATAATTCAATCTACCTTGCACTTATGTATTGTTGTTCTGATTTGACTATGGTCTTTTTGTTGTGATATGGAAACAGAAAAGGACAAAAAATAAACTTGAAAAAACCCTTAGCAGTAATGGAGAACAATCTGGTTCTCTGCACTATCATTGTCCATCTTTAAAGTCAAAACACATTGTTTGATTTATTTCCTATTCAATAGACATGTTAGACAAATCACCAAACTGTTATGCCACTTTAAGCATTATTCTGAAATATTTTTGCACTTTATTTGAAAAACTTCTCCCATATTATATTACATTTGTGGATGTTATGCTCATATAAAATACATATTATGTTTTTCTAATATTACTCCATATTTCAGTCATGTTAATCATGAGATTTTCTATGTACCTATTTTTGAGAAATAATGATGAATGAAGTATGTATATTAGTCTGATTTAAATTATATCTATTTAGCTCCATCAAACTTTCTTCATATCTTCCATATACTTCCTTCCCTAGCTTCTCATGTAGCTTATGTTTTTCACTTATTTTATTCCACATAGCTGCCTCTATAATCATAATACTTTTAGTTCTACAATTTTGTTTAAGACAAAAGGTTTCAAGCCTCAAAGTCTTTTCCCTTTAATGTTTAACTCATATTATCTATATATGTATATAAAAGAAAAAAGTTTCATGTAGAAAAGATCATGTCCCTTTAATACTTATGTCTTTAATTGTCCTCAACTACTTCATGATTTGATTGAAAGGTTTTATAATTATAATTGATGTACATCCCTTTAACAATCAAGTCAAATCTTTAGTCAATTTCTTTGGTTCAACCAAAAGGTTTCATACTTGTAACATACGTATTCGCCCTCAATGGTTTCCCCAAAGTCTTTGCCCCTACATGACTCAATTTAAAGGCTTCATGTGTGTATCTTATGCATGATCTTTCAACAACCTTAAACTTCATACCTATATTTGTACATGAAAAAAACTTATTAGCATAAAACCTACTTTTCTTTTAGATATTTCTCTTTCCTTTGCATATTTTAATGCATTTATCTGAATGATCATGTTGTTAGAACGTCAAGTAGTGTGGAGAAATTTGGAATGGATTCCATTGCTAGTTCGTATAAATTAACCCCCCTCTTTACATGTTGTAGGTGTATTCAAAGATGGAGATGTGGGCTCAATTCTTCTTCAAAATTTAGATCAACAACCTTCCATTCATACAATGGATGTTTTTTTGCTTATCTCTCCATTACTTTTATGTTTATGCAATGTGTTTATTTAGATAGTGTATTAGGAGCTACCAACACTTGTGTGGTATCTAAATGCATTGTACCAAGTATTCTCCAAAATATGAACATTTTGTACCTTATAAAAAAGATTTGAAATATATTTCAATAAAAAGTGTACTATTTTGGTAAAAAATGATTGATTTCTCTTGTTTATTGATTTTTGTACTTCACATTCTACATCCAAACCAATTATGTAATATGTATGATCAGAAACTTAAAACACATAACACAGTATATAAGCAAGTTTAACATAGAAATTTAGGAGGTAGGCTAAATTGATAACATTTTTGGCAACCTCTTAGAGGTGTTTTCCTACTGAATAGTAATAGACCAGATGCCTTATGCATATCCATTGGGCATAGAGTCCTCTTCAACATTATAAAAATTGAACCTTCTCAAAAAATTTAGAAAACTATCAAACTGAAAATCTAAAACACACTTGCTAAAAGAACACACCACACCACACCAAATTAAAACTAAAACTAAAACTAAAAACTTGAACTAGATTTGTAAGCTACCATAGGACTTTTTAGTTGTTCATTTTGATAATCATGATGTAGTTGTATCATAGTAAAGAGATGAATATAGTTTCATTTTATGATCTCTTTTCTATAGCATAACAATTGTATCCTGGTTGTGAAGGCCAACTGTTCCTAGCTATTATGATAGCTAGCAAATTTGGTTGTAAGTATAATCAACTAAAAATGGTCATCTAGAATATTAGCCCCCTTCTCAGCATTTTGGCTAATTTAAGTACTCATTTACCTAGACCAAATTGCTAACAATCAATTAATTTGATTACAACCTATAGTTTGACTATGCTATCCTAAGTTCATTATTTGATTAAAAGAACATGTCCCCTTTTAATTAAATAAAAGACCCCATTCTTCTAGCCCACTTAAAGTGCACACATAAAATCCTTTTTCTATTTTTCACATTAAAAGAAAAGGCTTTATGAATTTTGTCTTATGTGGTAAGTCAACTTGTATTTTATTGGTTGACTTGTGTGTGCACATAGATCCCTCCCATTTTCAAACTCCACCGTTGATCCTCCATCATCTTGACTTTGATCTCTACCATACATAAAACTTTAAAAGAGAGCTCTCTCCCTCTCAAAGGATCCACCTTTTGAATATTGTTATGTTGTAGGTTTTCTAATAGGTTTCTTTGGAACTTTGTGGAGAACTTCCATTTTCTTGTTTTCATTCTCTCATTCCATCACATTCTAACTTAACATCATGTTGCATGTTATTTTAGTTTCTCTTTTTCAATGATTCATCTCACATAGCTTACTAGCCAAATTTGTAACACTCTCATCCATGCTTAGCATAACTACATTTTGCATACTCATTCTAGTTTAGTCTCCATTTGCATTGCATTATTGAGGAATCCTTTGTAGATATTTCTACTCTTGCATCTTGTCTCTAAGAAAACCTCCCATTGCATGGTTTACTAGCAAGAAGAGCATTCCTAAGGCTCAGTTGAGAGCCTTCTTATTCTTGAAATACACTTTCTTTCACTCCATGGATAGGGAGCTCTAAGCTGACATCCAAGCATTTCAAACTCATTGAATCCCTTGGATAGAATAGTTTAGAGTGTGACACATTTATAGTGTATGTTTTTTCTTTGTCTAATTGCTAGTGATCAAAGTACAGACTCTCATGAGTATTAATGGGAAAGCTTTTCAGATGCATCTTGTGAGCTAGGAGTGGATTTCATTCATGCCTATGCAACCCAATCAAATGTAGTCAAAGAGTCTAGCATAGGGTTAGATGAGTTTGATTCACAAAATGTTTAAGTGGATCATGCAAGTACCTCTAGGTCTATTCCTAATCTAGACTCCTTTGCCACATTCACTATAGGCTTGACTTCGTATGTCACCAGAGATGATCCTTTTCATATTCACAACCTTGAAACTTCCACATCACTCTCATTGATTCACCTTGATCTCATAGATTGGTCAATTCAAAATCAAAGACCTGAAATACCATCTTTTCAAAATGACTATGAGATCACTTGTTACCTAAATTTCATTGAACTCATCACTTCTTCCACCAATGAACCCATAGTTCATATGATGGAATAAAATATCAAGTACCTTAGTCATTAAATTAAAAGAAAAAGCAAGTAGTCAGATGGAAAAAACCACATTGTGGCATTATTTGAACCTCAAAATAGTAAAAAAAAAAGACATATCTAATGGTAAAAACCTCCTCGAGGCATCTACAGATGAGGTACTTAGTAGTCTGCCAAGCTATTTTTATGAAAAATCTTCAATTCTCATTGAACCAACATAGCCTATATACTTGAGGATAGAGGCATCTCCTAAAATTATCCATGTGGCTCAATTATTGTCAACTAAGGAAAAGGAGAATTTTGCCAAATTCTTTCAAGACAAGAAGATCAATTTCGCATGGACGTACTCATATATGCCAAGGCTTGATACATATCTTATCATGAATCATTTATCTATCTCTCCTAGTATAAAAACTATTAAACAAAAATTGAGAAAGATGCATCCACATGTAGCCCTATTGGTCAAAGCAGAGTTGGAAAAGCTCTTGAGTGTAAACTTTATCAGAGCCATTGACTATGCGGAGTAGATTTGCAACATTATACCTATGCCTAAACATGGTAAATCCATCTAAGTTTGTACTAATTTTAGAGATCTAAACAAAGCAGAAACAAAGATGACTTTCTGATACCAAACATGGACATGATAGTGGACATGATGACAAGTTACAAAATGCAGTCCCTCATGGATGGCCTTTCTGGGTGTAACCAATTAAGATTGCTCAAGCTAATCAAGAGAAGATAGTTTTTACATGTGCCTAGGGTACTTTATGTTGGAATGTCATGCCCAAGATAGTTTTTACATGTGCCTAGGGTACTTTATGTTGGAATGTCATGCCTTTTGGGCTCAAAGTGTTGGTGCTACCTATCAAAGAGGAATGACCACCATCTTCCATGATGTGATACATAAAAATATGGAAGACTATATTGATGACACACTAGCTAAATCTAGAAAACAAGACATGCATCTTGAAGACCTTACTCTGATATTGGACCATATGGAACAATTTCAACTTAGCCTAAACCCAAAAAAGTGTGTCTTTGGTGTCACATCTGAAAAATTGCTAGGCTACATTATCTTAACAAAAGGTATTGAGGTTGATCCTAAAAAAGTCTAAGCTATCATGGAAATGCCTCCTCCAAGAAATATCAATCAACTTAGAAGTTTGCAAGGATGTCTGTAATCCATAAGAAGATTTATTTCTCAATTGGATGATAAAGCTCAATCTTTTAACAAGAATTTGCATAAAGGCTCTACTCATATCTAGAACGATAAATGTCAACAAAGTTTAGACCAAATCAAAGGGTACTTGGCTAAACCTCCAATTTTGATGCCACTCATTCTGAGAAAACCTTTGATCTTGTATATCTCAGATATAGCTTCTTCTCTAGGAGCATTATTAGCCCAAAGTGATGAGACTAGTAAAGAATGGGCTATATATTACATCAGTCAAACTTTGGTTTCTTATGAAATGAACTACACCAGTATTGAGAAGGCATGTCTTGCAGTGGTCTTTGCTTCTCAAAAACTCTGACATTACATGTTGGCACATACAGTTCACCTGATTGCTAAAATTGATCCTTTGAAATATTTATTGAGCAAAGCTACACTTATCAGTCATCTAGCTAAATGGATGATGATTCTTTCAAATTTTGACATTTAGTATGTCGAATGTAAAGCCATCAAAGGACAGGCCATAACTGACCAATTGGCTGATTTTCCACTAGAGGATACAACATCCATGCAATTTGAGTTTCTAGATGCCTCAATTATGTACATCACTAAGAGAACTTGTAAAATGTTCTTTTACAGTTCCCATACACAAAATGGAGTTGGAGCAAGTGTCTTGTGTGTTTCCCCTAATGGATATGCAATCCCAAAATCCTACAAACTCGTATTCCCTTGCACAAACAACATTTCAAAATATGAGGCATTAACAAATGGGATCAAAATGGCTCTTGAATGGAGAATCATTGAATTGCACATCTGTGGGGATTCTCAACTTGTTATAAACCAAGTAAACAATGAATATCAAACAAAGGATGACAAGTTGATGTCATGCCCATAAATCAACTATGAAAAAACACAACTAATTTTTTTTTGAAAAGTAGAAAACTGAAGGTAGTAACTTAATCTATCCTTAAACTAGGAGGTGATGAAGTTAGAAGGTGGAATGAAATTTGTTCCAATCGAAAACTGGATCTCTTTTATTCTTAACTGCTTGTTTAATTATTTATTTAATTCAATTATTAAATTAAACCGCACCATATTACTAATTCCCATATTATGATGAAAGAAATTCATTGCCACCATTTTAAATAATGTGGATATTAACACACCTCTTGTTTTCTTTGACATCATTATTATTAATTCACATTTCTCTTAATGTTTCACACTATTATACTATTATTTATTTTATTTTTATAATCATCATATATATGATGTCTCCAAATTTTTATTTTAAAAACCACCACGAATTCAACAATCTAATATTAATGTTAGTTATTTATCTTATAGTGACAAGTAAACTTGTACTATTTTTATTCTTTTTCAAATCTCTCGGCAACTAATTAATAAAACAGTTACAATTCACAATTACAATGTACACCAAAAAGTTAACATATAATCACTTTCCACTTCCTCTTTAGACTTTTACCAAAAAATTTCATATTCTTTTAAATAAGGATATGAAGAACATTAATATCTCCACCTCCATTTGTATAGAAGCAAAAATAGGAGATGTAAATAATGATAATGTCTTTATATATAATTTATATAATAAATCAATATACAAAACTTTCTTTCCCTTTTTTTCCTAATTTTTTTTAACAAAACTGGATGACATTATAATATATGAATATTTCTATTATCATTTTAGTGACTAACTTTAAGGATAAAATAGAATTCAAAAATATAGAATGAAAATAATGCTATTATTAAAATAAAAGCTAAATCTTTTATAAAAGCTAAATCTTTCAGTCCAAATCAATTATAAAATAGAATGATCACTTTTAAATTCTTATTAAAATTATTAATATCATAAGATAAAAAAAAATTAATTTAATTTTAATTTGACTAGATATACATATATTATCAAATAGAAAGATTCTATTAGCTCTTAGTTGATTTAAGAGATAAAAAGAAACTTGATTAACATACATAAATAATCCATGACCATAATAATCAAATCCCCTATAATAAATCAAACCAAAATATACAATACGTTTAATGTATACAAAAAAGATTTAAAATATTATATCTTAATAATTCTCCTAGCCCTCTAAAACTGACATCTTTTATTTATAGATAATATAATACTCTAACCCTCCCTTAACAATATCCTAAGCTAACCCTTAATATTGTCTTCACTAAATACTTCTTCTTCTTTTTTTAAATAACTTTAAAAAACTACCCACACTTTTCTTTCCATGCCTAAAAACTAGGCACCTAGGGAGGAACATAGCCATGGCAAGTCTTGGCAATTATTTTCCTTTTTCACCTTCAAGTCATTTTCTCACCTACATGGCTGCCTAAAATGGAGGATTCGCATGTGGGGAGAAGGGGATGGGCTGGCGTCCTTTTTCCCAAGGCGCCGAGCTAAGTGAATTAATGCCCCCCTTCATTAAAGGTGAGGCTACCCACATAAAGGCGGAGTATATTTTAGTTTATATGTTTTTTTTTTAATAGAGAAACCCAACCATCTTGTCATAATCATTATACAAGCCTCCTTTTAGTTGAAAATCAGTATGCCTTACCATTATTTAATTATTTTTATTTTATTTTATTTTCATTTGTTATTTTAGGCCAGAGGGATCTGACAATGTACTAAGTTTGAATAACCTTTTGTATAGCATTATTAATAAGATGGTGACTTTTCCTTGATTTGATATTAGGTGGACTTATATTATTTTATTCTAATAATATTATTATATAAATCATGGCCTATTTTTTTACTTGACTGTAATTGCAAGAGTCTTATTGAATTTACTCATACATTTTCTAGAAAGAATATGCACTTATAGGTTATTAATGAGTTTAACTTAATTAACTAGTTCTTTTCATGTATTCTCTAAGATTATTTAGATTTGAGTTGATGATATTTTAACATTGCATCAGACATTATAATTTCCATTCTAATAAGTAAATCTAATGTAAAACAACTATCATTTTACCAACATAGTCTACTTGCAAGATGCATTAATGCAGAACTTAAATGGAATCTATTAATTATAATTTCATGATCATCAAAGATTCAATATACATTACTGACCTTCAATTTCAAAACTATCTACAAATCTATTATCTATCAATTGCATATTAATTGGAAACCATTACTGAACATCAAAGCAATCAAATTATTCTTATGAAATTTGAGGAGGTAAGAATATCACAATGATAGTATCCTATGCATTCTTCCAAGGTATATCATAATACAAATTATTTTCTACAACACACTCTAATTTAAGTAATGATAGGACAACATCAACACAATATCAAGCAAGCAATGGGGTGGTGGAATCATAATATCAAGATACACAATGGAAGGACCTCACAAACAAGATGTTTCACAAACTCTCTATTTGGCATATGCATGAGATCAATAACAACACTCCTATAATACAATGAAATTCACATAATAAGATGAAGTTGTCCTCCATTTCAATACCAAACAATAGTATTCTCTTCTTTTATGCAAGGTAAAACTTCACAATCTCCAAATGTCCAAAGCCTCAAGCAAAAACCTACAAATAAGAAACAAATGTAGAACCATGGAGGCTCACCTCCCAACCTAGGTCTCAAGGAGGCCACCCATCGAGCTTGGTGTAAGGAAACTTTGCAAGAAAGAATATAACCGTTTCCACATAACCCATAATATATCTAAAATAAATACGAAATTAAAATTCACATGCAAGAGAATAGACAACATACCCACAAAATGTGACACAAGATATACCCTGGGAAACCCTCATTCAGGGAAAAAACCCAGCCTCCAAAAGCATCCATCATCATGTATTATTCAGCAAAAAATACCATTGCCATACAACCATGGAAGCCTTCATGGCCATAGCCACAACCGAGTAAACTATGTGAACAAGCATGAATCCACACATCCCATGCCATGCTTCTAACCTTCACAAATGCTCCCTTGGCTAACTTGTCAAGCCTTGTCCCGCTCGACTCTTGCCTTTTGTCTTCTCCTTGTCACTCTCTCTCTTTCTCTCTATATAACAACTACCCTTGTGGCTGCTTATATAGTAGCAAGTCCCACAAAACCACCAAGTGGTATTACATAAACCGTGTGCTAAAACCATGTGCTACCTAACCCCCTGATCCCACATTTAATATTGGGCATTTAATTCTTTTCCCCAATATTAAATAATTACATGAAATATTATCACAATGTTACAATACAACTCATCAAGAATATTCCATGGGAATCTTTACATGTTGCATGTCCATCTAGGTACAACATTACATAATAAAAATAAAATAATAAAATAACAATATTATGCAATGTGTGCAACACCCATTATCTCAACACTTGGTGAAACAAGACACAAACGGTTGCATACTACACATTCACATATCATGCATGATCACAAGAATATAACAAGATTCTACACAATACATTAGAAGACAACCCAACCCAAGGCTTGCACAAAGATTCAACAATTGAATCAAGTATAGGGTGAAGGTGGGCTCTCTCCATGAGGAGGATTTTCAAATCTATGATTCACAATATACACATATTCTCATTATCAACATGCCCTTTCAAGGCTTACAATAACTTTGCCTCCACATACCTCCTTAGACCTCCCAAAATGCAAGTAAACAAGAAGACCACATTCCATTGAACATATAAAAATCATCTCTACACATGGGAGAGTTCCTCAACTACATGTGTGAACCCAACTAACCCCTTCACCCAAGCATCTCTTCCCTCCCAAGGGTGAGTGATGCTTCACACCCATTATTGTTAGAATATTTAAATGGGAAGAGTACTTTTGAGAGGGGGGGTGAATCAAAAGTACCAATTGTTCATTCTTTCAAATTATTAATAACATATAATTAAAATTAACATGCATGCAAGTAAACAAACATAAAATGAGAGCATGCATCAACACATAACACAAGAGATTTTGATGACCCAAAAACCCTCCAAGAATAAGAAGGTAAAACTAGAGTGGGGATGACACCCACAAAATTACTGTAGCAATGAATTCAACCACTTCTAATAGTTTTCCCTATTAAAGGCTTCACACTATGCCAATAGTGACCTGTTGAAAGGATTTGCAAACACTTTACATGAAGTGTCACCCTGTTAAAGGATTTACATGAAGGTTGCTAAACCTACCTAATACATAGGATTTTCTTATCCTTCTCCAAAGACTCTCCTACCTAGTTGTTAGGCTAACCTATCACCATAGGATTTCAACCTCTAATACAATTGTGAGAGAGTATTATAAATTTTGACCTAATTGAATGCAATCTTGAATTGCTAGGTTCAGGCACTTGATCTGCTCTTTCTCTTTTGATCCTTGCTTGATCTGATTTCTAAGTATGTCCCCTATTCTACTATGATCAATTGTATATAAATGCTATCCCTTTCACTAAGTATTTTCTCTTCATACTAAAATTTCACTATAATCTCCCCTTATGCAACTTTTCTTCCATACATACAATGGTGCATTCATCCTCCTTATAAAGAATGCAAAGACTTTGGGTTAAGTATGGATCTATGATCCAAGTTGAATCTCAAATTCTCGCTCATATTTTTCATTTTTCTCATTGGTTGCATGCCTTCACCATTTTTCTGATTGGTTGCATGCATATTTCATAAGGAATACAAATGACTCATCCTTATCCTCTTCCTCCTTCAAAATTTCCCTAAGTCAGCTCCAAAAATGGTTTTCATCTTAGTTTGTGCAAGTACAAACTCTTATGTTGATCCTACATTTCTCGGCACATGAAGTATTACTTATGCTCGGCACATACTATTTTTGGATTGCTCGACATCAACTACGTTTCCTAGTTTGCTCGGCACCTGTTGTATCCTGTATCACTCGGCATATGTTGTTTTGAGTTGCTCAGAATCTAAATAATTATGTTACTTGGCATATGAACCAATTCATGTATTGCTCGACACATACTATACTATAATCTGCTCGGCACTAACTATGACTCGGCACCTATTGAAATTTTGGCTTGGAATCTATTGTGTACTCAATGTGTATGATGAAAATGGTTAAGTGTGTTGACACTCATTTGTCAATACTATTTATTTGACCAAAAATTACACCAAACACACTCAACATAAACCAAAACAAAATTCAAGAAAGGAATCACATAAACTTCTCACATGCAACACTCAAACAAGAAAATCCTTATTCACACCCACATCTATAATACACCAAAATTTTCTATGAAAGAAAGAACACCATATCAACTCTACATGTAAATGAAGAACACCATGGATCATGGACATCAACCTCACTCCAAGAAATGGCAATGAAAATTTATAGTAGAGCTCCTTATCCTCTTCCTCCAAACCCTAGTTGTCTCTAAAGATAGAGAGAGGCCCAGTGAGTTTCCATTTTGGCCATGCCTCTATATATCACTCTCATTTTCGGATTCAATAAAAAATGCATTCCTTTTGGGGTCTCTTAGTTCTTCTAGGCACCCTAGTGGTCATTATTAGCCCCCTAACTTAATGTATCAACATCGGTAGGGTTTATTTTTATTACAAATTCACTTTAGAGCTACTTTATGGCCCTCACAATGCTAGGTAAGTCCAAATTTCAAATTTCCTATGGTGGTAACCTTGTTCTCTTTACTAATTTAAGGAATGAGTCAAATTTCTCAATTAAGGTATTTAACTCAGGATAAGGTGGCCACATGATCCATCATCAAAGAACATGTCATTTTCACATAAAGAGTACAAGTGTCAAGTGACACACACAAAATTTACTATACATCACACATGACACGTTCAAATTCTACATATTAAATTCATACTACACACATACATCTCACATTTATAAAATAAACACATCACAATGAGGTTTATGAATCTTATAAAGATACACCTTAGCAGTGTCATTTTAACATGTGTTTATACCTTGTTTCCCCATTATGTTTCCATGGTTCCTTTCCTACACACTAAACTTGAGCATTACTAGTCCAATGAAAAGCCACATATAAATACATATGAAAGTAAAAATACATGATAACTTCGTTATTCTTCCATTCACATACAACACATTCCATAATTAACTTCTTATTCTCCATCATTTACATATAAAGCATTTAATCAGCAATCCTTAAAACAATTGCATGTTACTAACTTTTCTAACAAGATTAAATTAAGCATTTGAAACACATCATATTTCCATTTCTTATCATAAAAGTGAAATACTAAATAAATATCCATTAATCCATCGACTATGCCAAATAAGTCCTAATAGATATCATAATGGAAGACCACAAGGTAAATATCATCAGTTAAGCAGCAGAATTTATGGTCCATCAAGTATCAAAATATATGTCAAGATATCCAGTCCTAAATAACAAAATATAAATATAGTATCTATGTTATGATGGTTCGAGGTGAGGCCTCACAGTTGATACCTTACAAGAAGTTGATAGACACTCTAAGGAACTATTTCACTTTTGTGACATTCCAACAAATTCCTAGAGCAAAAAAAAAAAATTCTAATGTTATGGCTACTCTAGCATCTATCCTCCAACTGCATTACATGAATCGTGATTTGAGTTCCTGGTGGAAGAACTACATCATCCTACCTATGATTCCTCAAACAACTAGGTGATTTGTACTATTTTAGCTCATGATTCCTCCTACTATATGGCTATCTTCTCTTACCTGTATGATCAAGTTATTCCTGAAACCCTCAAATGCAACTCCTCCACAATGCTTCACATTACACTTTGGTCTCTAGTGACTTGTATAGAAAAAGTCTATATAGAACATTGCTTAGGTGTTTAGAGCTTGAAGAGTCTGAAAAAGCACTCACTGAAGTCCACATCGACATTTTTTTGGCATTTTCTAATGGCCTTGCACTTGCTCAAAAACTACTTAGGGTGGGTTATCATTGGCCAACCATGGAAGCTGATGCCATTCATTATGCTAAGTCTTGTCAAAAATGTAAACTTCATCGAAACTTAATTCATGCTCCTGGATGTGAGTTGATTCTCTCTATGACATATTGGCCATTTCAACAATGGGCCTTTCACTTGGTATGTCGAATTCATCTAGTGGTCACAAATTTATCATCACAGCCACTGAGTATTTTACCAAATGCATGGAAGTTGTGCCACTATCTATTGTTACAGGAAAATATGTGGCCCTATTTATATTGAACCACATTATTTTACATTATTATATTCCTTCCTCCATTGTTACTGATAATGGAGGTCAATTCAAGAACAAGGATCTCAAATAGCTATGCAATAAATTTTGAATCAAACAACATTGGTCCTCTATCTACTACCCTCAAAGGAATGGCTAGGTTGAGGCCTCCAAAAAAACATTTCTGAAAATCTTACACTGAATGGTTCATAAGTCTGGGAAAGATTGGCACCTACAGACCAATCTAGCACTTTGGCCCTATAGAACTACCATTCATACTCCTACAAGGGCCATACCCTTTTCTCTAGTATATGGCTCTAAGTTCATCCTCCCATTAGAAGTTGAGATACCCTCCTTGTGTGTCTCCTTACATGTGTTGATAATTGATGAAGACTATAGAGCTATGCAAGTATAGAAATCAAAGACTCTTTATGAATGTCATAAGATTTCTTTTGATCACATGAGGGCTTACCAGAAGTGCATGTCTACTCAATATAACAAGAAAGTTCACCCTCGTGAGTTTCAAGTAGGTGAACTTTTACTTAGAGAGAATCCAAAAAATCAGCAGCATAGAGAGCAAAAGGGAAAGTTTGAACCTAACTAGTTAGGCCCGTACATTATTACAATAGTATTTGGGTCTAGTGCTTATCAACTATCTACTCCTAAAGGGGAAGAACTTGTAGAGCCTATCAATGTCCTAGATTTGAAGAAGTTTTATGCTTAGAGGCTTGCAGATTAGCTATCTTGTACATACTTATTGATCCTAAAAGATCCTAAAAAGTAGAAAATATCTTGAGAAAAATTATCATCTTAGTGAAAACCTAGCAATAGGCACTTTGATGTATCACCAAAAAATTCAAAAAATACAAAAAATACAAAAAATAAATTCAAGTGGTGAAAACTTGGAAATAGGTGCTACTTGAGACCCTCACACCTATATCTATCAGTCTCACTCACCCACTTTGCAACACATTTCCTAGTTTGGGATTGTTTCTTGCCCTTGTCTCAGGGGCATAGTTGCTTAGCCTATTAAGGTTTCCTTATGCATTAGGGTTTATTTGGTAACTCACATAACAGTGTTTCTCAACACTACCCCCCCCCCCCCCCCCCCCCCCCCTCAACTTGACATCAAGTGTTTCTCAACATTTTTTGGATAGTTTACCTACAATCTCTGATGATACTATATTTCTCACTATCAAAACCAAGTCTTGAAGAAATGGCCCGGTGACTTACACACACGCACTTAAACACTTAAATGACTGACCTATCTTTATCTTTATTTTTTTTGTATGTTGTCTATGACAATTTCATTGCTATGTGTTCCCTCCATAATAGTCTTTTATGGATGCCATGGACTAGAAGACTGGAGGCATGGGGCATGTTTTCTTGACTTTTGCTTGTGGGTATACTTTGTTTATCTATAGTGTTTAAAGAATTCATGCTTGTCCTATTTGACACTTTGACTTACAAACATATCATCCTTGATTGTTTTTTGCAAGACCACACTCAAGGGTTATCCTGGCACTTATGCCCTGATACAGGTGTAAGCTTGCTAAATCAAACATAGGGAATCTAATTGCGTAATCATCTTGACTTACATGTCTTTGATACTTAGATCAGATTTCCACATTCCTATCTGATATCAATCATATTCATATCTTCATAATTATACTTGTGATGGTTGTATGATCTCATGATGTCCCTAAATAAATGCTCAATGATGAAATAAGAGTCTAAATTTTATGCACTTCTTGGTGGTGAACCACTTTGCATATTAGCTTGCATTATAGGTTTATTCTCTAGCATAATCTTGCATTCTTTCATATGGGGAGAGCTCTCTCTTCATCTTTTTTTGAACATGTTAGCTAACTGCTTTCGTATCTTTCTTTTCTTTCTTATTTATCATGTCTTTTCACCTTCATGATCTTTCATTTCATTTCTATTTTTCTATCCTATCATCACAAGGGGTTAATCTAAAAATTATATTCAATCTATGCAAGTGTCACATGTTTCAAAACACATAAGTCTATATCATACACATGAGAGCTTAACATCATACATGAGAGAGATACATGGGCATATACACATAAGTATCAAGGCAATGCATAGATGAGCAAGAAACTAAAACTGAAACATCACATGAAAACTTAAAATGCTGAAACATCCAGAAAAATGAGACAAGTACACAAATTTGTCAATCAAATCTAGTATCTCATATATATATATATCAATGTGTCAAAGTACATATACAAATATGAGATCCAAAATCTAGATATCCATCTCAAAAATATATAGAGTATAATCAAAACTATCAAAACTACCAAAATCAACCTATGACTAACTCGCACCCTCTACGGCTAGTGGTAGCCCTAGTGGCAAAGCCTTTCTTCTATCTAGTGGTTGTACTACACCCTTGGATCTACTTGCCCACTCTAAATAGTTAGGAAGCCCCTACCTTGGTGGCACCATACCCCTATATGTGGCATAATAGCATGTGGCACATGCACCATGATGCAACGCCTCTCACCTAGCATCATCTCACTTCCTACAAAGCTCCTCTCCTCATGCCCGCTCATCCATGAGCTACTAATCTCATACTACAATAGTGACCCAAGCTCCCTATAGCTCCACCTCTAAGATTTGGATCCTTGCATCATGGTTATTGTCTCCCCTGATGGGATGCTCTGCCTATGCCTCCACTCATGCTACTCATTGTTGCCTTAGTGGTACCTGCTCCTTCTTTGCCTCCCTAGCCACCTATGCCCTTGTCTGCCTCCTCCTAGATTGGGAACCCTCCTCAGCCTCCATCTATCTCCTACCTCTAACTCCACCTCTGCCTCCTCCATGTCCCCTTGTTGTGGGTAGAACATCTGGCTCTATAAAATGAAAAAAAGGATGTCTTTGCATCTCATATAAATAGGTTGGATCCACCCCTGCATCAGCTACATTTGGGTGATAATCCCAGAGAGTCCACACTAAGGTTGTTGTCTCTTGGATGGCTATCTAATAATCTAGCATAGGTAGCCATCCTCATGCCTCATCTAAGTGGAAATGAGCATAGGTCATAGTCTCCACTGAGACCACCTAGCACTCTATAAACTAACATCATACCTAGCTGATCTCAAATCTCTCCACAATCTCTGAGTGCCTACCCACTAATGGTCTACTACAGCGCATATACTCTAGCTCCTAGGCATCTAACCATCTATGGAACTCTCAACAGGTCCACCATGCAAAATTTTCCAACTCATCAAAAATTCACTGGTAATAGGTGACATCCCCTCTATGATTCTATGGGAAAAATCATGTATATCCAAAAATGTAAGGTTGGCTCCACTCCTATGGCTGCACCCATGGTCGGATCATATCAATATACTCCCATGCCTAGATCTGTGCTAATACTGGTTTGCATGCCTAAGAGTGACCCTCATGGTACACTATCTCATGTAGCTCATGATACACATCTGCTAGGATCATTGGCCCCCATGCCATCCTATGAGCCTGCTCAATGAGATCTACCCCATCCTAATGGAAAGCCCTTCTAACCCCTATTAGTCACTAAGGTCTGAGCAACTAGAGAAAATAACAAACATGTAGGGGGTAATCACTTCGATACTCATCAATGAGTTTCTCCCAACTCAAATGATGGTCCAAAATGGTGACATTGAAAAATAACTATTACATCACTACTCATTCCTCTGTTGAGGTTTGATCATAGTACACCTGTGACATATAACCAAACCTAGCATTAATACACCTCACATTGATATCAAAACTTGCAAACATCATAGAGAAATCAAACATACAACTCACTAGATCACCATAGAAAGGTACTCAAAGGATGTGATATACATCCTCTAAGGTGATCGAGGCCTCTTTGATCGGAAGATATAATGTGTTATGCTCACTATGCCACCATTCAGCAAGTGCAGTCAATTGCCCATGATTTACCAATATATGGGGCATCCATATAATCCATCTCAAACCCATACTAGATATGGCAGCTATCTCACCATCTGTTAGATATTGTACAACCTGCAACCCCACCACTTTGGGGGCCCTGATGAGAAGTGCAGGAAACACTTCCTACAACACAAGACATGTAAACATTAATAACACATCAAAAATATGATCAATAGAAAAAATTCAATGACAAACTACTTCAAAACAAGTTGTACGACATTTTCTTCTATATGCAGGTGACATACAATGTTGAGTACCTATCGTGCAATACTATTTTACAAACTTTTGCAATACTTTTTATCATGCAACATTTCACACCTGGTCTTATGACAAATGAGTATGTCTCATATGACATACTTTAGACTACCCTCATGATACATTTTTTAATATGAAGTATCATGCAATATTTTATAAAGTACCAATGTGATACTTTTTAAAATATCACATGATATTCCTGTCTAACTTCCCAAACATGCAAAAAAAGGTCAAAAAAGCTCAAAAACACAAGAAAATTTGTAAACTTACTAGCACCCCATAGTGGTCTAGCTAGTTGTGTAACTGGTTGCACTCGAAATGGTTTTGATCGGTTGGAATGCTCACTAATGCCATTTTCTCTCTCCAAAGCACTCTAAGCTCTCCAAATTCACAAAAGAAAAAATGAATTTGAAAATGACACTTGGACCCCTTTTATAGCCTCTAGCCCCATTATGACCTAATTTTGAAAGTCCTCATAATTTTGTGAAAATTGCACCCTTGGCTAATTTTGATGTTTTGTATCCATTTTTCAGATCAAAATTTAAATCCAAGTTCATCTTAATAGTCAAAATCAATTTTTAAAATTCTACCATCTTCTAAGCAGTTAGCTGACCTTTTGCGATCTAGTCTTTGAATCTCTGCTGGAACATTTCATTTCTTCATGTCCTCATTACTTCTATGCTTCATATCTACTTCAATTCACCTTTTCATGTCTAAAATCACTTTTTTACTTGATTTGACCTAATTTTTGTTCGTGGTCAACTCCAGTCAAACTGGGGCATTCTATCACCACTTTATAGTCAATCTTTGATTCTAATCATCTATCTATCATCTTGGACATTATTATATCCTAATTTTCTCATATATCACTCATTTCTACATTTCCCTTACCTCGTTTTGATTTTGATCCCAAGGGGGTAGAAATACTCTATCATCACCTACTATAGCTATCTATTTCTTAGGAGCACATGTCTGATCTTTTCATTTGCTCTCAATCTATCTGCTTTGCTAGGTGTTAGCATTCTTCTTGGATTCTAACATCATCTTTTTCCTAGTGTTTGATATTATTGCTATCAGGCTATACATTTAGGATGTGCTATCTTCTTTTGCATTTTTTTCTTTGGAATCAAATATCTATATCTATTACTACCTACTTGGCTTCTATTTTCTTTGATGTAATGTGTTCCCAGATCAATCACACATTAGTTAAAGAGGGGAAAATGTAATCACCTAAAAATGGTCATCTAGACTATTAGCTCCTTCCTCAGCATTTTGGTTGATTTAATTAATCATTTAACTAGACCAAATTGCTAATAATCAATTAATTTGATTATAACCTATAGTTTGACTATGCTATACTAAGTTCATTATTAGATTAAAAGAACATGTCCCCTTTTAATTAAATAAAAGACCCCATTCTTCTAACCCACTTAAAGTTCACACATAAAGTCCTTTTTCTATTTTTCGAATTAAAAGAAAAGGCTTTGTGAATTTTGTCTTATGTGGGAAGTCAACTTATATTTTATTGGTTGACTTATGTGTGCACATGGATCCCTCCCATTTTTTAACTCCATCTTTGATCCTCCATCATCTTGACTTTGATCTCTACCATCCATACAACTTTAAAAGAGAGAGCTCTCTACCTCTCAAAGGATCCACCTTTTGAATATTGTTATGTTGTAGGTTTTCTAACAACTCTCTTTGGAGATTTGTGGAGAACTTCCATTTTCTTGTCTTCATTCTCTCATTCCATCACATTCTAACTTAATAGCATGTAGATTGTTAGTTTAGTTTCTCTTTTGCAATGATTCATCTCACATAGCTTAATAGTCAAATTTGTAACACTCTCATCCATGCTTAGCATAGTTTCATTTTGGATGCTCATTCTAGTTTAGTCTCCATTTGCATTTCATTATTGAGGCATCCTTTGTAGACATTTGCACTCTTGCATCTCATCTCTAAGAAAACCTCTCATTTCATGGTTTACTAGCAAGACAAGAATTCCTAAGGCTTAGCTGAGAGCCTTATTATTCTTGAAATACACTCTCTTGCACTCCGTGGATAGGGAGCTCTAAGCCAGCATCCAAGCAATATAAACTCATGGAATCCCTTCGATAGAATCGTTTAGAGTTTGAAACATTTATAGTGTATATTAAACATACTGAAATGTCTATAAAACTCAACTGTAGAACTTGAAACTATACCTTGTGTCATAATAGAAACTTGGTGTGTTGTTTATGGTTATATTAGGGTGATATACCAGTTGTCTTAGAGTGACCACACTCCAATTTTTTGGTATCTTTATGTTTTTACAATAGTATATCATTCAAATATGATGATGAATAATACATCATATTGCTATTGTTCCTTAAGACACTATTTCAAGTCAATTATAACTCAAAAATCAGAATTAGTACTTATTTTTCTAAGATTGATTCAAAGGAATTTGTACTAGCAATATGCATGAATGTTTTCTGATTTATTTATTTTATAGCTAAATTGCTGAAAACTATACCATGTAAATTTGAACCTATTATGAACACATGGAGTATGATTCAAAGCATCAGAATCTATTCCATGCTTTGTGTGATATGTATGTCATGTATTGATAGCATATTGATAATGGCATGTTGTAGTTTTTAGTTTTATTACTAACAATTAACAACTAACACATTGAAACTTGAATCTAAATGTTTTGAAAAAAAACTTATTGAAATCTAAAAAAATTGAATCACACCTCTATTCTATTGTTCCAAGGTACTTATTGAAATCTGAAAAAAATACCTCAAAATAATTGCTTGAGGTGAATCTCATTAGCCGGGATTCTCAACTCCTCTCCTTCAAGTGTAGACAAATAGAAAGCATTGTGTGGTGTACTACCTATTATTATATATGGACCAGCACACATGGCATCAAACTATGTATGCTTCCCAAGCCTACCTTTTAATTCATTCCTTTTCAATACTATGTCTCTTAGCTAGAAGTTATTAGGAGATACCTTTTTATCAAATGTTCTCTTCATTTGAGCTTGATAAAGCTCAATTTTTTGCAAGGTATGTCTCCTTTTCTCCTCTAATTCATTGAGTTGAGCCAACCTTATTTTTAGAGGCTCCTCATCAATCATATCCAACTAATGCATAAAATCTAATGCTAGAAACTCACTCAAAATAGGTAATCTAGCTTCTTTACCATAAATCAACATATAAGGAGACATACCGGTTGACCTTTTAGGAGTTATCCTATCAGCCAACAGTGTTGAGTTCAAATTTTCATGCCAAGTACATTGATTCCCTTCTAATGTATTTTTTGTAGTACCAATCAGGTTATTGTTAGTGGATTCAGCTTGCCCATCACCCTGTGGGTAGTAATTTGACAAAGTATTCAGATACACACCATTCTGAAATTTTGTTTCATGTAAATGCAAGTACATATCTGAGACATTGGAATGTGGTATGCCAAATCTAAAAACTAAATCATCATAGAAATTTAAAACAACAATCTCATTTGCATCCCTAAGAGCCACTACTTCAGCCCAATTAGTAACATAATCAGTGGCCATTAACACCCACTTATGAATTGTACTTGAAGGTGGGTTAATGATGCCAATAAAGTGTAGACCCCATTTTATAAATGGTTGGTCCACCAGAGTAGCCTGTAAGGGAAATGCTACTAATTTCTCTTTACCAACAAAAATTGAACATTTCCTACACTTTCTTACCCAAGAATGTGTGTCTTTAAACACACTTGGCCAATAATAGTCTTCCTTTATCACTTTAAGAGTTATAGCTCTTGATGAGAAGTGTCCTCCAGTTGGCCCTTCATGAAACTGATGTAAGACGTGATCCACTTGACCTAGTTTAATACATCTCAACAAAACACCTTGCAAATGTTTCTTAAATAAAATGTCATTCATCAAACAGTAAGGAATAGCTTGCAATCTGTAATACCTTCATTTTTACCTTTCCAAACCTTTAGGATAGCATCCTATTTGCCAAAAATCAATCATATCATCTACCCAATCATTTTGAATATTATGAACAATAGGTTGTTCATCATCTAGTAAGGCCAAAACAACATAAGCATCACTAGTTAGATTATTATCTCTATTTGTAGCAAGTTGTTCACATAAACCCTTGCCTCTTCAACTTAGTTACTTTGATCTTAATGTCATATTCCATTACTTTTGTGATCCAACCTACTCTTCTAGTGTTTAGATCTTTTTTTAATAGGAAATCTTGAATAGAAAGGTGAGCAACAATTATCTTAATTTTATTATTCGAAAGCATATGCCTGAACTTTTTCAAACTTCTTATAATAGCAAGAACATGTTTCTCAACAAACGTATAATGTAGTTCATAATCTTTTAGTCCCTGATTGAAAAATACTAATGCTTATTTGAAACCTTCATCATTATGTTGTAGTAACATGGAAGCAATGTTGTCAAATTTATCATAGCATATAGTTATGAAATCTTTTGAAATTTTTTGATTTAACAGTGTAGGAGTAGAAACTAATGCTTCTTTTATCAGTTTGAAACTACGTGTACCTTCTTTTGTCCAGTTGAAAATCATACCCTTTCTTAACATAGTTGTTAATGGCATTAATAAATCAGCAATATTTGGAATGAATCTCCTCACAAAGTTAATTCTTCAAGAAACTTTGAATTCCTTTCTTATGAGCTGGAACTGCTAGGGCAAGAATGGCACTTACTCTTTCAGGTTCTATGGTAATACCTTCTTTAGTAACTATGAATCCTAATAGTTTACCCTCATGAACAAAAAATGCACTTTTCTTTGGATTGAGAGAAATGTCATATTCCCTGCATCTTTCAAATATCACCCATAAGTGTTGAAAAGGATATGCGGCATTCTTTTAAGAAATAATAATATCACTAAGATAAACAAGTACGAACCTATACATTAAGTTTAAGAAAACCTTATCCATTGCTTTCTGAAAGGTTGCATCTGCATTGGATAAACCAAATGGCATCTTTTGATATGTCATAGTTCCCCATTTGGTTGTGAATGTTGTTCTATATTTTTCTTCTTCCTTG
Source organism: Cupressus sempervirens (assembly GCA_028749045.1). Taxonomy (NCBI): domain Eukaryota; kingdom Viridiplantae; phylum Streptophyta; class Pinopsida; order Cupressales; family Cupressaceae; genus Cupressus; species Cupressus sempervirens. The sequence goes on from CM053790.1 coordinate 351,355,968, forward strand.
ACCAAGATCTAGTTATAACTAGAGAAACCATCCAGTAGTGAAAATTGTCCTGAACCTGAAACAACTTGTAGTATTGTTCCATTGAAGGCAAAGGATGCCTATCCTTCAATGAAGCTCTATTCAAATCATGAAAATCAACACACAATCTTATTTCTCCATTCTTCTTCCTTATTGGAACCAAATTTGACACCCAAGAAGTATGTTTAACAGGGAATATAATATTGCTCTCAATTAACTTATTTAGTTCTTTGATCATGAGAGGTCCTAACTTTGGATTCATTGGCCTCTATTTTTGTCTAATTGGTTTTGCACCAGGTTCTATTTCAATGATATGTTGAGAAATATTAGGGTCAAATCCATTTAGATATGAATAATTCCAAGAAATAATATCATGGAATTCATGGCATAAATTAACAAGATTTTGACACTCATCAAGAGTGCATACATTTCCATGTTTCAACATTTTATCTTTTGCAACCTCAATTTCTTCATAGTGATCTTCTTTGATCTACAAATTGGATTTATCCTTTTTAAACTAATCATCAATATTAAAAATAGATTCTAAAGTAACTAAACCTTTAGGTAGTTTATTTTTCCTTAATTGAATGATATGATTAGCATACTGATCATGCAATTTTTTTTGGTTAGGCTGATAAACTTTAGCTTCTTCTCTTAAAAAATTAACAATATGCTAGTCAGATTTGAAAACTTGCCAACATTCAACATTATTTAGTACAATATATCTCACAATAACTTTTACATGATTATTTCCTTTATCTTTACTAATTTTAGATGTATATTATATTGTGCACCTATTGCTACAAGCCTATCATTGTGCTTGTTTTGATTTCTAGGAACAGATTGCAAGTTAAAGGCTTCAAACCCTTCAACTAAACCCCACACAACATGCTTATAAATTTTCAATGGATCAATTTTGGTTGAATGGATGCCTCTAAATTGGTTAACAATCAATTCAGAATCACCAAAAACTTGTAAATAACTGATACCTCACTTTATGGCCCATTTTAATCCATTCACAAGCACTTCATATTTAGCAACATTATTGGTACAACTAAAAGTAAATCTAAAAGATGCATAATACTTTTCATTCACTGGTGAAATCAACATACAACCTCCTCTTGCACCTATTTTTCTATGTGAACTATCAAAAAACAACTTCCAAACAACATTGTCTTGTTGTCCTGAACTTAAATCTACACTTTTTATGACATTTGGAGAAAATCAATAGTCTCATGAATAACATAATTTCCCACACTTGGTTCTTCAACATGTTCTTCTATAATTTCAACATTTTCAGTAGCCCATACATCCAATAATATATTAAGAATATTGTCTATCCATTTTTTAGGATCATGAATAATAGTAATTTGCTCTTGATCAAATAAATAGTTGTGTCATTTTCAATACTGAAAATTTGATGTTCAATGCAATTCTTAGAAATAGGTTTAGATGAGATTGTAACCTTAGTTCCATACCTAGTATGGAAAAGCGTATGAGACCAGTCTACAGACAAATAACTTCCTATTTTGGTAGTGAAATATCATGATAAACATATGGAAAAATAGGGAGGCTAGTCAATGATGTAAATATCCATAGGGACTGAAAAACTAGGACAAGAATGCAAAGTCAAATTCAAGCTCCTTATAACTTCAATTGTCTCAATAGTTGTCCCATATAGTTGAACTACCTGTTTCTCAAGTGGTTCATACTTGAGGCCTAGTTGGTCTACAATTATCTTTGGCATGACTAAGCTAGTAGCACTCCAATCTATCATGCAATTATGAACAAGGTGCTTTCCTATTATAATAGTAACATAAAAAGGTGGTGGTTTGACTAGCTTGGATGGCTATTCGATTGTATTAGCATTTGCATCCATTAGGACTTTAGGATTTTGGTGTGCTAAACAATCATCAAACAAGGTAAGTGATTATACTGCTTCTTGTAGCATATCTTTTTGACTTGGGAGTGCTAAAACATCCCACATAGAAACAAGAAAATGAGTCTTCTTCAAATGCTCAACAATATTAAAACTTTGCATTCTAACCTTGGACTGATGTTTTGGTATAGTAGGCTCCTTTTGTTGTTGTGATGGTCATAAAATTTCCTTTTGAGCTTGCAGTTGTCCTTTTCCTTTTGGTACATATTGTGTCTTTTGGAGATTTGAAAGTCCTAGTTAAGTATTAATAGTGTAAATATGTTTTTGTTTTCCCTTATCAACTTGTTTTTGTGACTTAATAGAAAGCTATTGTACCTTTTCAGTGTGTTGCTAATCATTTGCAGCTTGGGCCTTTGACCTTGTGTTTGCTACTATAGGTCTCCAAACTTGGTTTGGATCAAAATTCACTGCTATAACAACTTCATCTTTATTAAAATTCATTAGAGTAGCATTAGGGGTACCTTGTTGCTAAATTTGATCATGATGAACTTCTTCTTGAATAGTTACTTGTTTTTAATAACATCTTGTCTTCTTGCCTCAAGCACATGTGCATAATCAAACCAAAAATTACCAACATTACAAGTATTGCACCACTCTTCATCGTGTGCAAAGTTGTTTTGAGGAACAACTACCAGCTCTTTAGAAGTACTAGAAGTTGCATAATAATAGGGCTGACTAGCTCTTTGACCATAGTTTATTTGTTGTCCTTGAGCTTTCCTTGGCTGGTTTGATCCTAAAGCTTGATTTGATTGGCTATTTTCCTAATAGGAAGCTTGAGGAGGTCTATTGTATTGACCTTGTTTCCTCTTCAAGTTTTTTATTTCATTTCCATAACTTTGCAAATTTTGCATCATACTGTCACTTTTCTTAATTAAGTCTAATTTTTTCTCTTCTAACTCTCAGATAGGATTTGTAGCAGCGTGTTCTTCTACTGCAACTTGCATGTTAAATGTTGGTAATGTTGCATAGGTGGAATGACAAGTAATGGTGGTCTAACAGTTGATACTACTGGTTGTATTTCTATAAAATAAGGCATTGGAGGCAACTTGCCAACTTGTATCAAGTTGTTTTCAACTCTAACAGCTATATCAAGTGTATCAGGCAAAGAATGCCCTCCCTTAGATCCTATCATAACTAAATCATCATTGTTAGAAGCCTTCAAATAAAATAAGAATGCATAGCCATCAAAAGGTTTAATAGATGTTGGAATTGTGTCCTAAGTTTGTTGAAAACAAAAATGTAAATCAAAATATGCTCATTAGGATGTCTTTTGATGGTATTCAATTGTTCAATCAATGAGAGATTATCATATTTATCCTCAAACTTGCTGATTAATAAGCTTCCCAATGCATCCCATGTAGCAATTGAATTTACTGCTTAACTTAAAAACTAAATTAATGCTTTTCCTCTAAGAGGGGTTGCTAATAACTTTAAGGCTACATCCTCATGTTGAACTTGATGCAATCCATAAAGAGTGGGTACATCTCTAATATGTTCAACTACTGAAACATGATTTTCACTAGTAAAATATGACAAACTTTTTAATGTTGCTGGTGGAATATCATGATGATTAGTAATTTGTAAAGGACTACCAACATTGAAAGCTACAAATGGAATATTTTGGGCCATTTGATGAACTGGTGGTACTTGCTAATATACTTAAAGTGGCAATAAAGGTTGCTTAGGCTGATTTACCTTTCGTTGATATGTTTTTAGACTTTGAATAGTAGTTGGAGTACCACTTGTAGATGCTACAGAATCAAATTGTTCCCTTGGTAGTTCCTCAAAAATGGGTAACTCATATTTGGAATTATCAAGAACACTCAATTCTTTAGGAAAACTAACATCTTCAATAATTGCCTCAAATTCCTTAGAATTTTTGGATTGGTCCTCAAATATAGGATTTTCAAATGTAGCAAAATCTGATCCAAATAATGAAGCAAACCTTCCTCTTGTAGTTCGTGGTGTTCTTCCTCATCTTGTTGATCGGTTTCCTCTTCTACCCAGTTGCAATTCTTGATATATATATAAATCCTTTTATGCTTGATCTTGTGGGAGTTCTTCTCATTAAAAGAATCACTAAAATTACAACTGTATCTATGCCAAACCTTCAAATCAAAGTCACTAAGTGATAATAAAATACCTTCAAAAAGGTTGAAATATTGTTGTTCACTCCAAAGCAACAGTAAAATCTTATATTTCAGAGATTTGTGAAGTAGTTTAGGTCCCACTAAGCATGCCAAAAACTATTGTCTGTCAAGATTGTTCCTTTAGCAAGATGAAATATCTAGCTATCCTATTGAAACATGGAAACTCTCTCGGGTGGTGGGTTTTCCTAAAATTAGAGATGAATCTCGAGAAGCTAGGTCAGTTCCTATATACTGATCACCTAAAAACTTAATTGTATGTGGGCAAAGGGATGAGAAGTGAATGAAAATAATGAACACTAAATGTAAATGAGGTGATATAACAATGATTTTTATTCAACTTTAATTAAATCAACACAAATTACCCATAATATAAATGATTCACAACACCCAAACAAGTGTGCATTACAAAAGTATTTCCATGCAAGGACCCGAAATCTTTTGTTTTTAAAGGAAAACCTAACTTTTACCAATTTTCTATAAAAGAATAAGGACACAAACAAAGACCTACAATTGTAAGTATTGAGATTCTAATATGCAATAAGGAATATAGCTTGAATGAAGGATGAACACAACAAAAAAGAAAAGAACCCACAATATTGCAAACAAGAATCAATGAGAAGGAACCATTGAATTTGTATAATCAATGCTAAAAAAATCTCTACTACAAAAAATGCTCCTACAACCAACTCAAAAATTTGCAATGTGCAAAAAATTTGAGCAAGAAAGAAGAGACTTCCATAATGAGGTGAATGTACAATAAATAGAGCTCAAACCCTAATTCAGACATGAGAAATATGCATGGAAAATATGCCTCAAAATTGCTCCCATCTATCAAAAAACCCATCAAATCTACCCTCAAACACCTGTCCAACTAATAGCCAACTGAAAATCTACCTCTATCTTCTCAAAAACCTGCACAAAACCCTAGGTCAGATCTCAAAACCAACCCAAAAATATAGAATGTCAAACTACTCAAAAATATGCAAAATATGCATAAAAGAGGCTCCCAAAGTGAACTATGTGTAAAACAGGCCTGAACTAATCCATAAATGGCTAAGAATAGCACTTAAGTGCTTAATAACTACATTAGAAAATTGAACTACCCCTGATGGATAAATGAGCTCCTCGTGACATCCAGTTGATTGAAATAATCTTCTTTGGCTTAAAATAGAATTCATTGCCTTAACAACACTTTAAGCTAAAAAGAGCTCTACCTTTTAACATTATTTATTATTTATTACATTTTTTTAGGTATTATTATTAACTAGCCGATTAATAATTTATGGCTAATAATTTATTTTTTTTACAAATTCTTTAAAATACAATAATAATAATAATAAATATTATTAACCAAAAAATAATAATATGGATTTCCAAAATCAAATCCTATACCATTAGTTTTAATTAATATTTAACCATCTCTTCATGTGTCGTTATATTTAACCATCTCTTCATATGTCGTTATAGACCCAAAATTTTATAAAATACAATTGAGGGGAAGAATAAAAGTATAAAACAATTGTTATTTGGTCCATTTTGATTGCTCTACTTTTGGGGAGAAGGTTTTATAGAAACCCTAGCTACATGTTCCCCTAGTTTCTATGAGTAATTTGCACTTTGCTCTGGCTTTTTTCCAAACTGTGAGTCTTCTGTGATGTCATTTTATGCTACTGATCTCATGCTATTGTATTATGGAGATGGACATCAATTACTCTATTTCCATGAATTTAGTTGTGGTCACCATGACTCCACTCCCCTATTGGTGTATCTATTGTGAGCTTCATTATTGGTTGGTATTTTGTTGTGACTAGTGTGATCTTCATTCTCTGTCATGAGCTTCTCTTCCTTCAATATTTGTTGGACTTACTCCATTTTTGGATTTGTTTTGTCTCCTTTACCCTATTGTTACATTCTTTCTTTTTGGGTTGATGTCATTATTGGGTTTCTCCATGTCATTAGCTTATGCTTGTCTTGGCTAGGAAACATGTTTATTCATGGGTCTATGTCATTCTCTATGGTGTTACAACTCTACTGCTATTTCATGGGTTCCCAGTCTATTTTGGGTTGGTGTTGTGATTGGTAGATATTAATGATTTTTTCTCCATTTGTGTCATGGTTTTTTGTAGTTGTTGTGTTTGGTCCATTTCTTTATTTGTGCTCTATAATTTTTTGTTGTAGTTATTTTCTTTTAAAAATGTGAGTGTTGGGTTGTTATTTCAAGATGTGATTTTTTTCACCAGCAACCATGAGTGTTGTGATTTCATGAGGCATGTTTCCTTCAAAATATTATAGTTTTTGGAAGCCTACTATACCAGTTAAGAACTTGAGCTTCCTTGATAGAAATTGACATCTATTTTTCTCTTCTTTGTTCTAAGATCAAAAACCCATTATGGGTATTTTCTTTTATAGTATTTGAGAATTTATTGTGACATTACACTGTTATCAATGAGTAAAAAACTTCTTGGGGTGAGGGCCCTAGCTCGGTTGGCTAAATCTTCCCTGTTGCAGGGGGTTGGTCACGGGTTCTAGTCTCCCTCGTCCCTGTGGTACCGATGGGCGTGTCGCACCAGTGCTACCGGTTACGTTAAAAAGTTTACCCGGCGCATTTTTTTTTTTTTTAAAAAAAATGAGTAACAAACTTCTTATAGTTTTGGAATAAGAGAACAAATCTGCCTTAGTTTCTTTTGAAAGATATTGCTACATACTAGTATCATTCTGAGACATTCATGTAAAAATTTGACTTTTGCTTCCAGTCATATGTTTAAATCTCTTTTGACTTTCTTATCATTGTCCCCTCTTATTTCAATAAGATTCCTCATTGTTTGTATTTCCATAATTCACTTTTCCATGCACTTCTATATTGTTGTCCTTCTTTGGTTGTGGTCTCTTTATTGTGATATGGAAAAATAAAATTGAGGAAAACCTTATTAGTAATGGAGAAAAATCTAGTTTTCTACACTATCATTGTCCATCTTTAAAGTCAAAATACATTGTATAATTTCTTTCCTATTCAATAGACATGCTAGACAAATCACCAAAATGTTATGACACTTTAAGAAATATTCTAAAATATTTCTACACTTTGTTTGAAAAAATTCTCCCATATTCTATTACATCTTTGGATGTTGCTCATATAAAATACATATTATATTTTTCTGACATTACTACATATTTTAATCATGATAATCATGAGATTTTCCATGTACCTATTTTTGAGCATAATGGTGAATTAATTGTGTATATCAGACTAATTTAGATCATAACTATTTAGCTCCATCAAAATTTCTTTGTATCTTCCATATACTTCCTTCCCTAGCTTCTCATGTAGCTTATGTTGTTCAATTAGTGGATTCCACATATTTTCCTCTATAATCATGATACTTTTAGTTCTCCAATTTTATTTAAAACAAAAGGTTTCAAGCCTCAAAGTCTTGTCCCTTTAATGTTTAACTCATCTAATTTGTACATGTATATAAAAGAAAAAGGTTTCATATAGAAAAGATCATGTCCCTTTAATACTTTTGTCTTCAATTGTCCTCAGCTTCTTCATGATTTGATTGAAAGGTTTTATACTTGTAATTGATGTACATCCCTTTAACAATCTCCTCAAATCTTCATTTAGCTACTTTGGTTCAACTAGAAGGTCTCATACTTGTAACATATGTATGCCCCCTCAATGGTCTCCTCGGGGTATTTTCCCCTACATGACTCAATTGAAAGGCTCCATGCATGTATCTTATGCATGATCCTTCAACAACCTCAAACTTCATACCTATATCTATACATGAAACAAACTTATTACAATAAAACCTACTTTTCTTTCAAATATTTCTCTTGCCTTTGCATCTTTCAATGCATTTATCTAAATGATCATGTTGTAAGAACACTAAGTAGTGCAGAGAAATTTGGAATGGTTTACATTGCTTAGTTTGTATGAACTAACCCCCCTCTTTACATTTTGTAGGTGTATTCAAAGATGGAGATGCGGGCTCAAATCTTCTTTAAAATTCTAATCAATGACCTTCCATTCAGGCAATGGAGGCTTTTCCCCTTATATCTCCATTACTTTTTTTATTTGTGCAATGTGTTTATTTAGATAGTGTATTAGGAGTTGTTGTGACTTGTGTGGTATCTGAACGAATTATATCAAGTACTATCTAAAATTTGAACATTTTGTACCTTATAAAATAGTTCTAAAATATATTTAAATAAAATTGTACTATTTTGGTAAAAAATGATCAATTTCTCTTGTTTATTGATTTTTGTACTTCACATTCTTCATCCAAATATATTATGTAATATTTATGATCAGCAACTTAAAACACATAGTGTAGTATATAATCAAGTTTAACATAGAAATTGAGGAGGTAGGCTAAATTGATAACAATTACATCACAAAAATTACCAATCAACAAAAACCTTTAAGGTAATGCAACAAATTTTGACTTGTACACAAGTTTTGACACCTTTGTTATTGATGTCAAAGGGGGAGTAATAAGGAAAATTGTATATAGATCTTTACATAGATATGTAAAAGAGGAAGGATAAAGTCTAAATAAGGGAGATTAATTTAATAGCTAGAGTCATAATCAAAGGGGAGTTATAGTAATCAAGCGATATAAGGAAATATGGTTAATATGCAATCATCCACAATTTTGAAATTTTGTAAAGGCCAATTTTGAAGTTTATCATGTTGGGACTCAACCAACTTTCTCATAGGCTTCCATCAATGCCAATAAGGGATTTTTTGAAAATTTAGCTAAGGTATTAATTATATGTTTTCATCTATGGCAACATGTCAATCATATAAAGTGGGAGATCATCAGGATGAAGTATTGGCATGTATAATTAGAAATTTGTCTAAGTATCATATAGTTTATCTAGCAGAACAGATAGAGTTTTGGTTGGTGTGCTTTAGAGGCATATCATGAATGTGTGAAGTTAGGTACATATACTTGACCCTATGATGATCATGTATGCAAGATTTTAGGTGAGTACAGACAATACAAACAGAGCTATGGGCAGATTACCAGCTATGACAATTTAGAAGCAGAACATGGTATAACAGAGAAATGGGTATTTTGGGTCAAGAAATTATTTTGTTTACAAAATAATTACTTAACTAATTAGGGATGACATCCTAGCTGTTAACCCTAAGAAGGAAAAAGTTAATTATGTATTTTTGAAAGTGTATAAAGCCATGAAGGTCGACTGGACAGTAATTTGCAAATTAACAAGGTATAAAGGAAACATTATGAATGCAAATTTTTGGTCAAGTATGTACATATTATGTGGTATGTGAAATATGATGTATGATCTAAGGAATACAAATTTTTTTGATGAGCAGCAAAGATAATATTAGATATTGAAGATATAAGTAGAAGTGTAAAATATGTTTTTGTATCTATCTCTTTGTATTAATGAACTATTGGAAATGTAAGAGGAGTAATTGAGAGGGGAGGGGTGAATTAGTTACCATGGAAAAAATCCTTATCCCTTAGATTTCAATAAAAACTTTCACTTATCATACAACACTAAACTTCTTTAATGTCTGACCACTTGGTCAATATTGCAAGTAGGAATCCTTTCATTAACCAACTATTGGGTTAATTCTAGAAAATATTCATTATGCTTGGTTAATTCTAAGATATGCAAGGTCAATACTGAAAACTCTATATTACTCAGTTAATAATGACATTTGTGTAAACATCAATGACAATATACAATTGGATAAAAAATTTTAACAAACTCCCTCTTTGGCATTGATGGCAACAAAACATGTCAACATAAGATGATAAAAGTATAAGAAATTATATAATATCCTTAGTTTCATTTTGATTCTCATTCATACTAGCTCCCTCTAAGATTCTGCTAGGATTTGTCTCTTCTGCTTTCATGTCACTACTCTTCTATCATTGTTTCCCTCTTAGATATACACTCCATCATCAAGATTCTCTCTCAATAAAATTAATAATAAACTTTTCACAATCTTCCATGTCACTTTTCCATGTTGAAATTAAAATCTCCATCTTTGACATCAATTTCCAAAGGAAACAGACATCTAAAATCACAATGTACCTTATGTACTAAATTATATGCAATATGCTCTGTATTTCACACTTGAAGTGTGACACTACATCAACTTGATTGATCTTCAATAGAGCTTGGCTAATGCCTCACTCCTTTTTCTTTAGTGAGCATTAAAGAGGGGAATAACCCCTAGTTTACCTCTTAGATAAATGAATGCATCCTTAGGTAAAGATTTGGTAAATATATATTCTATATGCTCCTTGGTGTTAACATATTCCAATCTCACCTCTTTGTCTTGAACCAGTTCTCTTCGGAAATGACATTTGTTTGCAATGTGTAGTGCATCACTAGATTTTTGGAAATAGTAATTGCACTTGTGTTATCACAATAGATAACCATTGGTTCCTTGATTTATTCCTTCATTACTAACAAAAATTATTTTATCCACATTATGTTAGAACAAGCAACTATTGCATCAACATACTCTTCTTTTGTTGTGGATTGAGAAATAAAATTATGTTTCTTACTTGTCCAACACACTAGCCTCTTTCCAAGAAAGAATGCTCCTCCACTAGTACTTTTTCCATCATCAATGCTTCCTACCCAATATGCATCAATAAAATCTCTTAACTCAAGATTTCCTCCTTTCTTGTACCATAACCCATAGTCTTCAATTCATTTTAGATATCTTGAAATTATTTTGACCGTCATCATGTGATTTTCTTTAGGATTATCAAAAAATCTTGCAACTATGCCTACTACCAATGCAATATCAGGTCTTGTGTGAACCACATATTGAAGTTTCCCAATCATTGATGTGTAAGTAGTTTGATTTATCTCCTCTAAATCATCATTCTTTAAGAGCTTATGTCTAGTAGACATAGGTGTTCCAACTAGTTTGAAATTTTCCATTCCAAATATTTTCAATGTTTCCTTGATGTATTTTGATTGAGTGATGAATATCCCATCCTTTATCCGATTAACTTGTAGAGCCACAAAAAAATTAAAATCTCCAAACATATACATTTCAAATTCTTTCCTAATTTCTTGAAAGAACAATTTACATAAGTTATCATGTCTTGTAAATAAGATATCATCTACAATATTTTTGCAAGCAATATCTCATCCTGAGGTCCTTCCTTGATATACAAATTTCTATTATCATTTATCTTCTTAAAGCCAATTTTGACTAGATATCCATGAAGTCTTTCATACCATGCTCTAGGAGCTTGTTTTAATCCATATAAGGCTTTATGAAGTTTACATACCATGTTTCTTTGGCTTTGATCTATGAAACCTTTAAGCTAATCAATCTAGACTTCTTCCTCTAAGCCTCCATTTAAGAAAGGTGGTTTGACATACATCTAATATATTTTGAATCTTTTTTGTGTTGCATACGATAGAAGTGTTCTAACTCCTTCAATTCTTGCAACAATAGAAAATATTTCCCCATAACCAATGCCTTCTTCTTAAGCATAACCTTTGCAGATAAGCCTTATCTTCTTTCTTGTCAGTTCTCCTTTCTCATTCATTTTATTTATAAATATTGATTTTGTACCAATCACATTTTTATCCTTGGGTCTAGGAACAAGAGATTGGTTTTATTCTTTTCTATTTGCTCAGTCTCTTCATTCATTTCTTCTATCCAACTTTCATTTTCTAAAGCATCTTTTACAAATCTAGGTTCAACTTCACTAAGTAAATATGTACCTTATAATTTTTTTTTGTCAATATGCCTTATGTCTCTCCTCCAATTATTTATTCAGAAGTATGATGTCTTCTAAAAAAAAATTTCAAGCCTTGGATCTTTATTACTTGATTCTGAACTTGGTTCACTTGGTTCTTTAAGATCTTCATCCTTATTCTCACGTTCTTTTGGCTAATCTAGCTTTAACTCTGGTAGTACTACCCATGACTCAGGTCGTACTGCTTGGGGTTGCAACTTAGGTTGAGCTAAATGTTACTCGAGTGCCTTTTTCTATGACTCAGGATGAATTGCTAGTGAATATCTAGATGTACTTGGTTTCTGATTCATTTCAACCTCTTGAGGTAAGGTTTCAAGTTCCTCATAATAATATTTTTTAAAAATTGTAATCTTCAGGCTCTTTGCTGCTCTTTTCTTCATTTCTTTCTTTCTTCAATTGAACTCATTTTAGTGTATGAACCACTATGTTGATTTCTTCTCTCCAATATTTTGGTGCAACATTCCTTGGTTCAATAGTGTTCTTACACATTCCATGATGGATATGTTTCTTCTCTCTATTATTCCATTTTATTCTAGAGTTTTGGGTGTTGAAACCTATCTTTTGATTCCTCTTTCATTGTAGAGCTCATTAAATTCATTTGAGATGAATTCTCCTCCTCTATCTAATCTCAGGCATTTTAGATTCTTCCATGTTTCTTTCTCAACTCTATCCAAATACCATTTAAACTTTTGAAAAGCAACAGACTTATCCTTCAAAAACATTATAGTCATCATTCTAGAATAATCATCAACAAATAGAATATAATATATATCTCCATTGTAACTTTCTACACCAATTTTCCCACAAAGATATGTGTGAACTAGTTTTAGCACTTTTACAAAGTTGTAGGACTTACTTTTGAAACTTCTTTTACTGATTTTACCAATTTGGCATTTTTTGCACATGCCCATCTTAGGTTTCTTTAGATAAGGTATGCCTCTTACTTCATTGTTCTTTCTTATGTTGATTAGGTTATTAAAGTTAAAATGACACATTATTTTATGCCATAGCCAAATTTCTTCAACTTGAGCTAACAAATAAGAACTTTCATTAAGATCTAGGTAAAACAAATTACCTTTTGTCTAATTGCCAGTTCCAACTAGTTTTCCTTCTCCATCCAATAGTTTGTATTTGTCATTCATTAATTCAAATTTGTATCCTATATTATTTTTATTAAGTAAAAATAGGTTTTGAAGGACCCAAAACCTTTTACATAGTATCAGATAGAATAAGCATAGAAAGCCCATAAGGAGCTATGCATCAACACCAAAAAAGTAAGCAAACTAAGAAAAGAAGTCTTAACACAACAAATAGGAAAAAAACAACAAAAATCTAGCAAACAGATAGCACCAGGACAGCTACAAAGTCTTCAGTAAATTAGCAACCTAATCTACAAGGATATTCATGTTCACAAAAAAGGCCCTTAGCTCATCAATTTCTTTGTCCTCCAGCACTTTATTCTTATTTGTATCCTATATTGTTCAATTGTGCTACACTGAGTAGATTATGTCTTAATCCTTCAACCCAATAGGCATTCTCACATTTGATTTCATCAATTAATGTTATGGTTCATTTTCCTTTTACATGACATGATTTATTGTTTCCAAATCTAACACTTCCTCCATCATAGTGTTTCAAATTTCAAATTTTGTTTTATCACCAGTCATATGATGAGAACAACCACTATCTATGATCCATGTATCATTTTTGCTAATATGAGAGATAAGGGAAATATTCTCATTTTTCATAATGTAACATGATTTCTTACCTTTTCCTCTATAGTCCTTGTAACTTTTGAAGTCTTTCTTGCCTTTGAACTTGTGGAACTTATTTTCATCTTTATCTGCTTTGTTTGGACACCTTCTAGCAATGTGACCAACTTCTTCACATGAGAAACAAATCAATAGAATCTTTCCTATGAATTTTCCTTTTCCTCTTGCTGCCCTTTTCGCTAAGAGAGATTCAATGACTTTAAGATCCTCATCTAAATCTTCTTCTTCTTCACTATCAACTTATTTTCCTTTTGAGTTTCCTCCTTTTCTACCAAGGGTTAGTTTATCTTTGAATGCAGATTAAAGATTGTTAGAAGAAAGAGCATAATTGCATTGCATCTCATCTCTTGAATAGTTGAAACTCAATGATGTTTGTGTATTACAGTATCATCATCAATTTTACCTCCAATAGCTCTAATTGTACTTAACACTTTCTTTGACCCTTTCACTATATTGGGTGATGTTCTCACCTTTTTCATTTTCAATCGATCAAAATTTCATCTTAAAATGTCTACCTTAGATCTTTGCACATTTTTGTCACCTCTTAAGACTTTCTTCAACTTTTCCCACATTCCAAATGTAGTAGGACAATCCTTGACTTCATCAAATGTAGAATAGTTTAAAAAGGATGCAATATCAATCATCATAATATTGTGATCCTTTTGATTCTTTTATTTTCTCCATAGTCATAGGCTTGGGTGGTGGCATATATTTGTTCTCTAGGTAGAATACACAAACATCACTGGTACTTGATATATAAAGCTTCATCAACTCCTACCATAATGCTAAAAAAATTTCTCTATTAAGTTTAGGAATCTCCCTTCTGTAAGACATATTGATCTTTAGCTTATGTCTTTAAAACCTTATCCTACAAGCACAAACTACTTTGATATCAATTATTGTAAATGTAAGAGGAGTAACTAAGAGGGGAGGGATAAATCAGTTACCACAAAAGAAAATCCTTGTGTCTTAGATGTCAATAAACACTTCCACTTATGATACAATAATGAACTTCTTTAATGCTCGACCACTCAGTCAATACTACAAGTAGGAATCCTTTCATTGACCAACTACTCGGTTAATGTTGCAAAGTATTCACTACTCAATTTCTTGATTAATACTAATATATGCAAGGTTAATACTACAAACTCTATATTTCTCGATTAATATTGGCATTCGTGTAAACATTAATGACAATATACAATTGGATAATTGTATCCAATAGGAACTACATTGTATATTGCATGTTTTGATAGTGCACTCATCTTGGATACATTTTGTATTTGTATATTACAACTCCTAATAAGGTTGAGGCTTATAATAAGGCCTAGTCCTCTAATAAGGATTGAGACACTATACAAATGTAATAGTCTCCTAATAGGGTCAATATCTTTCACAAGATACTTTTGATTAGTGGATCATTTTGTGGGAACCTATTGGATACAATCATTTAATTTCATGTTGTCTTTGATGTAACACAAATGTCAAGCCTTTACCAAGCAATTAGTGTCAGTCAAGCTCACTTGAGCATTCAAGGAAGTTTCCTATGTATGCTAAGCATTCCAGTAAAGACAGCATAGAACTAGTATTAACTGAGTTCAATTAGTTACCAATGAAAAGGTGGAATGGAACTAGTGTTAATCAAGATCACTTGGTTACCAAAGGAAGTCTAAAGGAAAGTCTTTTTTGAGTTAGTGTTGACTGAGTTGGGTCGGCTAACAAAGGATTTTACTATATTAGCATATTGGATCTGACAGTTTTGTTGGTTAGTTCTAGCCGACTCAAGGGATGAATATTATTTATTTGAAAGTGTATTCAAGGTGACTTGACAAGGTAAATCATATAAATATTTGGTCAAATTGAGGATTGAATAGTAATAAGCATGGGATTGAAAAAAAATAAGGAAGCAAATTGGAAGGATATCAAAGTATCCGAGTTGATCAAGTCACAAAGATAATTTTGATCAAGGGATCAAGGATTCAAGATAGAATAGAGATCTAAAATTAGCAAAGACAATTGCATCAGAAAATAGGTCAAGTCATAGTTACTCTCTAATAACTACAGTAGTGAATCAAATCTCCTAACAGAGTTATCCTAAAAACTATTTTCCAAATCCTCTAACAAGGTAACATTTCTAGATTGAAGTGTGTGAAGACCTCTAACAAGGCTACTCCTAATAGGATGAATTAAATCCTTTAATAAGGTCACATCTAATATTGTGTTTTGTAACCTTTAACAAGGTTGGCTCCTAACAGGGATCACTTCAGAAGAGTGAAAAATAATAACTAGTTGCAATTGGTGGTTTTCCCAAATTGGGTTGCCAAATTAAATCTTGGTGTCTCTTGTGTTCATGTTATTTTCTTTATGTTTCTAAAACTAAGTTAACTAAGGTTAAACACACTAAACATCTTAAGAAGTTATTATTTAAGTGTTTACCAAGTGAGAGTAATTCTTAGTGTAAATCGAGTGTTCCTATGTTAACTAAGTTATAGTAGTATTTTAGTTTCAATTGAATCTTGGTTTTGTATTACATTGACATCTTAAGGGATCTTGGATTTTTTTTGTGGTAATTGATTCAACCCTCCCCTCTATAGTACTCCTCTTATATTTCCAATAATTGATATCAAAGCTTTTGGTTCTTACAAAGAAGGTTTCAAGGACCTAACCTTAAGATCAAGATGTCTTATAGAAGAGAGATTCCTAAGCTAAACAAAGATAACTTCCAAGCATGATAGGAAATCATGAAGCTCCATTCGGGAAACCATTGGTGACACAGACCTAAAATATCTAGAGATCAAATATGTGGCACCTACTGGAACTTTGACTATGGATCAAATTGTGGAAAAGAAGAATCATAACATAATGATGATTGACATTGCTTCCACTATCGATTATGATAAATTTGATGAAGTCAAAGATTGTGTTATTTCTCATGAAATGTGAAACAAGCTAAAGGATATCTATGGAGGTGATAAAAATGTAAGGAGAGCTAAGGTAGAAAGCTTATAGATTAATTTGATCAAATGAAGATGAAAGAAGATGAGAATATTGCACAGTACAGTGAAAGAATCAAAGCTAGTGTGAGTGTAATTAGAGCCTTAGGTGGGAAAATTGATGATGTAACACTAGTTAGCAAGGTACTCAGAACTCTTCTTGTTTATGCAATTAGAGTTTTAGTTATTCAAGAAATGAGATGTGATTCTAAGAATGATATAACTTTGGATGCACTAGTGGGAAGGTTGACAACCTTTGAGTTATATAACTTTGATAATTATGTTTCTCTTTCAGTTAGATAACTTTGATAATTATGTTCCTAACTCTAGAAATATTGAGTCTCCATTTCAGGCCAAACCATCACTCAAAAGGAAAGTTGCAAAATCTAAAAGGAAAAGGTCTGATAGTGAAGATGAAAATGGTTCTGATGATGATCTTGAAGTCATTGAAGCATTTCTTGCAAGAAGATTTCCCAAAGGCAAAGGAAAGTACAAAGTTAGAATTTCTTTGATCTATTTTTCGTGTGAAGGAGTTGGTCACATTGTTGCTAGGTGCCCAAACAAAGAAGGAAAAGAAGAAATGAAGCATGACAAGTACAAAAGCAAGAAAGATTTCAAAAGCTACAAAGACTACAAGGATAAAGGTAAGAAGTCTTGTTACATGGCTAAAGATTCTAATAGTATTAATGAAGATGAAATGGCTTACATTGTTGTTAAGGATGAATCAGATGATGAGAATGATAAGATGGCCCTCATTTCTAATGTTAGTGAGAATGATACATGGATCATATATAGTGGTTGTTCTCACCACATGACTATTGATAAATCTAAATTTGAGCACTTGGAACACTATGATGATGGGAGTGTTAGATTTGAAAATGATGAAATTTGTTATGTGAAAGGAAAAGGTTGTATTGCACTAACCAATGAACTTAGATGTGGCAATTCTTATTGGGTTAAAGGACTAAAACATAATCTACTTAGTGTGACACAATTGAATAATATTGGATTCAAGGTAGAATTTGTAAATAGGAAAGCCAAGTTGTTGTATGGAAAAGGAAATCTAGTTGGGATCGGCAATCAAACAAGAGGTAATCTATTCTTCATAGATCTAACTAAAAATTCATGTGTCATAGCTTAATTATAATAAATTTGGTTACGGCATAAAAGGTTGTGTCATGTGAATTTTGATAACCTGGTCAACATAAGCAAGATTAAAAGGGTTAGAGGCATTCCAAGCCTAAAGAAACCTGATATGGGCATGTGCAAAAATTACCAAATTGGAAAGACGAGAAAGGAAAGTTTCAAAAGAAAGAATTATCATTCTAAAGAAGTTTTGTAGTTGGTTCATACAGAACTTTGTGGACCTATTGGCAGACAAAGCTATTGTGGAGATAAGTACTTTATTTTGTTTTTTGATGATTATTCTAGGATGATGATAGTTATGTATTTAAAGGATAAATTAGAAGCCTATCAAAACTTCAAGTGGTATCTGGCTAGAGTTGAGAAAGAAATAGGAAAGAAACTAAAATGTTTAAGGTCAAATAGAGGAGGTGAATTCATCTCAAATGAATTCAATAAATTCTACAATGAAAGAGGAATCAAAAGACATGTATCTACACCTACTACATCTCAGCAGAATAGCATAGCAGAGGGAAGGAATAGATCAATTATGGATTATGCAAGGACAATGGTGATAGAGAAGAATGTTGCTATCAAATACTGGAGGGAAGCAAAAACACAATAATTCATACCTTAAACCAAGTTTAGCAAAGAAGGACTCAGATAAAATACCTTATGAATTATGGTATGGATATAAACCTAATGTTTATTATTTCAAAGTATTTAGAAGCAAATGTTATATCCTGAAGGAGTCAAGAAAAGGAAAATTTGATGTGAAAAGTGATGAAGGAATATTCCTAGGGTAATCCAATAAGAGCAAAGCATACAAATGTTTAAATCTATCTACTCACAAATTCATAGAAAGTGAACATGTAAATTAGATTGATAAATTTGCATAAGAGTGTGAAGAAAAAAGAATAAAAGAACTTAAAAACTATAGAAACTTTGTTTACTATGAACCTGATACTCTACCTGAAGTTCAATCAAATAGCAATCAGCAGTCTTGGACACCTGAATCCCTAAAATCCCCAATTCAACTTGAGTTTCAGCTAGTGCAACCCAAGTCACAGCCTAAAGGACTCGAGTCTCAGTCAAAAGGACCTGCGTTTTAGCCAATACAAATTGAGTCATCTGATGGACCCGAGTCATAGACAATGGGACCCAAGCATGATTTAGTAGATCATTTTGAGTAAGCTGGACCAAGTGAAACAAGTCCAAAATCCAAAAAGAAGGAGCCTAGACGTGTTAGATATGTCAGAAGGCATCATGCACCTGAGAAAATTATTAGAGATCAGTCAGAAGGTACAATGACAAGGAAAAAATTAAAAGGTACATGTTTTCTTACTGAGTTTGAACCTAGAACTATTAAAGATGCATTAGAAAATGAAAGTTGGCTTGAGGAAATGAATGAAGAGATTGATCAAATTGAAAGGAACAAAAATTGGACTCTTGTTCCTAAATACAAGGACAAAAAATTAATTGGCACAAAATGGATATTCAAAAACAAGTTAAATGAGAATGGAGAAGTTTCAAGAAATAAATCAAGGTTAGTTTACAAGGGTTATGCTCAAGAAGAAGGTATTGATTATGGAGATACTTTTTCTCCTGTTGCAAGACTGAAATGTGTTAGAACACTACTTGCATATGTATCACACAAAATATTCAAAGTATATTAGATGGATGAGAAATCAAAATTCTTGAATGGAATCTTAGAAGAGGAAGTCTACATTAAGAAACTAGAAGGTTTCATGGATCCTCGCAAAAGGGATATGGTTTGCAGATTACACAAAACCTTGTATAGTCTCAAACAAGCCCCTAGAGCCTGGTATGAAAGATTACATAATTATCTCATAAAGATCGGCTTTCAAAGGACTAATGATAACAACAGCCTATACATCAAAGAAGGACCAAATTAGAAGATAGTGTTGAGAGAAATCTTTGTGGATGATACATTATTTACTAGAAATGATAAATTTTTTAAATCTTTTTCTATGGAAATGAGTAAAGAATTTGAAATGTCAATGTTTGGAGAGATTAAATTCTTTTTTTTCTTGCAAATTCAATAGATGAATAATGTTATCTACATTACTCAATCAAAATACATCAAGGAGATATTGAAGAAATTTGGAATGGAAGGTTCTAGACCAATTGGAACACCTATTTCTACTAGACATAAGCTTTCCAAAAATGATGATTCCAAGGAGGTAGATAGACTACATATACATAAATGATTGGAAAACCTTAGTATGTAGTGCACAAAAGACTTGATATTACATTAGCACTTGGTATGATGGGTAGATTTTTTGCTGATCCTAAAGAAAATCATACGATGGCAATCAAAAGAATCTTGAGATACTTGAAAGGTACTGAAGATTATGGTTTTTGGTATAAGGAAGGAGGCAACTTTGAATTGAAAGTATTCACTGATGTTGATTAGGTAGGAAGTGTTGATCATAGGAAGAGCACTAGTGATGGAGAATTCTTTATTGGAAAGAGGCTAGTATCTTGGACAAGAAAGAAGTAGAATTGTATCTTTCAGTCTACAGTAGAAGCAGAATATGTTTGCATAGCAGTCAATTGTTCCAACATTTTTTGGTTCAAACAACTGTTGTCAAGTATGAAGGAGGAGATCAAGGACCCATTTGTTATCTTTTGTGATAACACCAGTGCAATCAACATATCCAAGAATCTAGTGATGCATACCAAGACCAAGCACATTTAAATAAAATATCATTTCTTGAGAGAATTGGTGCAAGACAAGGAGGTGATATTGGAATATGTGAATAAAAAAGAATAGATTGTAGACATATTCACCAAACCATTGCCTAAGGATGAATTTTTGTATCTAAGAGGTAAGATAGGGGTCATTCCCCTATATGAAGCTTACTAATTAGATTTTAGTGATGCATCAATTGAGCATTTTGAAGATCAAACAAATTGATGCAGTATTGAAAAAGTAGATTGCATATGAATTGGTACATCAGGTCCATGCAAAATACATTGATTATTGTATTTGGCATCAGATGTCAAAGAGGGATAGTTTGCCAAGTTTGTCATATAAGAGAAATTTTTGTATCAATAAAGAGGGGGAATTTTTCATATCAAAAATCATAAATTTCCAGTCACATGTTAAAGAGGAGAGTTTTGTTGTCAGAAAGAGAAATCTGAGAAATCTAAGAGATTAATGTCAAACAAAATCCACACTAATAGAGGAAGTTCTCATGAATGAGAAATAGAATGAAACTAAGGATATTTTCCTTACTTCTATTTTTTTCTCTAAGAATTTCTTTGTATCATGACACATTGTGTTCCATCAATGCCAAACATGGAGATTGTTGGATATAATCATTTAATTGTATGTTGGCTTTGATGCTACACAAATGGAAAGCCTTTACCAAGAAATCAGTGTTAGTCAAGCTCACTTGGGAGAAGAAAGTTTCATGTGTATGCCAAGCATTCCAGGAAACAAAGCACAAAACCAGTGTTAACTAAGTTCACTCAGGTACCATAGGAAAGATGGAATGGAATCAATGTTAATCAAGATCACTCAGTTCAATGTTAATCAAGATCACTCGGTTTAATGTTAATCAAGATCACTCGGTTACCAAAGGAAGTTTGAAATAAAGTCTTTCTAAATTAGTGTTGATCGAGTTGGGTCGGCTAATGAAGGATTTTCTATTATCAACACATTAGATCTAATAGTTTTGTTGGTTAGTTATAGCTAACTGAAGGGATGAATATTTTTTATTTGAAAGTGTAGTCAAGCCAACTTGACAAGGTAAATTATATAAATATAAGTTCAAGTTGAGGATTGAATTGTAACAAGCATGGGATTAAAAAAGATAAATTAACGAAGTGAATTGGAAGGATATCAGAGTATCTGAGTTGACCAAGCTACAAAGAACATTCTAATCAAGGAGGATAAAGTGTTCAAGCTAGAATAGAGCTCTAAAATCATAAAATATAGTTGCATTAGCAATTAAGTCAAGTCATTGCTACTGTCTAATAATTCTAGCAATGAATCAAATCTCCTAACAGAGTTAGACTAACATCTAATTGCCAAATCCTCTAACAAGGTGACATTTCTAGATTGAAGTGTCTAAAGGCCTCTAACAAGGCCACCCCTAATAGGGTGAATTAAATTCTTTAACAGAGTCACACCAGTGTATTTTGTAATCTTTAAGATGGTTGGATCCTAACAAAGCTCACTTTAGAAGAGTGAAAAACATTAACTAGTTGTAGTTGGTGGTTTTCCCAAATTGGGTTTCAACATTAAATCTTGGTGTCTGTTGTATTCATGTTATTTTCTTTATGTTTTTGCTACTTAGTTAATTAAGGTTAAACACACTAAACATATTAAGAAGTGATTATTTCAGTGTTTATTGAGTGACAATAATTCTTAGTCTAAACCATGTCTTTATATGTTAACCGAGTTACAATAGTATTTCAGTTTGAGCAAATTTTTGGTTTTGTATTGCATTGACATCTTAAGGGATCTTGGATTATTTTTTGTGGTAACTGATTCACCCCTCCCCTCTCAGTCACTCCTCTTATATTTTCAATAGTACCATCCCCACTAGGGTTTTTCCTCGACCAGGGTTACCCTAGTTTAAAAAAAAATGGTGATATGAGTTCTCTTATGGCATGGTTATATTCCATGTTCAACATAGCTAGTTTACTTTCATATGTAAGTTATAAGATTGTTAATAATATCAATTTTTTGGATCAATTTTGTAAAACATTGATTCATCCCCACCCCCCCCCCCCCACCCCCCACCCCCAAGAATTTCCTATTTCTAACATTATTACCTTTGTTCATTCTCCTATTTGGGATGATGTCATGGATTACTCTCTTTCTCATAAAATAATATTTGTTAAAAAAAATATATATCATGAATGAAACCTACTCTATGTCATTTCAACATGACATACTTGACATTTCTCCTTCTCCTAAAATACAACCTCCTCTTAGGGATACTTTAGAGAAAGAGGATAACATTATAAATTCTTTAATCAATGTGATCTTTCTTTCATTTGTTGATCCTAGTAGAGAGGAACCATTAATGAAAATTCACAATCCCTTAGAAAAAGAGGATGATGGAAATATCCTTAATGCTCTCCATTCTAGTGATGAGTCCATGGAAAAGAAAGATCCTAATCAAGTTAATGTTTCTCAACCTATACTAATTATCAAGTGTTTCTCTTTATTAAATAAACCTCTACTCACCCTCAAGGGTTGTACTCAAATAACTATTAAGGGGAAATCTAGTGATGTTGTGGATTTCCATGTAGTGTCTTACACCTATCATACAAGGAATAATCCTCAACCTACTACTTCTCAACCCATTCTTCATCCACCTCATCTTTCTCAAACTCATAGAAAAGAGTATGAGTTGGTATTGCAATTGCATAATACCCCCGCCATGATTTCCCTTTGGAAACTTCTTCAAACATCTCCTACATATCAGGAAGCCTTAAAAATACCTTTAGCCACTCTTTCAATTCCACCTCCTAATCAATATAACATCAATATTTTTTTACAATGCATGAATGTTTCCCCAATGCCATCTCCAATTGTGTTTACTTATGATGATTTTCCTTCTAAAGATATTTGAGATCATTATGACACTCTTATGGTAGTTGTGTCTATTAAAAAAAGTATCATATGCAGGACTTTGATTGATAATGAATCAAGTTCAAATGTTTTTAGTATGGATATGTTAAAAGTCTATAAATGCTTATCTTGTTGGAATTCTTTAGAATACTTAAGAGGGGGGTCAATCAGTTATCCAAGGTCTAGATGTGCAAATAAAACATTTTACAACTTGGTGAACCCATATCTATAAAACTTTTTTATCATGCATGCATCCATTAGATCATACAATCAATTAAACTTGTAGGTTAGTGTCAAATCAACTTTGCAGAAATGTAAGCATGAAACATAATAGATTGAATAACACATTTGACACAATGATTTAACATGGAAACCCAACTTGGGAAAAACCACCAGTAACATGCTACTCATTCTCACTCTTTTGAAGTGATGCCCTATGAAATGCTAGCCCTATTAAAGGTTACAATGCACACTATTAAATGTGACCTGGTTAAAGGATTTCAATCACACTATTAGGAGTGAGCCTTGTTAGAGGACTTTAGATCATTCACTTGTAATGTCACCCAATTAAAGGATTTACAAATGACTATTAGGTCAACCTTAATCCAAAGGATTTACCCTATATTAGTATAATGATTAGAAAGTAATAATAAGGGTTGATCTGATAATAACTTATAACACACTTGCATATTATAGATCTTTGTTTCAGTTCTTCATTCTGCTTTGCTTTTGTACACTTCATCTTTGATAGCTTTCTCACCTTTTAAGCATCCATACCCTTAAGCCTTCTTGCTTTTCTTGCCAATTCAGACTCTTCTCTTAGGTCACTAAATGAAGCAATACCCTAGACTCCTTGTCTTCCTTAGGTTCTCACACATGACAACCTTTGCTTCTGACCAGCAATCACTATAAATAGAAAATTAAGATCTTTTTCTATTCATCCTCCTTCATCCATTTTAGGGTTAGGTTGGATTAGGTAGAATTCATTGAATCTACCCATCATTTCATTCCATTCCCCTCTATAAACTTCTCCTTCAATCCTATTTGAATTCACCTCAAAATGGTTTATCTTGAATTATGTGCCACCAACTCATCAATCTTATCTTCTGCACAATTCACAAAATCCAAGAAATCAAACTTGTCAGCTTAGATTGATCAAATTCATGATCTCTCTCATAATGTTGACACATGGCATTAACTGGCTTTTGATGCTAGACACACACTAAATTTCTTGGCATCCACTATGAAATCACTCAACATGAACTAAAGTTTAGTAGTGCTTGACATCAACTAAACTTTACTTATCTTATACTGTATCACTCAGCTTAAACTAAAATTGACTTTTCTTGACTCCAACTAATTATTACTTGGCTTACACTAACTTTTCTTAGAACCTACTATGCAAATTGTTAAGCTTGGCAGACACAATTCTTCATTTAACTTGTTCTTCTAAACTTAATCAATGTAACCATTGTTTACAACTTGAAGTATATTACCAGTGCACTATAATATCACTATCTTAACTAATCCATGTACTCCTTTTCCATATCATAACTCAACCTTTCCTCTAGGTGCTATTGTTACCTCATTTAATCAAATCATCTTCATCAATCAAACAAATGATAGTACTCAAATCATCTAAGTAGTTCTCTTACCAACAAGTATCCGGTTTGACATTAGTGACAAAATAATGATTGAAACACATTTCCACACTTGTATCAATCATTTTTCAACAATCTCCCTCTTTGGCATTGATGGCAAACCAAACTAACCAAACTTAATCAGTACAACCAACAAAATACTAAAAAGAAAATAGTTCCTTATATTGAAATCTCTCCCTCTATCAGTAACTTTACTTTTCATCTTCTGAATAAGTTACAAAAAATTTGTTCTGACAAATAGAAAATCAACCAACACATACTTATAATTCCCTCTAGATCACTTTTGTATCTCCTTTGACATCAACTCCCTCTTACTAGGTATTCCATATTTCTTCTATGTTTTCTTTCATCTCCCTCTGTAGTTAGGATTTCTCTTTCTCCCTCAAATTTCTCCCTCTTTGACAACAATGCCAAATACTTGTCATCTTAATATGTAGATATGAACATTTTTAGTTTCTCCCACTGTCACCTAGCTTGTGACTGATTTGTAGTTCCAAATAATTATTACTTTAGGCAGCTCCTAAAGTAGGATCCACTACATCAATATGTAACATATGTCAATCAACTTGTTTGATGTAGGGCACTCCTCATGCTTCTTAGATAGCCTTTGATAGAGGTATCACCCCTAGTTTACGTCTTAGATACTCATAAGCATTCTTAGGTAATGCTTTTGTGAAGATATCAGCTATTTGCTCTTTTGTGTTAGAACATTCCATCTTCACCTCTTTATCTTGAACTCACTCTGTCAAGTAATGATACTTGATTGCAATATGCTTAGTCTTTGTATACATGACAAGGTTCTTTGATATATTTATAGAACTTGTATTATCACAATAAAGTATCACAATTTTAGTGATTTCCTCCTTCATACCTTTGAGTAGTTGTTTGATCAATACAATAGTTGTACAATTTACTGTAGCAACAACATATTTAGCTTTAGTAGTAGATTGAGAGATATAGTTTTGTTTCTTATTAGTCCATGTAACCATCTTTTTCCTTAAGAAAAATTCTCCTCCACTAGTGCTCTTTCTATCATTAATATTTCCAGCCCAATTAGCATCAATGTAGGCTCTCAATTCAAATTTTTTATTTTTCTTATAGTATAGACCATAGTCTTTTATTCCTTTCAGATATCTAATTATTCTCTTAACAACCATCAAATGATTCTCCTTGGGATTAGTAGAGAATCTTGCAACTATACCAATAGATAATGCAATATCAATTCTATTGTGTATTACATATTGTAATTTTTCAATCATAGACCTATACAATGTTTGATTCACTTGAGCTGAATCATCATTCTTTGATAATTTATGTCCTGTCACCATAGGTGTGCTTAATGGCTTTGAATATTCCAATCCAAAGGTTTTTAATATCTCCTTTACATACTTTGATCGAGTGATGTATATACCATATTTCATCTAACGTACTTGCAAATCTACAAAGAACTTGATCTCTCCAAACATAAATGTCTCAAATTCTTTCTTCATTTCATTTGTAACAAATTTACATAAAGTATCTTGACCTCCAAATATGATATCATCAACCAAAATTTCTAATAGTAAAATACATTTTCCTTTCTCTATCTTCAAGTACAGATTGTTGTTATCATCAGTCCTTTAAAATCCAATCTTCACAAGATAATTATGAAGCCTCTCATACCATGCTCTTGGTGCTTGTTTCAAACCATATAAAGCTTTGTGTAGTCTATATACCATGTTTTTGTTGTTAGCATCAATAAATCCTTTTGATTGTTATATATAAACCTCTTCTTCCAATATAACATTCATAAATGTAGACTTAAAATCCATTTGATAAACTTTGAGACCATTGTATGTAGAGTAAGCAAGTAGATTTCTTACTCCTTCCAATCTTGCAACAAGAGCGAACATTTCTCCATAATCTATCCCTTCTTCTTATGCATATCCTTTACAAACTAATCCATCCTTGTTCCTTGTGACTTCACCATTTTCATCTAACTTGTTTCTATATACCCACTTGGTTCCAATCACATTTTTATCTTTTGGTCTAGGAACTAGAGTCCATGTCTTATTTTTCTTAATTTTTTCAATCTCTTATTTTATGGCATTACTCTAGTACACATCTTATAAGGCATCTTTCACTATTTTAGGTTCATGCATGCTAAGAAAACATGTATCATTTCTCAACTTGTTCCTTGTCATTGGTCTAGCATCTTTATCCTTAACGATCTATGCTATAGATTGATGTCTCTTGATATACTTAGAAAATCTTGGTTAAGCTATGTTTTCCTCAGATGGTCTCCCAACTTCTGAATCACTATATGCATCTTTTTCAAGTAGTTCAACATCTCTTTCATGTACACTGATTTCATAATCAAAATGTATCTCAACTTCATTTTGTAACTTGGCACCTAAATGTAGCTTGGTTCCTAAATGCAACTCAATATTCATAGTATGTGACTCGACAATCATTGAAACTTGCTATTGATTTGCAACTTGATTTACAACATCTTCTTCAGTAGGCATATCTTCATAGAAATATACAAATGATTTGTATTCTTCTAGTTCCTTCATAGTTTTAGCCTCATGTACTTCTATATATTCATCAAATTTCACATTTTTTTTCCACAACTTTGTTATTGTTAGTATTTAAACACATAATCTTTATTTCTTGCAAAATAACCAAGGAATATACCTTCTTCACTTTTTGCATCTAACTTACCATTCTTGATATCTTTGAGAATATAACACTTGATTCCAAATACCTTAAAATATTTTACATTGGATGAGTATCCATACCATAGTTCAGAAGGTCTTGAATGAGTACCTTTCTTGACCTACACATTGTTCAAGGTATAGACAACTATACTAATAGCTTCTCTCTAGTATTTCAAAGAAACATTTTCTCCATCATGAGTTTCCTAGCATAGTCCATTAGAGATCTATTCCTCCTTTTAGTAATTTCATTTTGTGGATGGGTCCTAGGAGTAGATTATGTCTTTTGATTCCTCTAGCATTACGAAACATCTCAAACTCATTTGATGTAAATTCTCCTCCTCTGTCAGATCTCAAACATTTCAAACTTTTACTTGTTTCCTTCTTAACTCTTGCTAAGTATCACTTACACATTTGGAAAGCATCATATTTTTGTTTCAAAAAAATAATTGTCATCATTCTAGAATAATCATCAACAAATAGCATAATGTATTTATCTCCTTTGTATCTTTGCACATCAATTGGTCCACACAAGTCAGTATGAATAATCTCTAATATTTTTTTAGAGGTATGAGTCTTACTCTTAAAATTTGATTTTTTCATTTTTTCTAACTAACATTGTTTACAAATTATATTGTCAATCTTCTTCAACTTAGACAAACCTCTGACTCTTCTCATATTATTGATATTAACCAAGTTATCAAAATAAACATGACATAACCTCTTGTGCCATAGCCACACACCATCAAAATCTATAATTAAGCAAGTAGCATCCTCTATATCAAGGTAGAATAGATTACCTCTAGTTTGATCACCTTTTCCAATTAGTTTTCCATCAATGTCATATATCTTAGCAATTTTGTTCTCAATCTCAACCTTACAACCTAAATTATTTAGTTGTGACACACTCAACAAGTTATAGTTAAGTCCTTCAACATAATAAGCATTGTCACATAAAATCTTTTATGTGAGTTTGATAGAACCTTTTTCTTTTATTAGACAAGGTGCACCATTACCAAACCTTACACTATTTCCATCATAATAATTCAAGGTAATGAACTTACTTTTATCTCTAGTCATGTGATGTGAACACCCACTGTCAATAATCCATCTGTCATTCTCGTTCACACAAGACACTAGTGTAGTTGTCTCATCCTCATCAGATTCATCATTCATTGCAACATACACCACTTCATCATCATGGTCATCAGATCCATCTTTTGTTTCCTCTTCAACAATATAGCAATACATTAGAATTTTTCTAGAATTTGATTGTGTCTGAATTATTATTTAATATGTTTTTATATGTGTATGTGTGTGACTTTTTATTCATTTTTAGATTTGCATATTTAGACCATTATTATTATATTTAGTTATTTATTTTCATTATATTTATATTTAGTTCAATTTTTTAAATGTTATTTTTTATTTTATATATATATATATATTATTTTTATATATATTATTATTATATTTATACATACTCACATATATATAATGTGTCCATTATTTTATTTTTTATTTTTTATTTTTTTCATACATACATATATATAAGTATATATACATATATATATATACATATATATATACATATATACATATATATATACATATATATATATACATGTGTATTTATTCTTATATATATATTTGTTTAGGTATGTATGTACTAACATATTTACACATGTTAGCATATATATAATTTTCATATAATAATATATATACATACTAGGCATACACACTATTCATTTATATATACACACCTCATTGTGTATATATATAGATAGATATATATGCATGTTTATATTCTTACATATATTTGCTTAGGTATGTATGTGCTAACAAAAATATATTTGCATGTTATGTATGCACATATGTGTTTATATTCTTACATACATTTGTTTATGTATGTATGT
Source organism: Cupressus sempervirens (assembly GCA_028749045.1). NCBI lineage: Eukaryota > Viridiplantae > Streptophyta > Pinopsida > Cupressales > Cupressaceae > Cupressus > Cupressus sempervirens. Next base: position 351,385,624 of record CM053790.1, read on the forward strand.
GCTAACAAAAATACATTTGCATGCTATGTATACGCATGATTCATATATATATTTGTGCGTCCTCATATGTATGTATATAGATATGTATGTACAAACACATTTGGCCATATATTTTTCATCTTTGTATCATCTTTCTTGTTTTTACATTTTCTTTCATGCTTTGTTTCATTCTTTGTCTTATATATCCACCTTCAAATATAATTTTAATTTTAATTTTAATTTTAATATACATTTTGGCTTCTTCTTCTTTTTTGTTCTTGGTTTTCTTTCATTTTTATTTTGGCTTGTTCATCTCTTTTTATTTTTTAGTTATTAGTCTTTTTGTTCATTTTAATTTATTTTTAATTACTTTTCATTTCTTTATTTCCTTTCTTTGATTTAGGTTTAAACTCATTTCCTTTTTTACCTTGTGATCTCCCCTCTCGGTCTTCGTGCCACCCCCCCGCCCACTTATTTTTTTACTCTCTTCCTCTATTTATATCTCTGTGCTTTCTCCAATCTGCTACTTAATTTCTCTATTCTCTTGCACTCTTCATCTTAATGATGGATCATTGTGTGTGATCTGAAATGTTGATGTTAAAAAATCAGACACAATCAAATTCCAAAAAAAATTGGATGTATTGCTAATGGATTATAGAAATCAAATGACATTAATGTAGCAATACTTCTTGCCTTTGTCTTTGTAATCTTTGTTGTCTTCATCTCTTCTATTTTTGTACTTTTCTTCACCTCTGTAATTCTTCTTCTCTAGACATCTAGCAACAATATGACCAAACTAATTGCAATTGAAACACATGATAGGTAACTTACCTTTGAACTTTCCTTTACCTCTATGAAATATCCTTGCTAGTAGTGCTTCAATTTGTTCTACATCTTCCTCATCTGTATCACTATCACTGGACACATATTTTACTTTTTTCTTCTTCTTCTCATTATGTTCCTTCAATGACAGCTTGGCTTTGAAAGAAAATACAATATTGTCAAGTTTGTAATTATCAAAATTAGATAGCTCAAAAGTAGTGAGCTTGCCTACCAGACCTTTAAGAGTCAAATCAATGCTTGGTATACATCACACTTCTTCTATTGTAGAAACTCTAATAGCATATATGGGCAACAGTGTTCTCAAAACTTTTCTTAGTACAGTCTCATTGTCTATTTTACCAGTAGCTCCTCTTATTGAATTAAAAATATCTTTTATCCTAGAGCAATATTGAGCAATATTCTCACCTACTTGCATTCTCATATCATCAAACTTACCTCTAAGACTTTCAAATTTGGCTCTAAGAACATTTGTGTCACCTCCATAGACGGTGTATAGAGCATCTCACACTTTCTTTGTACTATCATAACCCTTGATATCATCAAACTCAAAATAAATTAGGGCAGAGGCAATCTCCAAAATTGCTTGGTTATGTTTGTTCTTCTTTTTTAGATCTCCAGCAATTAGGGCTCCAGCAGGATCAACATGTTCAATGGTGATGGTAGATTATGCATAATCTCCAAGACCTCCTAGGTGTGGCTTCATCAGACTTTTTCATGCAGGAAAGTTATCTCTATTAATCTTGGGTACCTCTCTTTTTGACATCTTGATCATTTTTCTTCTAGTACCTTAAAAATAGTCCTCTTAAGCAAATGGCTCTAATACAAATTGTTGGAATTCTTTAGAATAACTAGGGGTGAATCAGTTATCCAAGGTTCAGATGTACAAACAAAACTTTTCACAACTTAGTGAACCCATATCCATAAAACATTTTCATCATGCATGCATCCATTTGATCATATAATCATTTAAACTTGTAGGTTATTGTTAAGTCAACTTTGCAGAAATGTAAGCATGAAACATAACATATTCAATAACAAATTTGACACAATGATTTAACGTGGAAACCCAATTTTGGAAAGATCACCAATAACATGCTACTCATTCTCACTCTTCTGAAGTGATGCCCTATGAAAGGCCAACCCTATTAAAGGTTGCAATGCACACTATTAATTGTGACCTGCTTAAAGGATTTCAATCACCCTGTTAGGAGTGAGCCTTGTTAGAGGACTTTAGAAAAATCACTTATAATGTCACCCAGTTAAAGGATTTACAAATGACTATTAGGTCAACCTTAATCCAAAGGATTTACCCTAGATTGGTAGAATGATTAGAAAGTAATAGTAAGGTTTGATCTGATAATAACTTACAACACACTTGCAGACTATAGATCCTTGTTTCAGTCCTCCATTCTACTTGGCTTTCACACACTACAGCTCTAATAGATTTTTCACACTTGAAGCATCCATACCCTTAAGCCTTCTTGCTTTGCTTGCCATTGCAGACTCTTCTCTTAGGTCACTGAAGAAGCAATACCCTAGACTCCTTATCTTCCTTATGTTCTCTCACATGACAATCTTTGCTTCTGACCAGCCATCTCAATAAATAGAAAATTAAGTTCATTTTTCATTCATCCTCCTTTTTCTATTTTAGGGTTAGGTAGGTTTAGGTAGGATTCATTAAATCTACTCATCATTTCATTTCATTCCCTTCTAGAAACTTCTCCTTCAATCCTCTTTCAATTTGCCTCAAAATGGCTTATCTTGAATTTTGTGCCACTAGCTCATCAAGCTTATCTTCCACATGGTTCACACAATCCAAGAAATCAAACTTGTTGTCTTAGATTGATCAAATTCATGATCTTTCTCATAATACTAACACTCAGCATTAACAGGCTTCTGATGCTCAGCACACACTGTGTTACTCGACATCCACTATCAAATTACTCAGCATCAACTAAAGTTTACTAGTGCTTGGCATCAACTAAACTTTACTCAGCTTACACTGTATCACTCATCTTACACTAAAATTGACTTTTCTCAACTCCAACTAATTTTTTACTTGGCACCTATTGTGCAAATTGTTAAGCTTGGCAGACACAATTCTTTATTTAACTTGTTCTTCTTAACATAATTAGTGTAACCATCCTTTGCAATCTAAAGTATATTATCAATAATATCGTTGTCTTAACTGATCCTTGTAATCCTTTTCCATATCATAACTCAACTTTTCTTCTAGGTGTTATTGTTACCTCATTTGAACAAATCCTCTTCATCAATCAAACAAATGATAGTACTCAAATCATCTAATAAATTGTCTTACCAGCAAGTAGCAGGTTTGACATCAGTGCCAAAATAATGATTGAAACACATTTTCACACTTGTATCAATCTATTTTCAACAAATCTTACATATATTCAGCATAATAACATTCATGTTTGAGGATAAAAATGCCAAAAAAACTTTGGGTATTATAACATTCCCTTGTAAGGTGTGTTTGGTGATATTGGATACTCCTATGCATGTTATGCATGTAGCCCTAAAATGTAGCATTCACTTAAGAATGCGTTGGTTACATTCTGTGCATGTTGAAAAAAATAATAGCAATATTATATATGCTTCATGTTGATGATGAGCCTAATCCATGTCTAAAAGTAGAATATACTTAGGTTTCGCCTCCTACATAGGCAATGAAGGAACCTGAGACAAAAAATGAACCTAAAAAGATTGCAGAATCTCCTTACTCATATATATCCAAAGATGATTGGGGTACAATAGATTTTAATACAACTTATATTTGAAAATATTGATGTTATCTTGATTAGGATGTGTAGTTGAAAGAGTGATTAAGGATTTTTGAAAGGTTTAATAATATGTAGGAGAGGTTTGAAGAAGTTCCCAAAGAGAAATCTTGGAAAGGGCATTACGTAATTTCTACCAAATGGTATTCCATTCCAATATTTTGAGAAATATGGAGTTGAAGAATAGGTTGATAAGGTGGTAGAGAAGTAGAAGGTTGAGGATTATTTCTTGTACAATAGGTCTAAGACACTGCATGATAATCCAAAGATTCATCAAGTTTCACTTTAATAGTTATTTGAGGAAAACCTTTGAGGGTGATGAGAGGTTTATTTGATGAAGGGTGACATTTGAGAGTTAGAATAGGTTGAGAAAGATTAACTTGATTAAGATCTTTCTTCTTAATAGACTGATGACTAGAAGAGAGATAATTAAGGAGATTTATATTATCCTCTTTTCTCCAGGAATCCTTTGAATCATGATTATTGACTCCAATCAATGCCTCCTCTCTACTAGGTGAACCAAATGAAAGTAAGGCAACATTGATAAAATTCTTTAAAATGTCCTTCTCTTTCTCTTAAATATCCCTAAGAAGAGGGTATGTATTAGGAGAAGAAGAACGTCAAGCATGTCATGTTGAAAATAAATGGAAGAGATATAAGCTACTTCATGAGGAAGAGAATAGTCAACCTTATCATCTACAAGTTCATTCAAATGAAAATAAATGGAAGAGATATAAGCTACTTCATGAGGAAGAGAATAGTCAACCTTATCATCTACAGGCTCATTCAAAATAATGACATTATCAATGGAAGGAACAACTCTATCAATAAAGCACATCATAGAAGAGGAATAATCATTAAGTAAACTAGGATCCATAAAGAGGGGAAGATGGAAATAATATATAGGGCCACCCTCAACCAAATTATCCCCACAAAACCTATATTACGAGAAATGCCAATATCAATAACATGAAGAAAAAAAAGTGCATATAGAGTAGATACAACTAACCATTTAGTGATTGAAATGTATGCAAGATCCAATGAAATTTTGAAAAATAAGGTATGAAAAGTACATAATCAATATTGTAAGATCCATGAAAAGAAGATCTAAATACTACTAATGCAAACAAGAGTAGATTTAGATGCACAAAGAAGCAATCTAACTCCATAGAGAGGCACACATTGGGTTCACCAAAAGAAGATTAATACCCAATAAAAAGAAATAATATAAACCCGAAAAGGAAAGGGTTACAAGTTAGGTTTAGCAAAATATTTACGGGAGAAGTGGAAATGCTTAACAATATATGTAAATGAAGGGCTCCCACTTTTCACTAACATTCAATACAAGAGAAAGAGGGGATTCCAAATAGAACTCTCAATATAATCCAAAATTGATTAGCAAAGCCCAAACAGATGAAGGGATCCCAACCCAAGTTATATCAAGGAAGTATGAAATAAGTCATCTTTCATGCAATGTATATAACCAATTGATTTATTGATAAATATTGTTGGAAATATAATAGGAGTAATTGAGAGGGGAGGGGTGAATCAGTTACTACAAAAATAAATCCCAGATCCCTTGTGATGTTAGTAAAAAATGCAAATAAATAACTGAATATTGTTGAAGCTTGGCAAACACATAGAGTGTTGTAACTCGATAGTAATTGGATTATCTCTTTAAAATATTAACATATAAACCATTAGATGTTATATGTGATTACCATTACTTTAACTTAGTTGCAAACACATAAATGAAATAGCATGAACAAATTTGACTCCAAGATTTAACGTGGAATCCCAATTTGGGAAAACCACCAATAGCAACTAGTTATTTATTTTCACTCTTCTAAAGTGAGTCCTATTAGGAGCCAACCCTATTAAAGGTTACAAAACACACTATTAGGTGTGACCCTTTTAAAGGATTTAATCATCCTGTTAGGAGTGGCCTGGTTAGAGGTCTTGAGAATAATTCAATGGAATTGCCACCTTGTTAGAGGATTTACAAATAGTTGTTAAGCCAACTTTGTTAAGAGATTTAGATCACTGATACAATGGTTAGAGAGTAACAATGAAATGACATGACTTGAATGCAACTTAATTGCTGATTTTAGATCTCTATTCTAGCTTGTACTTGATCCTTCCTAATTGAATATGAATTTTTTGCACCACAAGGATATTTTGCTTATCCTTCAGATTTGCTTTTTCTACTTACCAATAGATCTTCAATCACATCACCATAATACGCACATTCTCTTGCACTCACACTTGCACACTTTCTTTTTTTACTTTGAAATCACAACTTGACCTTATACTTATACCTTCCAATTTTTCAAGTCAGCTCAAATACAACTTACAATAATCAATATTTATCAGCTTAGTCAGCTTGAATTGATAGATAGATCAATTAAACTCAATACAACAAAATAGGAAAATCCTTTTCTAGTTGATCCTACTCAGTAGAAACTAATTCTAAATTGATTTCCTTTGTTAACCAACAGAAGCTCGGTTAACACTACAAACTTACAAAAATCCTTTGGCAATCGAGTGAGCTTGATTAGCACTAGTTCCATCCAACTTTCCTTCGTTACCCGAGTGAGCTTGGTTAACACTCACTTTCTACAACTTTTCCTTCGACGCCCAAGTGAACTCGGTGGACACTACCTTCTGAACTAGGCAAACACATGAACGCTTGGTAGACATTGAGAACTGTCTTCATTTCCTGCATGAGCTCAAAATATACTGACTAATAATGATTATGACATTTGTGTAACATCAAAGATAATACACAATTAATCAATTATATCCAACAATCTATCTCTTTAGCATTGATGGCAACACAACATGTCATAGCGCAATGAAATTTTGGATTTGAGAACTTCCTCTATCAGTATGAGCTCTCTTTTTTTATTGAATTCAGTCTGCAACATCTGTTACCAAGTTCATTTAGAACACTCTCCCTCTTTCAACATACTTCATCTTTTAGAGGACTTCTCCCTCTCTGATTTTTGACTTTATTCTGGTTCCAAAAATTTCTCAAAGATATAACAGTAAACTTCTCCCTCTTTGACAACACATGCCAAACACAATAACTCTGTAAATTCATATGTACCTTAAGTACTAATTCATTTGCAATATGCTTTTTCCAATTATACATCAACTAATTGACCTTAAATAGCTTCTGGTTCATACATTCACTAAACTGCATTTAGTGAAATTTAGATAGGGGGATGACCCCTAGCTTACCTTGTAGATATAGAAATGCATCCATAGGTAATGGCTTGGTGAATATGTTTGCAATTTGTTCCTTTGTATTTACATATTCCAATTTGAATTCTTTATCTTGCACCAATACTCTTAAGAAGTGATATTTTATAGCAATATGCTTTATTTTGGAATGCATTACTAGATTCTTTGATATGTTGATTGCATTGTTGTTATCACAATATATAACAACTGGATCTTTGATTTCTACCTTCATTCCTTCCAACAGTAGTTTGAACCAAAAAATGTTAGAGAAATTGACTATTACTACTACATATTCTGCCTCTACTATGGATTGAGAAGTACAATTTTCCTTCTTGCTTGTCCAAGATACTAGTATTTTACCAAGAAAGAATGCTCCACCACTAGTACTTTTTCTATCATCAAGACTTCCTGCCCAATCAGCAATAGTAAATACTTTTAAATCCAAATTGCGTCCAAGTTTGTACCATAAACCATAGTCTTCAATATCATTCAAATACCTCATGATTCTCTTGATTTCCATCATGTGATTTTCTTTGGTATTTTCTAAGAATCTTGCCACTATTCCAACTAATAGAGCAATATCAGGCCTTGTGTGAACTACATCATGCAATTTTTCAATCATTGATCTGTAAGTAGTCTTACCTACTTCTTTGGAATCATCATTTTTGAAAATTTTATGTCCAGTAGACATAGGTGTTCCAACTAGTCTTGAATTTTCCATTCCAAATTTCTTCAATATCTCCTTGATATACATGGATTGAGTAATGTAGGTACCATTCTTGTTCTATTGTATTTGCTGTTGGAAATGATTGAAAAGCTCATCAATGAAGAGTAATGGAATTGGTAAAGAATGTTTTCAATTATTGTTTTGTCATTGATGTCAAACTTGCTACTTGCAGGAATGACAATTGCTTTAGTGATCCAAATACTATAAGTTGGTTGATTGACAAGGAGGTGGAAATCAATAAGATGTAACTAGAGTACCTAGACAAAGGTTGAAGTTATGATGTTGTAATGAAGTGTAAAGATCAGCTAAGCCATTGATGAAATAGTGTATTGATGACATACTCTAAGACACAAAGGATAGACACACCAAGACATATCAAAGATGTAAGGTTTAGCTAAGTCATTTGTATAGCCTAACTAAGTTCATAAGAGAGTGTCGAGCAAGCTAGTTAGTGCCAAACAGATTCTTAGTTGAAGCCGAGCAAGTTCACCTTTAGAGTGTGCCAAGTGATCTTCAAGTTCTGAGTAAATATCAAGTGTCGAGCGAAGATCAGATGTCGAGCAGAATACAGGAGCCAAGTAATACAGAGGGTGTCAAGCATCAGTAAACCAATAGTGCCGAGGTGCTACATTATTTTGAAAATTGAAGATTCACCAAATCTGAGTCAACATGGTAGTTATCTAGAATTTTGTGAACCAGATAGAAGATAAGAATGATGAGCTGGTGGCACAGAACACTATGTAAACTATTTTTGGAAAATACAATCGGATTCTAGACGAAGTTTCTAGATAAGAGCAAAATATGGGATAGATACATTGTATCTTACCTAATCTGTTGGAACCTTAAAGTTGGAAAGGGAGAATCGAGTAGGAAATGTATTCCAAATTTCTATTTAAGGAGTCATAAGGTCATGAAGCATAGTGTGGTGTGGTGGTCAAGCATGAAATTATGAAATGTTGAAGAAAGTGATAAGGTGGAAGAGAGCACAGATACTCTACTTTGATAGGTGACCATAGATATGATTGCATTGGTGTAATGAGTAAGAAGACTCAAGATGAAAAAGCTTGAGATGACAAGCTTTTAGAGCTACAGCAATTAAAGCCAAGCAAAGGATTGAACTGAAGTGTGATCTATAATCTACAAGATATGTTGTAAGTTGTATCAAATCAAAAGTCATTATTGTTACTCTCTAGTAATTGTAACAGTTAAGATAAACCCTATGGACTTAGTTTGGTTTAATAGCCATGTTGTAAATCCTTTAATAGGGTGACATTCCAAGTGAATGTTCCAAAGTCCTTTAACCAGGCCCATTCCTAACAGTATGGTGAAATCCTCTAACAAGGTCACATTTAACAATGTGTTGTAGCCTTTAACAGGGTAGGCCTTTAACATGGTAGACCATCAGAAGTGGTTGAAATCAATTGCACAGTTATTTTTTGGGTATCATCCCCACCCCAGTTTTACCTTCTTATTCCTAGAGGGTTTCTGGGTTATCAAATTCTTAGTTTTATAGTGTGATGCATGTCTACTTTTCATAGTTGTTTAAATGTTCAAATTACATGCATGATAGTTTCAGTTGTGTGCTATTGAGGATTGAGAAAAAAAAAAGTGGCATTGGACCTTGAATAACTGATTCACCCCCCCTCTTAGTTATTCTAAAGAATTATAACATTTTCAATCCAACAAAGAATTTTATTTCACCAAACATGGACATCTCAAATTCTTTTCTCATTTCTTCTAAGAATGCTTTGCATAAATCATCATTTCCTATAAATAAAGTATCATCGACAAAAAAATTTGCTAACACAATATTCTTATCTAGTCCTTCCTTGTTATACAAACTATTGTTATCATTAGTCCTTTCAAAACCAATCTGTACTAAGTAATTATGGAGTCTTTCATACCAATCTTTAGGAGCTTTCTTGAGACCATACAAAGCTTTGTGTAGTTTGCAAACCATGTCTCCTTTGTTAGGATCTATAAAACCTTCTGGTTGCTCAATGTAAACTTCCTCATCAAGGATTCCATTTAAGAATGCAAATTTAACATCCATTTGATATACTTTAAATCCTCTATGTATTGCATATGCTAGTCAAGTTCTAACACCTTCAAGTCTTGCTACAGGATCAAAGGTTTCACCATAGTCAATACCTTCTTCTTGAGAGTAACCTTTGCATACAAATCTTGCTTTGTTTCTTGATATCTTTCCATCTTTATTTAGCTTATTTCTAAATACCCATTTTGTACCAATTACATTTTTATCCTTGGGTCTAGGAACAAGAGTCTGAGTTGTGTTCTTCTCTATTTTTTCAAACTCTTCATTCATTGCTTCAATCCAACTTTCATTTTCTATAGCATCTTTAACACTTCTATGTTTAAATTCAGCAAGTAAATGTGTACCTTTTAATTTGCTTCTTGTCATTGTTCCATCTCATTTATCTCCAATGATCTGATCAAGTGCATCATGTCTTCTGACATATCTTGCTAATACATGCTCGTTGATCTTCAAATGAGTTCCATCATCTTCTTCTTGAATTTTAGTTTCAAGCTCAAGTGATTATGTAGATGACTCGGGTCCATCGGGCTCGGTTTGAACTAGCACAGTAGCCTCTATTTGTGACTCGGTTCCTTATAGCTCAGGTTGCACTATCTGCAACTTAGTAGCTATTGGAGTTTCTACAAACTTGGGAGTTGAAGCATATTTTCTTTTAGATAGATTAGGAAGGGTATTAGGTTCATAGTAAATGAATCTTTTGTAGTCTTTAGGTTCCTTGATGCTTTCTTCTTTACTCTTTTCTGCATATTCATCAATTCTGGCATGTGCACTTTCTATAATTTTGTGAGTAGATAAATTCAAATATTTGTATGCTTTGCTTTTGCAAGAGTATCCTAGAAATATGCCTTCATCACCTTTTACATCAAATTTTCCTTTTCTAGATTCTTTCAATATGTAACATTTGCTACCAAATACCTTCAAGTAACTTACATTAGGTTTGTAGCCATACCATAGCTAATAAGGTGTCTTGTTTGAATCTTTCTTCAACTAAACTCTGTTCAAGGTATGAATTGTAGTGTTGATAGCTTCCTTCCAATATTTGAGAGCAACATTCTTTTCAATCATCAGGGTTCTTGCACAATCCATGATAGATCTATTTCTTCTTGCTACTATACCATTTTGTTGTGGTGTACCAGGAGCAGATACTTGTCTTTTGATTCCTCTTTTGATGTAGAAATTGTTGAATTCATGGGAAATGAATTCACCACCTCTATCTGACCTTAGGCATTTCAACTTCTTTCCAATTTCTTTTTCTACTCTTTCCAAATACCACTTGAATTTTTGAAAAGCTTCTAATTTTTCTTTTAGGTACATTATTGTCATCATTCTAGAGTAGTCATCAACAAAGAGAATGAAAAAAATTTCTCCACTATAACTCTCTATTTCAATAGGTCCACATAAGTCTGTATGAACAATTTCCAAGGCTTCTTCTGATTGAGAGTCTTTGCTTTTGAAGCTTGTCTTTCCCATCTTACCAATTTAGCAATTCTTGCATAGACCCATGTCAGGCTTCTTCAAACTAGGAATACCTCTTACTCTTTTATGTTTTCTTATCTTAACCAGATTATCAAAATTCACATGACATAGTCTTTTGTTTCATAACCGCCTTTCTTCTACTTGAGCAATAAAACATGAACAATCACTGACATCAAGATAAAATAGATTACCTTTTGTTTGCTTGCCAAAACCAACCAAATTTCCTTTCCCATCCAGGAGTTTGGCCTATCCATTCATGAATTCTACCTTGAATCCAATGTTATTCAACTGTGCCACACTAAGTAGATTATGCTTTAGTCCTTCAATCCAATAAGCATTATCACACACAAGTTCTTTAGTTAACAAGATACATCCTTTTCCTTTTATATTACAAGGTTCATTGTTTCCAAATCTTACACTACCTCCATCATAATATTACATATGCCCAAATTTTGTTTTGTCACCAGTCATATGATGTGAGAAGCCACTATCAATAATCCATATATCATTTTTGCTAAAATGAGAGATAAGTGCCATATTATCTCCTTCATCATCATATTCATCTTTCACAGCAATATAAACCATTTCATCTTCACTATTATGAGAATCTTTAGCTATGAAACAAGATTTCTTACCTTTGTCCTTGAGGTTCTTGTAGTTCTTGGAGTCCTTCTTGCCTTTATTCTTGTTCCTTTTCTTTCCATCCTTCATTTCCTTATTTGGACACCTAGTAGCAATGTGACCAATTTCTTCACAAGAAAAACATATTAGAGGAACTTTACCTTTGTACTTCCCTCTTCCTTTGGAATACTTCCTTGCAAGTAAGGCTTCAACAACTTCAAGATCATTGTCAGAACTTTCTTCTGATGATCCGTCTTCTTCACTTGTTGATTGACTGGATTTTAAATTTTTACTCTTTTCTTTGAGTGAGAGTTTAGCTTTAAATGCAGATTCAATATTCTTTGAAATAGGAATATAGTTATCATAATTGTCTAACTCAAAATCTACTAATCCTCCAATTAGAGCATCCAACCCTATCTTATTAGTTGGATCACATCTCATTTCTTGAATAGTAGATAATCTAATTGCATAAACGGGAAGAAGAGTTCTAAGCACTTTACTTGCAACAGTTTCCTCCTTGATATCTCATCTAGATGCTTTGATTACACTTACACTGGCCTTGATTCTTTCCACATATTTTTCAATGTTTTCATCTTCTCTCATTCTCATTTGATCAAATTGTCCTATAAAGCTTTCTTCTTTGGCTCTTCTTACATTTTCATCTCCTCCATAGATATCTTTTAGTTTGATCCACATTGCAAAATTATTTTTGCAATCTTTTACCTCATCAAATTCAGCATAATTGAGAGCAGATGCAATATCAATCATCATGATATTATGATTCTTCTTTTCAACAATATCTTCAACTGATAATGTTTTAGTGGGAGTATTATATTTAGCATCAAGATACTTGCAACCTAAATCATTGATGGTAGCTAGATGTAATCTCATAAGCCCTTGCCATGCTGCAAATTATCTCTGTTCAGCTTGAGAATCTCTCTTTTGTAAGACATACTGATCTTTAGCTTAGGTCCTTGAAACCTTCTTTACAAGCACCAAAAGCTCTGATACCAATTTTTGGCAATATAAGAGGAGTAACTGAGAGGGAAGGGGTGAATCAGTTACTACAAAAATAAATCCTAGATCCCTTTTGATGTTAGTACAAAATGCAAACAAATAACTGAATACTGTTGAAGCTTGGTAAACACACAGAGTGTAGTAACTTGGTAGTAACTAGATTAGCTCGATAAAAAATTAAGATTTAAACCATTAGATATTATCTATGATTACCATTACTTTAACTTAGTTGCAAACACATAAAGTAAATAGCATGAACAAATTTGACACCAAGATTTAACGTGGAAACTCAATTTGGGAAAAACCACCAATAGCAACTAGTTACTGATTTTCACTCTTCTAAAGTGAGCCATGATAGGAGCCAACTCTGTTAAAGGTTACAAAACACACTATTAGGTGTGACCCTATTAAAAGATTTAATCACCCTATTAGGAGTGGCCTAGTTAGAGGTCTTGAGAACAACTCAATGGAATCACCACCTTGTTAGAGGATTTGAAAATAGTTGTTAAGCCAACTTTGTTAAGAGATTTAGATCACTACTACAATAGTTAGAGAGTAACAATGAAATGACCTGATTTAAATGTAACTTAATTTCTAATTTAATGTCTCTATTCTGGCTTGTACCTGATCCTTCCTAATTGAATATGACTTTGTGATATTGCTATCAGGATTTAAATGTGTGATTTTTAGCCAAACTCATTGACCCATATGAGTTTTCTACACCACAAGGATATTCTTCTTATCCTTCAAATTTTCTTCTTCTTCTTACCAATAGATCTTCAATCACATCACCATAATTTGCACATTCTCTTGCACTCACACTTGCACACTTGCTTCTTTTTACTTTGAAATCATAACTTAACCTTATACTTATACCTTCCATTTTGTCAATTTTTCTCAAATACAACTTACAATAATTAATATTTATCATATTAGTCAGCTAGAATCAATAGATAGATCAATTAAACTCAATACAACAAAATAGTAAAATCCTTTGCTACTTGACCCTGCTTGGTAGAAACTAATTCTGAAGCAATTTCCTTTGTTAACCAACAGAAGCTTGGTTAACACTGTAAACTTACAAGAATCCTTTGGCAATCGAGTGAGCTTGGTTAGCACTGGTTCTATCCAACTTTCCTTTGTTACTCGAGTGAGCTTGGTTAACAATCATTTTTTGCAACTTTTCCTTCGATGCTCGAGTGAACTTGGTAGACACTTCCTTCTAAACTAGGCAAACACAGGAATGCTTGGTAGGCACTGAGAACTATGTTCATTGCTTGAGTGAGCTCGACATATACTGACCAATAATGATTATGACATTTGTGTAACATCAAAGACAACACACAATTAATCAATTATATCCAACAAAATATAAGATAGATTGAGGTACTAAATCTATGCAATCAACCCAATTAAGATATATTAATAGGTATATACTACAAGGTAAAATGAATGATAAAGTGATTATCTTAAAATGTGAAAGGGGATATGTCTTTTCACTCCAAAAATTATAGATTTGAACATGTGACTACACTTTTGATTGTGAATCCATGATCAGGACATAAAACCAAGAAAAATGTATTTACCTTTGACTTCCAAGAATAGGTCAAATTGTTAGTAAAGTGTCCAAACACTTTACAAGAAGATGGAGACATTCTTTGGATGCTACAATAAAATCAACCCAACTTCTTCAAAAAGGTCTTAGTGATTAGTTTTTGAATCTATAACCACAATACGAATATCCTACTCCTGCATATAGTAAAACTTGGTTTTAATTGTGTTGGATGAGGAGTTTCCTTGGTCAAGCCATAGATCAACCTTGAAATTAAGATATAAAATACATATAAATGAAATGTTAGGATTTAGTGGGACTGAATATATCAATGAAAAATACAATTAACTTTGTAGATGCAATTGGATTTTATATGTGATAAAGTATGTAAATATAATAGCCTTGAATCAAACAAACCCAAGGAAAACCATAGAATTCAAAACCTCATAAAATTAGAATGTATGTGTCATGATTTGAAGAAGAATGAATGGTATTGAATTATTTGGATAGAATATCTCTTCTTAGAATCCAAACTCTAGTACCACCTTATAGGAAGAAGCTTGATGGAAGAAGAAAATGCTTTCTTTTGATGAATTCTTGAAGATTCTTTTTTGAATTCTAAAGTATGCATATATTAATTGTCTTCGTTGAAGGATCATGATTGATCAATGGAATGTAAATAAAGAGCCCAAGCCTTCAATTATACTAGTTTTTAGGATTAAAAACAAAGCAAGTAGATGAAGGACCAAAATGAAATAATTGAAAAACCTAAAGGCAATTCAAGCCCCATAATTCAAATCCTTTATAGAAGAGGTCATTCTAGGTTGATAGATTCCATAACAGGTTGACCTAGGTCATGATATTCCAAAAGGGGTCTAAAAGGGGGGTCCCAAAGACCTCAAAGGTGCAAAAAATAATCAAGAAAATTTGAAAATATTGGAAAGTATGACCAAAAAGGAGATAAAATAAAACCTAAAGGATTATTTTGGAATATGAGAGATGACCTAGAGAGAGAGAGACCACACTAAGGAGGGCTAAAATATCTCAAAATGAAGTGATTCCATTTTAAGATGATACAATTTGTTTCATTCCCAAAGTCATTTTCATATCAAGCTTAACATGTCTAAAATTTAAATCCCCTAAAAGGTGAAGAGCATATCCTTGATTCTTCACTTAAAATTTCAATTTTTTTTTCTATGTTAAGATATATTTTGAAATGAATTTCATAATCGAAGAAAATTAAAAAAAGCTAGGCACACTTATGATTATTTGCATTTTTATACTTACCTAAGAAACCCACTCCAACTTCTAAGCATCCCCTTCCACAAACATTAGTCCAAAACACTTTTAAAAAGTAAGAAAATATATATCCAAGTCAAATGGAAATTCCCTTTATAATGTGAATTGAACTTTTAAGGAGTGTTTAGATCCAATTTAAAGAAGGATATTTAGTTTCTTAATCATTTACTACTTTGACAAAATGTGCACAAGTTTTTGTTTCTTCATTTAAACTTTCAATTAGAGTGGCATCTTGTAATATTTTGTCATAGCTCATTATTATTTTATCCTCCTCCTCTTTGTATTGACCTAGAAACTTCAAATAAGGCTTGAAAACCTTCTTATATTTAGTCATCTACAAAATAGAACATCATTTAAATCAAATCTACATTTTTTTAAAAAATTAAGTTTGAAAGTTTTAGGTTATATAAGGTTGTGTATAGGAACTATGAGGTTGTGTATAGCATTATACAACCATTTGTAGGCACTATAACTAATCTTATAAGAATTACATAATATTTTATAGGCATGAAAAGATATCTAATAGGTGTTGTAAGAATATTAAATACAAATGCAATAACAAAATTTAGATAGAAAAAAGAAAATTCTCTACAAGCACCACAAGAAGTATTATAGACATGATAAGAATTTGTATAGGTTTCATAAGACTTCTCATAGGTACTGAATAAGATATGGTATAGGAATTGTAACACTCTCCAAATGCTCATGTATCTACAATAAGTTTAAATCTAGAACAAGAACACTCCATTTTAGCAATAAACATCAAATTTTGTGAGATTGAGGCCTTAACACCATAGTGGGTACACTTTTGTGTACAATAAATACCTTCATAGGATTAGTATAATAAACTCAAATATGAAAGGTCTAAGCTATTTAACACAATGAATTCAACAAATTAAGATGTGTCCTATGGTTCTCTAATTAGAATGATTAAAAGAGCATTCTCCAATCTACATAAAAGCAATCCTAAAGTGACAAATTTTAAAATGAGATGAAAATATAATCTAAATCATAATGAATTGATAAGAAACTTTATATAACTCTGATAATCAATGCAAATTTCAAAATAAATGATTCTTAATCCTGAATTCAAATGACTATAATTTGGACGATTTGTTCTTAGAAGTATTTCTATTTATAGATTACCCTAAGGATAGTGGGTGGAGTTCGGTTAACCACACTTCTAAGGGTTAGGTTAATGGTTTCAAATGTTGGGATAAGAAGACAAAATGAGTGGTTAAGATTCAAAGCTAGGATGAAGGGTACAGAATGAATTTTTCCTTAATCCATGTAAGCTCAATTATCTTTCCCCATTGGTTCATTTAATTTTGTCCTTATGTAGTTGGTGAGGTAAAATTATTATTATTATTTTCCATGACTAATAAATTATCCATGTGTAGGATTTAAATGCATTAGGAATATTTAATTTAATGAACTATATATTCAATTAATTACATAATTTGATCTTTAAATCTCAATTTCATTTGAATGGATTAGATTTAATTAATCAAGGATTTAATATTCACTTGATTTTTTTGATTTGATTTGACCATTTCAATTAGGTGGACCAATTTAGGGTGTCTACAACCATTTCCAATAAATGGATGAAAAGGGGCATTCTAAGAGTAATTAGTCCATGAAGTCCTCGTTAGCCTCATAGATAACACACTTCGATGGTCCTTGAAAGCCTATTTTCTTAAACCAATTAGCAATCAAAATTATCCCTTGCATAACTTCCCATATAAATATACCTTCTTCTAGAATACATGGTTTATCCCAATAAAGATGATTAGGCATTATATATTTTCCATCTTTTGTTCTTTTACCAAATATGTATATCCATCATTTGGGTTGTATTTTCTAGATTTGGCCCCTAACCAAATTAATTTGTTAGAGCCTTATTTTGGTATCATTTCCCTTGCTTTAAGGATCCCTTCCAACTAGATACCATTTCACATCTAAGGACATGCAAATTGTCTAGAGATTTTCATTCCAACTTAGGGAGGGAATGGTGTTTGAGTATACTAGATAATGCTTGACTCAATGACCCCAATTATCTTTAAGATACCTCATAATGTTATATATCCATAAGAGTTCATTATCACCCTCCTATCTATCCAAGGTAAGATGGTCATTTATTACCTCCTCATGATCTTGAATAAAACTTTAGATCCTAGATACTTTTGGAGGGTTTTTCATCGTAAAGATACTTATATAAGAGTCATTTCTAAGGTATATCCTTTTTAATATCCCAAACCATTTATTTTTGGTTCTTTATATAGTCTTCACACTAGTTTAGTCCTTAGAGATCTATTGTGATTTTTTTAATCCATAAGTCGTATGCCTCTAAATTCTTTGAGTCTATACAACTTATCTTGGCTAATTGTATGCTCAAAAGATGAACACACTTCTATGGACTATTATACTTGAGAATACCCATGATGAAGAGAACCCCAAGAGGTGACCTATAGCTTCCTATCTATGATGTGCAAGGATTCAAATATAGTATGGTGGCTCTCAAATGAACCTAGTTCATCAGCCCTTGCAAGGTGCACCATAGTACAGAAGATTGAAAGGAGTAGAGGCAAGAGTGCCAATATCCAAGAACTATGTATGTAATGAAATGAAAGCTAAACTAAATGATATGTAAGATCTAACCTAACAAAGAGTTACAAAACCCATAATTAGACTATGTGAGTAAATTTAGTGCATAAAGGACATCTAAGCTAAGAATGCAAGTAAAATAAGTGAGTACAAAGTGCTCAAGAGTGCAAGTACAAAATGACAACATAAAAATAGAGTGCAACCATAAAGTATGAGAGAGAGAGAGAGAGCCTCCTTTTAAAGAGAAATTACTAGTAGAGAATAAGTGGAAAAATCTAGATTGGAGAATGAATCTCATGTTCACTTTGTGCACAAGAATCTCTAAGAGGCAAAATCAATGGTAGTGTTTAAGAGGAAAAAGATGTGTGAAGGAGAAAAGATATTCCATTTTCCTTGGAAAGTGTTCCCTCACATATGTACACAAAAATTCTTTTATTTTATTTTTATAATGGGAATAATCCTTTTCATGTGCACATTTAGGATAAGAGAGATTTTGGGGATTTTATTTATTTAAAAGGGGACATGACTTTAATTAAATAGGAACTTAGGATAAGGTAATAAAATATAAATTATTTTTAATTAAATCAAGATTTGATGAAAGATGATAGATAAAAGAGATTTAGTCTAGCATTTAGGAATTAAAAAATGCAAAACAAGGCCTCATAGTTTACTAGACCATTTTTGGGTGATTACATTTTCCCCTCTTTGACTAAAGTTTAATCAACTTAGAAAAATAATTCAAAGAATGATGATGTCAAGATAGCAAAAAAAGATAGGATAAATCAGAACCCATAACAATAAGATGAGCTCCAGTAAGTCTAAGATAGATAGTCAAGTTGAGATGAATTAGAGTCCATAACAATAAAATGAGAATTGATACATCAAATTAGATTATTCTAGAGTAAGTAGGTAGATTAAGTCAAGACAAATTAGGACCCATAAAAATAATATGAGCGCTAACAAGTCTCAGATAACTAGATGTAGTAATATTAGTTTGCAAAATTACATATATCTATGTTCATGCCCCCTCATGATCAACATCAAAATGAAGTAGAGGAGATGTATAAATGAGATGGATTAGATAAAATCAAGGAAAGATAAGTTCCATGAAGGAAAATAAGTGATTAAAGAAAAAAACTTGACCACCAAGTGTTGATAATATATCCAATTTTGAGTAAGTTTGACCAGAAAGATAAAGCATAAGAATTAGATCAAAATAAGAAGAAAGGTGAAATCAAATGGCATGAAATGAATAATAAGTGAAGGGAAGAGATTATAAATAATGAAGAGATGAATAAATGATGAATGCCTCAAAAGGATTCAAAGATTAAGCCCCAAAAGGTCAATGAACTATGCAAAAGAATATAGAAGTTCAAAATACAATTTTGACCATCAAGATGAATCTGAATTTCTATTCCAATCTCAACAATGCATCCAAGACATAAAAATTAGGTAAGTTTTTAATTTTCATGGAAATATGAAGTGTTCAAAAATTAGGTCACAAAGCTTATATAAGGAGCGCAAGGGGTCATTTGTCACATTAGATTTTTTGAGTCTAGTGTACCATCTTAAAATGGATGCACTTCATTTTGAGACCTTTTAGCCCTCCTTTGTGTAGTTTTTTTTATCTTTTTATCCTCTCCTTTCCATTTCACTCTTTTTCATCATCTCTCACTTCCCAACATGATCTTCTAGGTGTCATTTTGATACACTTTTTTACCATATCTCGTATTATGTTCACTATCTTCCAGTTTCACTTGCACCTCCTCCTGGCACTTTTTATGGCCTACCTATCCTGTCCTTTGGGACAAGGTCTACCCAAGTTAAACTATTCTAGGACTAAGTCAACCCAAATTAACCTTGTCCCTGGTGATTGTGAGGTTTGAAGCCCAAAAGTTTTGGAGTTTACCAATTAATTAATTTCACTACCTAGTAGACGTAAGTTATTTTCCCACCCAAAAACTAGTATAAAAGGAGGATTGGGAATTCATTTTCATATCTTATTCTCAAGTTATCTCATCTCCACAAGCAAGTATTAAAGGTATTCTTCTTCAAACAAGCATCTTCAAGCATTCAATTCTAGGCATCTCCTTCTTCCTCCAAGGTGGTAGTGGAGTTTGGCTCTAAGGGGAAGATCCATCATTCCAATCCATTCAAGATATTTTATTATTCATCCATGACATGTCACATACATTCCCATACATGAGGTTTTCCCTTCTTTGATTTCCTTATGGTTTCTTTGAGTTAAGGCTATTACACTTACATGCTTGATCACATATCAAGGTCAATTAAATCTTCAAAGGTAATTGTATCTTTCACTTGATATTATTTAGATCTACTACATTTAAGTATTTCCTTTATTATCTACATTTATCAATTATGGTTAATTCCTTAACCTAGGGCCTGACCAAGGCAAGCCTCCATCAAACCTCAACCCCAAAATCTTCCATTTCTATATTGATTTGTAGGGAGACAATGAAAAGGATTATCAATTAGGAACATATTGTTCATGAACTTTCTAGAGTCATCAGTTCTAGATCATCAAACTATGTTAACCTAGTTACAAGATGCCCAAGTAGACCTAGTCCTTCAGTCTCATATTTTGAGGAGATTTCTAAGTTTTGCTCTTTTCTTCATTTCATTGCGAGACATGTGGATGGATATTCAGATACTATTTCGATCTACAATTTTGGAGGAAAATACATCTTCCTTTACGAATTTCAATGTGAGAATTTCATATTTAATTTCCTTTCATATATTTACTCTACATTAATATCTAAAGTGGGTTGATTGTCTTTACATATCATCTAGATTTACATTATTTAAGCAATTAGTTCAACTTGACATTCACATTATCCTATTAAGGGCCAAAGAGAGTACATTTTGTCATATTGCATTCATCTTTATAATTTGAATTTAACATTAGCTCCCTTCTTGCTTTGGATTGTAGCTAATCTAATTTGGATTATAAGTGGACTCATACTTGAGAATTCTCCTATTTCCCTCACACACATATTTGAATGGATTAGTGACACCATAAAGTGGAGATTTACATATAATTAAAGTGCTTCCATTTTACCACTAATCATCTAGAGCATGGAGAGAGAGAGAGAGAGAGAGAGCGTAACAGTAAAAATGAGGATCTCAGTCGATAAACATTGATTCAAACTTAGTTGGTTGCACAACTAGCCTCAATAGTATGTTGCCTCGATATGTAATTAACATTCAAGCTAGTTTTTTAGTTATTTTTGAGCATTTTTTACATGTTTTGGTAGTTTTAGTCAAAATTATCATGCGATAGCCCTAGAGTATCATACCACAGGTTTTTAGTCTATCCTAGGATATATCTGGTATTTATAGTAGTGTTATAGTTTTCCATTTCATATATACCCATGAGTCATACAATAGTAGGAAAAGTATTGTGTTAGAGTAAAGTATCATACAAGGGTCATATGAAGTATCATATGATACTAGATCATCCAAAAAGAGTTACACTTATAAATTAAGTCACTTAGAATCATCAATACTTAGTTAAGTGCTTTTATAGTTGATTTTTAATATCCATAGGTTCATTATGATTCTCACTGACATATTTGCTTGTATTCTTGATGCAAGTTTCTTTTCCAGAATTATCTACTAGAGCACCTAAGGTAGTTGGTTTGTGACTTGTTCCTTAATTATCAGCTGATGAGAGAGCCACTCTAGGGGCCAAGGAATTTGGCAAGTTACTATAGCTGCCTCATATTTAGGAAAACTATGGATTGTTGACACCTTTGGTCGAGAGATGGCATAACAAGTATAATACTTTTCATCTACTGATGGGTGAGGCAAAGATCACCCTTGAGGATGTTCATAGGATCCTTCACATTCCATGCACCAGAGATTTGGTTAGTATCATTAATAAGTTCCATTGTCAATTTATGCACTTAGTCTATTTGATATCAATTTTCATGCAAAAACTTTATGTTACAAGTATACTTTGATCAATTCCCAAAGGAGAGTAGAGCTACATTGCATACAGTGTTTGAGGATGACACAATACTAGATAGGTATATCTTTTGGGAGTATGTGATAGAATAGGGATCAACATCTAGTGGCATGTATTGTGAAATTTTGATTGGGTAATTCCTAGCTACCGATAGGAGCCAGAAGGTGTTTCCATGTAGATGGGGGAGACTAGTTATGGACCTGATGAACAGGCCACTTTGGATGGCATGGGGTCCTACCCTATTGGTATACATGTATTATGAACTAAATGATATAGTCTATAGGAAGGTGAAGAGATAGATGAGTTCAATGATATTGGCATAGGTGTGGGCATGGGAGCACATTTTTGTGGTGCGCCCCAGAGTTTAGTTGAGACGAAAGGGGGAGGCCATACATATATAGCTATTTAGGGTTCATAGCACAACCACATATTGGAGAGATTTCTTTCTATCAATGAGTGTTGGATTTATTTGGCTTCATTTGACTAGAGACCATATGTTGGATGTAAAGAGTGGGTGGAGGCTAGAGACGAGATAGAATATATATATTCTACAACCAACCATTGATAGGGAGGCATCTAGGCGTGGTGGAGAGAATCTCCATTAGAAGGGTATGAAAAAAATTTGGTAGGAGGTAGTGGATCAACATGAAAATGATTGTGTATGTGAGGTATAAATACTAGGAGGGATAGAGATGGTTGTCGATGTTGAGTTATGGAGCATGTCTATAGGACACCCAACAAATAAACTGAATGGCATTGAATTGACTTTGAGGAGTGACACATGTAGGGGTGTATCCTAACTATATGGGGTAGATGAGGAAGTGTCAATTCCCTAGGTTTGATGCCCTAGATGCAGTAGAGGTGGATAGAAATAGGGAGGGAGATGATTGAGATGATGAACCAAATGGAGGGAGGGGAGACAAGGAATAAGGTAGCACTAGTGGGTTCAAGGGTGATGCCCCTTCTAGTAGTTGACCTACTACTCAGTCTCAAAGCAAAGGGTTATCACTGGTAATGGAGGAGGAGACACTAGTCAAGAGACATCAATTGGGTAGGGAGAGAGATAGGGTCCAACACCAGCCAGAGCATAAGCCACGAATGGATGAAGATAGAGTAATGTAGCTAGAGGTGTAGCTATAAGTGATATAGGCATTAATGTAGTAGCTGCATACTTTCATTAGTATGCAAAACTAGTAGCTCATAGATGATCGAGATCTTAGTAAGGAGTATAGGCAAGAGAGAGATACATTGTGAGAGGATGTAGATTTTCGTGGTGCCAGACTACACTCAGTGAACAAGGACATCAAAGGGAGTAGTGCCACTACAAGATAGTACCTTGGACCCCCCTCTACAACCTCATTAGATAAATTAGGGAGAAAGCTAGAAATAGGTTGTCACTCCATATTATTTTGATGTTTGATGTACCATTGAGAAATTTTTATCTAGATTTTGTACTCATGTTGTATTGATACTTGATATTTTACCATATATATGAGATATTAGATTTGAATTTGGCATTGTGTACTTTTTTCTTTTATTTATCATGTGATGGATGTATCCTTACTTTCAACACTTGTGTTTATGTATACATGTGATGCTGATAGATATTCTTGTGCTCTCTTTTTTTATGCTCATGATATGTTGGATATTCTCATAGGTATTGATGCCTCTCATGTATGTCTAGCTTTATTTTTGATATGGACTAATTATTTAAAAACTTAACACTTATATAGATTAGATATGATGATGAGGTTAACCCCTTGTGATGACAAGAAAAAGAAAAGCTGATGAGATGAAAAGATCAAAATAAGACGATGGCATGATTGAGAAGAATCAAGAAGATGAATGTAGTTGACCAACACATCCATAAAAGATGAAGGAGACTATCTCAAAACTCAAATGAAAAACTAAGCTAGAATGAACACACTAGAAATGCAAAGTAGTACACAAAGTGTAATTGCAATGGTTGTATAATTAGGTCCTAGTTTTTATCATCAAGCCTTATTATGGACATCACAAAATCATACAATCATCACTAGTGTTAACTATGAAGATAAGAATATGATCTATATCTGCTAGGCTATGAGATTCCAACCAATGCCTCAAAGAGCTAAAGATCAAGATGGCAATGCGATTGAATTCCCTAGGTTTAGTGTAGCAAGATGATACTCATGTCAAGACACAAAATATCAAGATAGTCATGTTGGCCTAAATTTTCACCTTGCTTTGAATCTTAAAAACTCGGTGTGAAAATCTAATTTTCTTCTCTACAATTAGGGTTTGAAAATTTGATGTGCAAAGTTACCCTAGAAAAACCCTACTTTATAATACATGTCCTTGTTTTAATTATAAACCATTCTTATATTTTAAAATGTATCTCTGTGCTTTTAAAAGACTTCAAAAATTTATCAAGGTGCGACCATGCGACCAAGGTGATCACATGGTTGTTACATGTTTTGGCTCTTAACATCTTTATGGTGTGACTACATGAAATAGTTAGAAAGCTCTTTGATCACTTGGTCACAGTGGTTTGTGGCAAAAGGTCATACTAGATAGTGAATGAGCGAAACAACTAAGAAAACAATAGTCATGTGGTCTTATAGTCAAATCTAAAGTTAGAGTTTCAAGCTACTACCACACGAAAAGAGATTATCACTTAGTTGTAACTCTCATAGTATTTCAAAGTTTTGACATGTGATCACATCTAAGAAGAGATGATTTGTCATAATAGTCAAGTTATTATGTGACTGTGCCACCAAGGTTAAAAGGTGCCAATCACTTTTTCGCTACTTAAAATTCAAAAGGTAAAATAATGGAGTGACTATCTATGATCACACAGTCAGAGGCCTAGAGATACAAAGTTTTGAGATAATAGCGATTATGTAAAACTGTAAGTGCATATGATAAAATCCTTGATTACATGGTTGCAAAGCTTAAAAGATAATAATATATAAGTTATGGCTAGGAGACATGATTAAGAGCCTATTAAATATTGTTTAATCATGGTTGCATAGTTAGAAAGTACATGATAAACTTAAGCTACAACCTGGTGAAGTTGTTAAGAAGAACACAAAAGCTACTTAGTCACACAGTCACACAGTTAAGGGGTTAAGGGTTAAAAGAAGCCACAACTTGGTGAAAGGTTTTGTAACCTGTGAAGGATCCTTTGATTACATAGTCGTACACTTAAAGCTTTAAGTTGAATAGAAGGTTGCGACTAAGAAAAGTAGTTAAGAGCTAGTAACTTTCCAAGTAATCAAATGGTCATGCCTAAAAAGTAATAAAAGGGATTAAGGGTAGCGACCAAGTGATCACTCAAGCTAAAAAGATTTTGCATGGTTGCAAAACTTAAGAATTAGAAACAAAATTGAGCTATGATCATGCGATGTGGTCATAGGATGTTAAGATTTATATGATTGCCTAATCGCAAGGTTAAGAAGTTAAACATGAAGATAGACTGTGAAGCAGTGACTAAAGGGTTCACATGCTCACAAGCAAAAACATAAAAAGGTAAAGTAATTGTTGAGCCTCATGATTATCAAAAAATATATTTACTATCTAAAAAAGTGCAAAAAGGATTTTGAAAGCTGGTAGACTTAAAGACACCATTAATGTTATTCTTTTTCTCAATTGCTATTAAAGATTTGATGCTACAAATTTCTAATTAGAGCATTCATAGAATTTAGACCATTCAAAAAATTCAAAGCAAAGAAGATTGATTGCAAAATTGATTTCAAAATTTTCAGTTGCAAACAGGGTGTTTGAAGTAGTTGAATTTAGAAAAGATGGCTCACGAAGAAGGAAAGATAATCACTCAAGTCAATGTAAAAGAGGCCACTTAGGGTGTTAAGCAATCTAAAACCAAATTAGCCAACTTATATGCTAAGGAATGGGTATATTTTTTCCTAGGATTATCCCATGTGCAAATGATGAATTCTCACATTTACAAGGATACATACAGCTTCTATAGGGATGTCACTATGCCAGAAACCAATGGAAATGAGTTGTTTTGGTATTTCTACAACAACAGGTTTGAGAATCCACCAATTTTCAACCCTTGGAATAGAAACCTAGTGAAATTAATCCTACTAGAAGTAATAGTTGATGTGGACATAGTGAAAGCTTTGATAAAGTCCTATAATCCTACCACCCATGGATTTCATGGGAAAGATAGATATGAGTATATTGTGCAAGTTGGATAGAGAAACTTTCATTGAAGTATTTGACCTTAGAGGACCAATGACAAGGCCCATTGAGTAGGAGAAAATGAATGAGACTTTTAAATTATTTTTTTAAAAAAAATTAGCAAGAAGGTATTGCAAAGGTGTATCCCTAGGGCCAAGAAGGAGAAGGGTAAGCTACCAAAGAAGGTATGAGATTCCATGCCTCTAGAATTATTCAATAGACACTTTGAGTATACTATGTTTGGAGTGGATAAGATGATTGGATTAGATGACACAATGAATGCTCCTAGCTATATCTACTTTTGAGATCAGATTGAAGAAGACTATCAAAGAGGGAGATTGCTGAGAAAAGATTGATACAAGTATGATCAATATGCTTCAATCATTATTTTGTCACTAATGCCAAACCTACTATTTGCTAGTAAGATAGCTACTTCTATGATTCAAGTACTATCACTTATGTGATTGATGAAGAAGATTTGATCAAAAGATTTAACAATAGCACCTAGAGGAAAGGTTGAGTTATGATTATGTAAAGGAGTACAAGAATTAGTTAAGATAGTGATAAAATGATGCATTGATAGTCTACTTAAGGTTACAAAGATTGGTTATAATAAGAAAATCTAGAAGAACAAGTTGCACAAATTTTGTCAACAAAGCTTGACCAAGTGGATAGTAGGCGCTAAGCAAAGTTAGTGCAAGCCGAGCACAAAATCAATTGGAGTCGAGTAAAAGTTTAATCTAGTGTATGCTAAGCAAAATAGTGGATGTCGAGTAAAGTTTAGTTAATGTCGAGTTCCAGTAAAATTTAGTTCATGCTGAGTGATTTCATAGAGGATGTCAAGTAATGTAGTATGTGTAAAGCATCAGAAGCTAGATGATGCTAAGTAGCTACATTATTTAAAAGATCATGAATTTGATGGATCTGAGCTAACAAAATTGTTTTCTTGGAATTTGTGAACCAAGTGGAAGATAAGATTGATGATCTGGTGGTGCAAAAATTCAAGGTAAACTATTTTCAAGGAAATTCAAAGAGGATTCAAGGAGAAGTCTCTAGAAGAGATATGGAATGTGGGATAGATTCATTATATCCTACCTAATCTATAATAACCCTAAATTAGATGATGGCAAATGTGTGGGAAAAGATCTTAATTTTCTATTTATAGGAATGACTGGTTAGAAGCAAAAGGAGTCATGTGCAAGAACCTAAGGAAGACAGGGAGTCAAGGGTTTTACTTCATCAAGTGACCTAAGAGGAGAGATTGCATTGGCATGTTAACCAAGAAGGCTTAAGGATATGAATGTTTGAAGGGTGAACAAGCTATCAAAGCTGAAAAGTATGAAGGCCAAGTATAATGGAGGATTTAAATAGTGATATGTAATCTACAAATGAAGCTGTAAGTTTTTATTAGATCAAGCCTTACTATTACTCTCCAACAATGGTATTAGTCTAGGGTAAATCCTTTGGATTAAGGTTGACCTAACAGTCATTTGTAAATCCTTCTGCAAGTTGATTTAACAATAACCTACAAGTTTTAGTGATTTCATAATCTTATGGATGCATTCATAAAGAATATTTTATGGATTCACTAAGCTATGAATAGTTTTATTTATACATCTAGACCTTGAATAACTGATTCACCCCCCTCTTAATTATTCTAAAAGAATTCCAACAATTGGTATCAAAGTCATCAACTTAAGAGGACTAGTTTGAAGGTACTAGAAGCATATAGATAAAGATGCCAAAGAGAGAAGTACCAAAGATCAACAGAGATAACTTTCCTACATGGCAAAGCTTGATGAAGCTACACCTTGGAGGAATTGGAGATCATGTACAATCTATCATAACTACTGAGCATGTTGACCCTATTAGAGCACCAACAGCTAAGGATATGAAGAAGAAGAAAGAACATAACCAGGTAATGCTAGAGATTACCTCTACCCTAAGTTATGCCAAATTTGATGATATAAAGGGTCTTGATAGTGCAAAGAAAATGTGGGATGCCTTAGCCACCATCTATGAAGGAGACACCAATATTTCTTAGTGCCAAAGCTAAAAGTCTTAGAGGTAAGTTCGATGATATGAGAATGGAAGAAGGGAAAAATATTGCTCAATATGTTACAAGGATAAAATAAGTTGTTAATACAATAAGAGGAGCTAATGGAAAAATAGATGATGATATTGTGCTAAGAAAAGTCTTGAGAACACTATTGCCTGTATATGCTATTAGAATTTTTGCAATTCAAGAACTAAGATGTATGCCAGGAAATGATCTATCACTTGAAGGTCTGGTAGGTAGACTCACTAATTTTGAGCTATCTAACTTTGATAATTACAAACCTAAAAATATTGAATCTACTTTCAAAGCTAAAATGTCATTGAAGGTACCTGATGAGAAGAAGAAGAAGAAGAAGAAGAAAAAGATAAAGAATGTGTCCAGTAATAGTGATATAGATGAGGAGGATGTAGAACAACTTGAAGCACTACTAGCAAGAAGATTCCACAAAGGTAAAGGTAAGTTCAAAGGTAAATTGCCTATCATTTGTTTTAATTGTAATGAGGTTGGTCATATTGCTACTAGATGTCTAGAGAAGAAGAACTATAGAGGTGGTGACAAGTACAAAAGTAGGAGAGATGAAGATAGCAACGACTACAAAGAAAAAGGCAAAAACTCATGCTACATTGTTGAAGAGGAAAGAAAAGATGAATCTGATGAACAGGATGATGAGGTGGTGCATGTTGCAATGAAGGATGAATTTGATGAAGATGAGGCAACTGCACTTGTGACTTGTGTAAACAAGAATGATAGATGGATCATTGATAGTGGGTGCTCACATCACATGACTGGAGACAAAAGTAAGTTCATTACCCTGAATTTTATGATGGAAACAGTGTAAGATTTAGTAATGATGCATGATTTTTGATAAAAGGAAAAGGTTCTATCAAACTCACAGACAAGATTTCATGTGGCAATGCTTATTATGTTGAAGGACTTAACTATAATCTCTTGAGTGTGTCACAATTGAATAATTTGGGATGTAAGGTTGAATTTGAAAAAAAAATTGTGAAGATATATGACACGAAAGGAAGATTGATTGGAAAAGGTGATCAGACTAGAAGTACTATATTTTATCTTGATTTAGAGGATGCTACTTGTCTAGTTGTAAAATCTAATGATATATGGTTGTGGCACAAAAGGTTATGTCATGTCAATTTTGATAACCTGGTTAGTATTAGTAACATGAGAAAAGTTAGAGGTTTACCCAAGTTGAAGAACCTAATAATAAAATGTGCAAACAATGTCAGTCAAGTAAAATGAAAAATTCAAGTTTTAAGAATAAAACTCATACCTCTAAAGAAATACTAGAGATTGTTCATACTGACTTGTGTGGACCAATTGAAGTGGAAAGCTAGAAAGGAGATAAGTACATTATATTGTTTGTTGATGATTATTCTAGAATGATGATGGTTATGTTTTTGAAATAGAAATTCAATGTCTTCCAAATGTTTAAGTGGTACTTAGCAAGATTTGAGAAGGAAATAGGTAAAATTTTGAAGTGTTTAAGACTTGACAAAGGAGGATAATTTACATCAAATGAGTTTGAAATGTTTCGCATTACAAAGGAATCAAAAGAAAAACATCTGCCCCTAGAACCCCTCCACAAAATGGAATTGTTGAAAGAAGGAACAAATCTATAATGGACTATGCTAGAACACTCATTGATGGAGAAAAATGTTGCTTTGAAATACTAGAGAGAAGTTGTAAGTACAGCTATCTATACCTTGAACCATGTACGAGTCAAGAATGGTACCCATTCAACACCTTTTAAATCATGGTATGGATACTCACCCAATTTAAATACTTTAAGGTATTTAGAAGTAAATGTTACATTCTGAAGGATTTCCTGAAGGATTTCAGGAATGGTAAACTTGATGCAAAATTTGAAGAAGTTATATTCCTAGGCTATTCCACAAGAAGTAAAGCTTAACACTAACTCTAAAAAAGTTGTGGAAATTGCAACTATGAACATTGATGTTTATATAGAAGTACATGAGGCTGAAAAACAAGAAGAATAAAAATCATTTATTTACTCTTATGAAGGTATGCCTACTGAAGAAGATGCAACAAATCAAGCTACAAACCAATAGCAAGTTTCAGTGATTGTCGAATCATAGACTATGATTATTGAGTTGCATTCAGCAACCGAGTTACTTTTAGATGTCAAGTTACAGAATGAAGTTGAAGCACATTGTGATTTTGAGATTAGTGGAAATGTTGAGTTACCTGACAAAGATGTACACAGTGATTCTGAAGTTGAGAGACAAATTGAAGAAACTAGAGTTGAACCAAGATTGTCCAAATATGTCATGAGACATCATTCGACTACGCAAATTATTGGAGATAAAGATGCTAGACCAATGATAAGAAATAGATTTAAAAATGATACATGTTTTTTGAGCATGAAAGAACCTAAATTAGTGGGAGATGTATGGGAGGATGTAAATTGGAGTAAGTCAATGGAAGAAGAAATTGAAAATTTTGAGAAAACAAGACATGTACTCTAGTTCCTAGACTAGAAGACAAATATGTGATTAGCACCAAGTGGGTATTTAGAAACAAGCTAGATGAAAATGGTGAAGTAATAAGGAACAAGGCAAGATTAGTTTGCAAAGGTTATGCACAAGAAGAAGGAATTGACTATGGAGAGATATTTTCCCCTGTTGCTAGATTGGAAGGAGTAAGAACTTTACTTGGTTATTCTGCATACAAAGGTTTCAAAGTTTATCAAATAGATGTTAAATCTGAACTTCTAAATGAAATATTAGAAGAAGAATTTATCATATAATAGCTAGAAGGATTTGTTGATGTTAACAATAGGAACATGGTATGTAAATTACACAAAGCTCTATATAGTTTGAAACAAGCACCAAGACCATGGTATGATAGACTTCATAAGTATCTATGAAGATTGGATTTGAAAGGACTGATGATAACAACAATCTGTGCATAAAGACAAGGAAAGGAAAAGGTATTTTGTTATTTGAAATTTTTGTTGATGATATCATATTTGGAGGACAAGATTCTTATGCAATGCTTTTGCAAATGAAATGAAGCAAGAATTTGAAATGTCTATGTTTAGAGAAATCAAATTCTTTGTGGGTTTACAAGTATATCAGATGAAATATGGTATATACATCACTCAGTCAAAATATGTCAAAGAAATACTAAAAACTTTTCGATTGGAGGATTCAAAACCAGTAAGTACCCTTATGGTGATAGGACACAAGTAGTCAAAGAATGATGATTCAGTTGAAGTGAATCAAACACTATACAAGTCTATGATTAGAAAATTATAATATGTGGTACATAGCAGACCTGACATTGCATTATCTGTAGGGATAGTTTCAAGATTCTTTGCTAATCCCAGGGAGAATCATTTGATGTTTGTAAAGAGAATAATGAGATATTTGAAAGGAATAGAGGAGTTTGGTCTATACTATAAGCAAAATGAGAAATTTGAATAAAGAGCCTACACCGATGTTGATTGGGCTAGAAACATGGATGACAAAAAGAGCACCAGTAGAGTATCATTTTTCTTAGGAAAAAAGCTATTAGATGGACTAGCAACAAACAAAATTGCACCTCACAATCCACTGTTGAAGCTGAATATGTTGTTGCTGCTATGAATTGTGAAAACATTGTATGGATCAAATAGCTACTCAAAGGAATGAAGGAAGAGATCACAGAACCAGTTACACTTTATTGTGATAATACAAGTGCTATCAATATATCAAAGAATCATGTGATGCACACAAAGACTAAGCACATTGCAATCAAGTGTCATTACTTGAGAGAATTAGTTCAAGATAAAGAGGTGAAGATGGAATATGTCAACACTAAGGAACAAATTGTTGATATCTTCACAAAAGCACTACCTAAAGATGTTCATGAGTATCTAAGAGGTAAACTAGAGGTGATACCCCTATCAAAGGCTATGTAAACAATAGAAGGAGTGTCCTGTATCAAGCAAGCTTCTTTTCAATACTACAAATTGATGCAGAGGATCTTACTTTAGGAGTTGCCTAAAGTAACCAAAGAGTTGAAACTTCAAAATCAGTCACAAGTAAGGTGATAGAGAGAGAAACTGAATAACTTCTATTAACATGATTAAGATGACAAGTATTTGGCATTGTTGTCAAAGAGGGAGATAATTGTTGATCAAGCCATCATAGGGAGATAATCAAGCTAAGGGAGATAATTGTTGATATTGTTGATCAAGGATAATACAAGCATGATGAGGGAGATAATAAAATGCAAGAAAGAGGGAGATAGTTATTGAACAAAAGAATAAAGAAGGAGAAATCCTAACATCTACCTAGCAAGAGGGAGATATAGCAAGAAGAAATTCTAAGGGAGTTATAAGGAAGAATTTTGTAACCCACTCAGAAGATGGAAGTTGTTGATAGAGGGAGAGATTTCAATACAAGGAACTATTTTCTTTTTCATATTGTCTTACTATTCTAACCTATTTAGTTTGGTTGATCGGTTTGGTTTTCTATCAATGCCAAAGAGGGAGATTGTTGAGATCAAATTGAAGAAGATTATCAAAGAGGGAGATTATTGAGAACAAATTGATACAAGTATGATCAATATGCTTCAATCATTATTTTTCCACTAATTTCAAACCTACTATTTGTTGGTAAGACAACTACTTATATGATTCAAGTACTATCACTTATTTGATTGATGAAAAAGAGTTGATCAAAAGATGTAATAATAGCACCTAGAGGAAAGGTTGAGTTATGATTATGTAAAGGAGTACAAGAATCAGTTAAGACAGTGATAACATGATGCATTGATAATCTACTTAAGTTTATAAATTCTGGTTACACTAAGAAAATCTAGAAGAACAAGTTACACAAAGTTTGTCTACAAAGTTTGACCAAGTGGATAGTTGGTGCCAAGAAAAATTAGTGCAAGCTGAGTAGAAAATCAACTGGAGCCGAGAAAAAGTTTAATCTAGTGTATGATGAGAAAAATAGTGGATGCCGAGTAAAGTTTAGTTGATGTTGAGTACCAATAAACTTTACTTTATGCTGAGTGATTTCATAGAGGATGTTGAACAACATAGTATGTTTCGAGCATCAGAAGCCAGATAATGCCGAGTGGTTGCATTATTTAAAAGATCATGAATTCAATGGATCTAAGCTAACAAGTTTGTTTTCTTAGAATTTGTGAGCTAGGTGGAAGATAAGATTGATGATCTGGTGGCATAGAATTCAAGGTAAACCATTTTTAGGTGAATTCAAAGAGGATTCAAGAAGTGTCTAGAAGAGATATGGAATGTGGTATAGATTCATTGTATCCTAACTAATTCATCCTAACCCTATATTGGATGATGGAAAATGAGTGGGAAAAGATCTTAATTTTCTATTTATAGGAATGACTAGTCAAAGCAAAAGGATTCATGTGCAAGAACCTAAGGAAGATAGGGATTCAAGGGTTTTGCTTCATCAAGTGACCTAAGAGAAGAGACTACATTGGCATGTTAAGAAAGAAGGCCTAAGGATATGAATCCTTAAAGGGTGAAAAAGCTATTAAAGCTTAAAAGTATGAAGGCCAAGTAAAATGGAGGACTAAAACAGTGATTTTTAGTTTGCAAATGAAGTTGTAAGTTGTTATCAGATCAAGCCTTACTGTTACTCTCTAACAATTGTATCAGTCTAGGGTAAATCCTTTGGATTAAGGTTGACTTAACAATAATTTGTAAATCCTTTAACCAAGTTACATTCCAAGTCAATGGTCTAAAGTCCTCTAACAAGGCTCACTCATAATAGGGTGATTGAAATCCTTTAATAGGGTCACATTTAATAGAGGGTTGGCCTTTCACAAGGCATCACTTCAGAAGAGTGAAAAAGAGTAGCATGTTACTGGTGGTTTTCCCCAAATTGGATTTCCACATAAATAATTGTGTCAAGTGTGTTGATGAATTTTTTATGTTTCATGTTTACATTTCTACAAGTTGATTTGGCAGTAACCTACAAGTTTTAGTGATTGCATAATCTTATGGATGTATGCATGAAGAATGTTTTATGGGTTCACTAAGTTGTGAAAAGTTTTATTTATACATTGGGACCTTGAATAATTGATTCACCACCCCCTGCCTTAGTTATTCTAAAAGAATTCCAAGAATCTACATCATGGCCTTAGACATCCAAGACTCACACCACAATCTCGTTTATGACTTTGTGAGACACATAATCAATGTGATGCACAATGAAATTGTTGCTTCTCAGAGGGGAGAGATGGGGAAATTCAAGTTCCACCACTAATCATAATTGATGCATATTATTCTCTATAAGAATATAGGGCATATCAGTCCTAATTTCATTGAAGGAACTAAGGAGATTGGAGAGAATTTGTCTGTGCTTCTATGGACTCAGTTCTAGCAGAGGTTTTACCCTTACTCTAATACTATTTATTTTTACAATGATTTCATTTTTCCTATTTTAAATATGCTTTTACATATATCAAAGAGGGTTCCTAGGGGGGTTAGAATGTTAATAAGCCCTTCTACGTGAGCTAATAGGGTTAGAAGAATAAGCCATGATTGGGCTAGTTTGTTTCTTTTTTACAATTATTTCTTCATAAGGGTTTATGGATGCCCCAACCCCCTCATGTTCTACCTAGATATATTCCAAAAAGGTTGGGCCAACTGCAATTATTTTGGTAGTTAATTATGATGAATAGGGAATGCCTATGTCTCACAATAAAAAAAGGGTTCTTTCATTGCTAGGAACATAAAAATTGGAGATTTTGTCATAGGAAAGGATGTTCTAGAGGAAATAGATTCTTATATGAGTGAATTTATATTGAACACTGCCCCTGCTAGGACATATGATCCTAATGATTTGGTTAGGCATGCCTTAAAGAAAATGAGGAAATATACCCTCCTAAATAGCAAGCCTTGCTAAGAAGAGGATGCAATAATGAATTGTTTAGAAATAGAGGATTGTAGGAGTATGACTATTAGATGGAGATAGATCATGAGGATTAAAGAGGTAATGAGGAAATTTGATCCTTTATTAAAATGGTTTTACCATGAGGAAAAATATTTGGATAGGTACAAGAAGTGCCTAGAAAATTTTAACAGCATAATGTCTAAAGTACTTGCATACATAAGAGACAAAGTAGAGCATGAATATGTGATTGAGATAGAGGTTGAAGATGATTGACCTAAAAGTTCATTAGGGGCCCAAGGGGCTAGGAAAAAGAAAAATTTGATAGAAATCCCAAATAAATCCAAGGAGAAAGCATTACAGATATTGAGAAAGCATGAAATTAAGAATCCTGAATAAAATTGAGCTCCAAATAAGAATGTTGGATGAAAGAATAGTTCAAGTTCAGGAATTTATGAAGGATCATGATTTCATAAATTTAGAAGAATTCAAGTCATTCTTGTTTAAGATTAAAGAAAATGAGCTTACCTTGCAATTGCAACCAAGAGATTCACTAGAGAATACAATTGAACTGGTGCAAAAACTGCAATAATATGACCCAAGTAGTGAGACTCACACTATAGATGAGGCTAGGGAGCTAGTACAAAGAGGTAGAATGCTACTTTTCCTAGGATGGGAGCTCAACTCATCTTTCTTGCTTGACCCAAATATAAGGAAAGGAAAATATTTCTTATTTGAGGAGACAAGCATTGTTGAAGAGCTATGAGGGTCAAGATTCAATGTAGATTCTAAGACCATGGCAGTATGGAGCATGGCCCTTGAGTCAGATAAACCAACTCTAATGGAGGTAAGAGACTCACCACAAGGAAATGTGATATTCTAGATTGTCACTACTATTTTAAGTGACCAAATTCAAAATTTGATGAATGTTGCATCATTAATGGGGAAGAGAAAAATGGATATGCTTGAAGAGTAGTTGTACCAAACATACATCATATCCATTGATGCAAGAAAGAAATATGAGGAGGAGCTCAAGAATACATATGTGCTAGAACAAAGAATGGTTGCCCTTGAGGATAAGGTGAGGAATCTAAAAAATGTAACTAGACCTATTACAGAGGTCATAGATCAAAGGACCCAAATTGAAGTTGATGCAACAAATGTGGGTGTGAATCAACGGATGGAATTTGGTGAATTGGATGTTGAAAAGGAGGTAGAAATTAGAACAATTTAGAATTTTTTGATCCATAAGCTAAGCTCTCTAAAATAATCTTGACAAAATGTGGGAGTAATTATCCTTGCTAGAAAATTGATTAATAGAGTTAAAGAATTAAGTGGTTTTTCCTCGGGGAAATTACAATTGGTCCAAAACAAAATTAAGATAATTTCCACATGGACCCCAAATTTTTTTCCAAGAATTTCTTATGAAAGTGGAAATGTAAAGATATTGTAGTAGTGGTCTTCCTCTTTTGATGGTATTTTTAGACATTCAAGGTTTGTTGCATATTGCAATAATGAGACAGATGTCACGATAGTGTATCACATGCTTGATTTGTTATACAAAATTGAAATAGAAATGGGAAAGGTTGTTGTAGAGGTATAAGCAATAATAGATGAAAAATGGAGAAAGTGTCTTGATGAGCTAAACCTGGTCTGATATTGATACTGACATTGCCATTTGGGACGTCTTAGCTAGAATGAAAGCCTTACCATCTAGAGATAGCGATTGAACATGCAGAAAAGTCAAAGAACTTCAAGTTGAAGGATAACTATCTGATAGAAACATCTTATCTTTCCAATTCACATATTGTGGGTGTGCTCCTATTACAAATTATAGAGTTGATCCTGAATGCTAGAACTGATAGTTACTCAAATTTTGGCTATCTCCAATATTTTATTTGTAAATGTTTTGTCTCATGTGTAAAAGTTTTTGTAACTAGATTTTGAACACCTGCTCTCCCATCTGAAGCTTGTTGCAATCCTTGTTTCTATAAAAGGATTTCCAATATGTGGAGTGAGAGTCCAAATTTGGTTTCCATTTTAGTGATAATGCTATTTTTTGTAGTCTGTCTAATTTCTTGTGTAGATTTTATGTTATTTCAAGTTTGTATTTCAAGAACATTGTGAATGAATGAATGAAATACTTGATAAATCCTGAATTATATTTTGAGTCTTGAATCAGATACATGTATCATTCTCAAGAAGATTAATACAAAAGACAAATTACTAAATATCTGTGTCCTTAATTTATGTCTCCACTTTCATATATTTTTCATTCTGAGATTAAATGAACAAAGTTTGTTTCATTTAATGTAGCTTGGATAGGTTGTATATCAATTCATTATTGCTTTTAATTCAAGAAATTAAGAAAATGCTTATGTAAGTTGATAGGGTTTCTAATTATATGGAAGGGATTTCATAAGAATGGGATTTAGGGTTAACAGTTGATATATTTGGTTGCAAGTCAATTAAATAGATCAAAATTTACTAATATGACTCTGTGTAACAATGGATAAGTTATTGGTTATCAGTTAGGGTAGAAACTGAAGCAGTCGTACAATAACACAAATCATTTTAAACCAAATAAATATCTAAAGTTTGTGATAGAAAATTATATGTTGATCATTCACTTATTGTAATATCTTTTGAGTTTGTAGTTATCTTCTATAATTCAATAGTTGATTTCAATTCCAAGAAGATTAAGAGACGAAATCTTCTTTAAGGGATGTGTAGTGTGAAAATATGCAGAGATGTTGAAATCCCTATGTAAACCCACCTTGGTTAACAAAGCCTAAAGTGTAGGATGCACTATTTCTTTATTAATTGGTCCAAATCCAATTAGGTTTTCCTAAAAAATTGGAAGTAACTTATCCCTAGGTATATCCAATTATTCTATTCTGGTATTATTTTAAATCTATATATTTAAACACCAACAAAATGGTGCCTTTGCTGACGAATATGTAAAGAAATCTATTGTTTAAAATACTAGTGTCTCTAGTATAAATTGTATGTCTACAGTCATGTTTTTAGTTGTGTCTTACTTGTGCTTGTATTGTTCTCTTTTAAGTGACAAACCTTGAGAATCTTTAAAAAATCCAATACAATAAGAAGTGCATGACGTGGGTTGTTTCAGAATAGTATCTTGTCTACAAGACAACATTTACATTTTCCAAAGTGCATCATATTTGAATTTATTATGTGTTGGGCCCTTGTATCATATTTGTTTCTAAGTATTCTTTCCTAGTGATATTTTCCTATCTTCTAGCCATATTAATTATTTTCCCTTCATTGGGTAGCGGCTCAATTAAAGGTTTTGTAGCTAGTGTTGTATCTTTTAAGTGATTGTTTCAAATCATAGATAGAAGGAAAAATACAAGAGTATACGCAAAAGCCAATCCAGAAGTGCCTCTATACACAGAGTTACCTCATGTTAGTAGGAAGAACCAGACAAAGAGAAAAGGAGATCCTAACCACACATGGAAGCCTAGAGATAGTATTTTTGTACTTTCAAAATATCAACGAGTAATAGAAAGAGAATCTTCATCTCTAAACTCTAAATTAGAAATAATGGACTCTTAGATGAACTTTTTAATACCCCACCTAAAGAGAGAATATACCATGACAAAATTATCTCTTTTTTAGAAAATATCTTTTTTAGACCCAATGTTTCAAAAGAAGTGAACCAAAGGTGGGGATATAAAAATACTATGAACACTACACCAAATCCTAGACAAATCCCATACATTGAGAGAAACCTCATAGATTTAGATGATCTGATAGATTTAGGGACCACCTCTACTAACCTTAAAGAATTTTTGTATGAAATTGAAACACTTAGGAGGAAGGTTGTTAAGGAAGATGCCAAATGCATTCATTTGGAAA
This sequence comes from Cupressus sempervirens, assembly GCA_028749045.1. NCBI lineage: Eukaryota > Viridiplantae > Streptophyta > Pinopsida > Cupressales > Cupressaceae > Cupressus > Cupressus sempervirens. The sequence continues at coordinate 351,424,858 of CM053790.1, forward strand.
AAGAAAAAGAAGCAATTACCATGAATGCTCTCATAAAGAGATAGTCTTTACATAGAAGGATGGAAGCTCTGAAAGAGCTAAATAGAAAGTTGCAAGATAAATCTTCCACTCTACATTCAGATGTATTTGGATATGTTGGAGAGATAAGGTCAAAAATATAAGACCAAGAACACCTTCTAAGAGAGAAGGACGGACCTGTTATTTCTCAAATCTAGCCCTACAAACCTATTGAAGAAACTGTCATAGATCTTACATAAAGGGGGATAAAAGGTTGTAGGGATATAGATCAATGAGCCCAAAGTTTCCTCTAACAACCCTATCATGTAAAAAATTGACTTAGATTTGGAAAGAGAAAAGAAAGAAAGGGAAGATCTGGCTAAAGAGATGGAGAAAGTTGAAAATGAGGTCAAAGCTATAGAGACGAGGAAGATACTTTTTCTCAGATCCACCTCTAGTTTAACATCTTGGCCAAACCAGCCTTCATAGACCATGCCTTTTATTCTAATATGTGCACCTATAGTAAATAGCCAAAGTTTTTCCAATCAATACCAGCTCCCTCTTCCATAACTACTGGCCAAATAGTAGAAACTCAATAAGTTCAAATCCCTGCATAGACCCATAGAGTTGGACCTAGTAATTCAAATATTTTAGGTTTCCATAAGAGGCCCATTTACATGGAAAGATACAAGAAAATCACCTTTGTAGCTATCCCTAGTTTTCCCCATTCAATTTCCAATGACCTGAGAGATAAGGTCAGTAAATTCTAAGGAAATAAGGCTATAACTAGTGAGGAGCAATCATGAAATTGTTTGTGCACTCACTTACTAAGGATGTAAGGGATTGGTTCAAAAGATTGCCTAATGAAAATATTGGTTCTTGGGATAATTTAAAAAAAAAATTCAAGGAGCAATATGGTGATAACAGTAATCCAATTTTGATGTTGAATGATTTTAGTAATATAAAGAAAAATCAGAATGAGTCAACATTTGATTTTAATGTAAGATTCCAGGAGGGAATGTATAAATTATTTCAAGTTATGAGACTGGGTGAGAATGTGTGTCTCACTACTTATTTTAATCTCTTTGATAGCAAGATGTCTTATATTCTAAGAGATAAAGATCCCATGACATTAAGGGATACTTTCAAGATAGCTGTCAACATTGAAAATAATAAAAAAGCATCTGGTAAGCTTGGAATGAGAGATGATCCAAAATTGTTCAATCCTAAGGGTAACAAGAAAGAAGGTGATAAGCTTGTTACAACTAAGAAGCTTGAGGATGACAAAATGGATCAGGTCCTAAATCTTCTTAAGAATTTAAATCCCTCACCAAACCATACAAATAGGCCTAATCCTGGTGAGAAGCCACAATTCAATAATAACTTTAATAAGTAGACTAGATTGCAAAACTACCCCTATAACACACAATGGAAGGATGGGAAGCCCATTCCTAACCTTGTCCAAGGCCCAAAGAATAAAGGTGCACTAGATCCACTACAGATAAATTCTATAAATATGATGGAGGACATGCCGTGGTATATTATTTTCCAATCCCCTCACTTTCCTGACTATTGTGTTGTTGACCAATCATTTTTTGCAAATCAAAAAATGTAACCTCAAGAAGGAGAGGAAGAGAAGATCCATGAGGGTATAGCATGTAATATGATCAATTTATTTGATAATGGTGAAGAATCTAATCTACAAGAATCTGAGATCGATGTCAATAATCAAATAAACATGTATCAATTGCATCATTAGCAAGTATTTTTAGATGATGAAGATTAAAATGATGATAGGATGTGAAACATGATGTCAAATGTTGAACATATGAATTTGAGGAAACCATCCAAAGAAAAAATTTATATAATAATTGCAGAGATGATGGCCCAAGTTCATAGTAAATATAAATTTAGAAATAGGATAGTAAATAATATTATTGGAAAAGCCTCTAGTATTTTTATCAAGGATATAACTCATAAGATGCATGATGGAAATAAACTAGAATAGAACCTTGTAATAGGCAAGACCAAAGATATTAAGGCAAAAAAGTGGGAACCTAGAAAGAAGGTGCAATTTCAAGGTGCAGAGGTAGTCAAGATGAACATAGAAGAAAATAATTCAAGTCTTGATATTGTCAAACAAGTGGAGGAGCCTACGGCTCAAATACAAGCAACAAAAGGTAATCCATAGAAACCTTTTGTTTATGATCATGTTGACATGATTTCTATGTTATCACAAATTATTGTTAAATTTCCTTTATCAAAAATGTTTAGGATAGAGGAACACAAGAGTAAAGCCCTTTCTTGGTTAGGATGGATTGGAAATAATAATGTTACTAATAGAGATTCATCATTAGGGCAAGAGGTATCACTTATAGTAAAAGAGAAGGAAGATAAAGGAGTCATGTCCCAAATACCTCAGATGTATTTGGATAATTCTTCTACAACCTATATAGAAAACATAGATCCTTTCTTCCTTAGCCTAATTATAAATGGTAAACCCTTGAAGAACTACATGATTGATTTAGAAGCCTCAAATACAGTCATGTCATTTAAAATCATGGAAGCTCTTTGTTTGGAAGTGGATACAAAACAAGGTAGATGTAGAGAAATGGATGCTAGAGAAGTCCCTGTCATAGGTACAATTAATACCTTATAATTTAGACTAGATGTGTATCATGATGTTGACCAAGCTATGACTATCTTAATAGTTGATATTCCTCCACAATATGGAATGTTGTTGTCAAGAAAATGGAGCGTTGCAATGGGAGGTAGCCTACAATGTGACTTGTCTTTTTCTACATTTCACATAATAGATAAAGCCATCAAGGTTGATAGAGAGCCAAGGGTTATCCACATGCTTGAGGATAATATTGATATAAATGCCACTTGCTTCCTAGACACAGAAGTGAATGCTTTTAGAACTAAAATCGCCATTTAGGAAGTTGAAAATATAGTCCCATTAAATTTTACAAGAAGTAAAAAAATGCCTAGATTCTCAAAACATTTGGACTATGTAATTTGATGGGGCTACTTATAAGATGGGTCAAGAGCTGGAGTAGTTTTCATATCTCTAGAAAAGAATACACTTAAATACTCATTCACCCTGAACTTCACTTGTACTAATAACATAGTAGAGTATAAAGTGTTTCTACTTAGATTAAAAGTGGTTGCAAACCATAATATAAAGAAGTTGCATGTTATTGGTGATTCAGAATTAGTTGTCTCATGTTAAAGAGACATTTTCTTGCCAAGACAAGAGGTTGAAATAGTACGAGAATGTTGTTTGGGATCAGATTGAAGCATTTGATGCTTTTGAGATTTTTTGGATGGATAGGAGTAACAACAAAATGGTTGATCTGCTAGCTAATGTAGTCATTAAGCCTGGTGACATATCATTTTCTAATATTTCTAAGATTGAGATGCAGAACATACCATCCATTCCTAATAACATAGAGAACTGGCAAGTATTTGAGGAAGATAAAGACATTATAAATTTTCTCCTGAATGAAGATAAATACCATGGCTAGGAACTAGATTACAAGACTTTGGTTGAGAACATAAATGGGAAGGATACCATCTTTGGTCAAGAAATTCTCGTGGTTTTAGAGAGTGTCTTTGATAATTAGGAAAAAGTTTGTTTAGATGTCATGGACAAAAAATCACAACAACTAGAAGAAATCAATGTCGGGACTAGTAAGTCTCCCAAAAAGGTATATATAGGTAAGACTCTCTCTCCTTCAACAAATAAATTCCCTAATTGATTTGTTAAGAAAGTTTAGGCATGTCTTTGAATGATCAGATGATGACCTTATGGCTTATAGGGAAGACTTATTTCAACGTATTATACCTCTAAAAGAGAATTTCAAGCCCTTCAGACAAAAGCAAAGACCTGTTAACCCCACATTAGCCCCCAAGATGCAAGAAGAGCTCATGAAGCTATGGGATGGGGAGATTATTAAGCCCATCAAATATTCTTCATGGATGTCTAATCTAGTGTCAATTAGAAAGAAAAATGGAGACACTAGATTATGTGTAGACTTCAAGAATTTGAATATTGCTTCCCTTAAAGATAACTATGGCTTGCCAAACATGGAAGTTATGTTGCAGCAGGTAACTAGTTTTGAACTAATGTCCATGATGGATGGTTTTTTTGGATACAACCAAGTGTTGGTTGATGAGAAGGAGTAGGTCAAAATAGCCTTTACAACTCCTTGGAGAACATATGTATATGTTCAGATGCCTTTTGGCTTGATTAATGTAGGAGCTACATTCTAGAGAGCCATGAATGTTTCCTTTAAAGAGTACATAGATATATTCATGGTTGTCTACCAAGATGATTTGGTAGCTTATTCCAAAAAAATTGAAGATCACTGTAGGCATCTAGAGAATTTTTTTGTAAAAGCTTTGGAGTATGGAGTTTCACTAGACCCAAAGGAATGTACCTTTGGAGTAACATAGGGGAAGTTTTTTGGCCATATAGTATCCAAAGAAGGAGTTAATATTGATCCAAAAAGGGTGGCAGCAATAGACAAGGTTCCTAAGCCTAAAAATGTCAAAGGTGTTCAGTCTTTTTTTGGTCAAGTCATTTTTTTAAGAAGGTTTGTAACTAATTTTACTGAGATTAGTAGGCCTATTTCCAAAATGCTTAAGAAAGGGGCAGTAATTAATTGGGAAGGTGAACCATCAAATACCTTCCAAGAATTCAAAGATGCCATAAAAATGATCCATTCATGAGAACACCAGATTATGCAAAACCCATGCATATCTTTTCTTTTTCTTCCTTTCATACTATTACAGTAGTCCTCTTTCAAAAGAATGAAGAAGGCTATGAACAACCTATTTCATTTTTTAGTAAGTCAATTCAACCTGCAGAGTTGAAATATGAAATTAATGTGAAACAAGCATATGCCCTTGTCAAAGCTATAAAATATTTTAGATGTTATCTGCTAGGTGCTACTGTGATTGCTTTTGTACCTAGTATAGCAGTAAAGGATATCTTCTCACAACAAGAAGTCTCAAGAAGAAGATGCATGTGGATCAATAAGATCTAGGAGTTTAACATAGATATCCAAATTACAAAGTTGGTAAGAGGATAGAGACTTGCTAAGCTAATGGAAGAGCTTAATATTGAAGTGCACCAAATAAACTAGCTTAATGATGATTATAGAAGTGAATTGAGTGACATGAATGTCTATGATTAGTACAAGAAAATAATATTTTACTTAAAATATATGAGAGGTCCACTAGGGCTAAGTGATAATTAGAAGAGAGCACTAAAATTACAAGCTATTAGATATGTTATTGTAAGTGGGTAGTTATGGTGGAGAAATATGGAGGGTGTGCTATTTAAGTGTGCTACTGAAGAACATTTAATAACAATCCTAAATGAGATGCATGGTGGAGTGTGTGGAGGCTACTACATGGCTAAGACAACAACTCATAAGGTGATTAGAGTAGGATTTTGGTGGCTTACTTTTTTAAGGATGCATATGAGCTTGTAGGAAAATGTGATTCTTGCCAAACGTTCACTGCCAAACTGAAATTCTTTGGTAATTTACCATTAAAAAAAATGGAGGTGTAAGCACCATTTCAACAATGGGGAATTGATTTTATAGGTGAAATTTGCAAATAAATCAAGCAGAGGACATTCTTGGATTCTGGTGGAAACTATTTACTCCACAAAGTGGGTAGAAGTAATCCCTACCAGAAGATCTACCAATAAAGTAGTGATGGATCTTATCTTGAACAATATTATTATTAGGTTTGGTTTCCCTAAGAAAATAGACATAGATAATGCAACATCTTTCAAAGCTAAAGAATATAAAGAATTCTATGAAAAATATGGCATTACCAAATCGACTTCATCACCATACGACTCCCAAGGAAATAGAAAAGTAAAATCAAGTAACAAGAGTTTATTGAAGATCATTAAGAGGATCTTTGATGGAAAAAAAAAGGCTTGGGATTCTTAATTACCATTGGCATTGTGGGCTGATAGGGTAACAATAAAGAAGTCCATAGGATGTGCACAATTTAATTTAGTATATGGAGCACAAGCTAGATTTCTCCAAAATAATTTACGTGGGATGTACAAGTTTGTACAAAAATATGATGAAGATATTACTCAGGAAATACAAATCAGGATAGATGATATTATGTAATTAGATGAAACCAATAGAGATGCTTATACCAGAAATGTTAAGTTGTAGATCCAAGTGCAACACTTATATGACAAGAAGATATTAGCAAGAAAATTTAAATCAAATGATCTGGTGTTGCTTTGGAATGCAAGGATTGAAGACAAGGGAAAGCATGGTAACTTTGATCCAATTTGAGTTGGTTCATACTCGATAGAATCCACATGGGGTGAGGATTCATATTTCATAAAAGAACTATCAGGAGATATTCTTGAATTGTCAGTTCATGGACAATTCTCAAAGACATACTTTTTTTGAAGCTACTTTTCTTTCCATGAATAGTAGCTTAGATTTATGTACAAATAGTAAATCATGTATATATATGTGTATTCCATTGTATATATTTGTCATATTTTCCTCTACGTGTGCATAGCTCTCTAAAAAGTTGTCATTTGCCAAGTGTTTGGTTTGCTCAAACCAAAAATTTGAAATCCTTATATAGATGCTAGCTATCCATTATCCCCAGACAAAGCCACTATTGTCTTGAATTTTTATGTTTCTTTGAATCTTGAAAACTTAGTGTGAAAATCTAGTTTTCTTCTATGTAATTAGGATTTGAAAATTTGATGTGCAAAGTTACCCTAGTGTTGAGATATGATTGAAAAGATCATTGATAAGGGAAATTGTTAAGAGGGACATTGTCGAAGAAGATTATGTGTTTCAATCATTTTTTTATCACTAATGTCAAACTCTCCATTTGTTGGTAAGATAACTGCTTATGAGATTCAAGTGCTATCACTTAGTTGATTGATGAAGAGGATTTGATTAATAAGAGGTTTAGTTGATTGATGAAGAGGATTTGATTAATAAGAGGTAACAATAGCACCTAAAGGAAAGGTTGAGTTATGATTATGTAATGAAGTACAAGGATCAGTTAAGATAGTGATGACATGATGTATTAATGATCTACTTAAGGTTACGAAATGTTGGCTACACTTAGAAAGTCTAGAAGAACAAGTTAAATAAAGTTTGTTTGCCAAGCTTGGTAGAGTGGACAGTAGGTGCAAAGAAAACTCAGTGCAAGCTTAGCAAATAAAATAGTTAGAGCCGAATGAAAGAAAACTCTAGTCGATGTCAAGCAAAACAATTGATGTCGGGCATCGGTAAACTTTAGTTGATGACGAGTGATTTTATAGTTGATGTCAAGCAACACAGTATGTGTCAAGCATCAAAAGATTGATAATGTTGAGCTATTGCATTATAATAAAGATCAAAGATTTGTTGAATCTAAGCCGACAAGTTTGTTTTCTTGAAACTTGTGAACTAAGAGGAAGATAAGGTTGATGAGCTGGTGACAAAAATTTGATGTAACCATTTTTAGGTGAATTCTAATGGATTTTAGGAGAAGTTTCTATAAAAGACAAGATATGGGGTAGATACATTGTATCCTACCTAATCCATCTAAAGCCCTAATTTGGATGATGAAAATGAGTAGGAAATATTCTAATTTCCTATTTATAGGAATGTTTGGTCATGAAGCAAAAGTAGTTGGTTTCATGTGCGAGAACCTGAGGAGAAGGAATTAAGGGTTTTGCTTCATCAAGTGACCAAGAGTCTGCAATGGCATGTTAAGCAAGAAGGCTTAAGGAGATGAATTCTTGAAAGGGTGAACAAGTTGTCAAAGTTGCAAAGTATGAAGGCCGAGTAGAATTGAGGACTAAACAGAGATATATAACCTACAAGAGAAGTTGTAAGTTGTATCAGATAAAAGCTCTATTGTTACTCTCTAAAATTTGTATCAATCTAGGGTAAATCCTTTAAATTAAGTTTGATGTAACAGTCATTTGAAAATAATTTAACCAAGTGGCATTCCAAGTGAATGGTCTAAAGCCCTCTAACAAGGCTCACTTTTAACAGGGTGATTGAAATCTTTTAATTGGGTCACATTTAATAGTGTGTATTGTAACCTTTAAAAGGGTTGACCTTTCATAGGGCATCACTTTAGAAGAGTGAAAAGGAGTAGCATGTTACTAGTGGTTTTTCCCAAATTGGCTTTCCACATAAATCATTGTGTCAAGTGTGTCGATGAATGTGTTTGATGCAGGAGCATCCAGAGGTATAAAGGCAATCCTGTGTCACCAAAAAAATGTACTTAGACTTAGTTTCTATTTCATGTCTTTACATTTTTGGATACCCATTTGGCTCAAATAAAGGTTCCAACTCTCATAGTTCAACTATCAGTGCATTTGAAAATCCCAAAAAAATAGGAGCATGCAATTTGGCCATCATTTTGGTGACCTAGAAGGTGTGACTTGGCCAGATGAATGTAATTGAGATTTAGAGCATTCCAAAAAAAGAATCAGGTCAAAAGGCCCCACGGTTTGAAAGTTATTGTAGTTTTTCAGGTTTTGGAGACCTCCTAAGAATGCTTCAAAGTCAGGTTTGGGGCATTAAATGACCTCGAAAAGGGTCAAAAAATGGGGGACAAGCAAAGCTGGTCCATAGGGCTATAGATCGCTTCGAGAGCTTTCCAAAAATGTAAACGATTTGTCAATCGGAGCTACGGTTCAAAAGTTATGCCTCCCGAAAGTTCGACTACCGTTTCTGGATTCTTCTAGATTTGCACCGACTTCTAACGCGGCTTTTGGAACCTTCTATTTTGTCGGTGGATGCCTACTAGCACTTTCTAGAATGTACTCCTAGTCCTTAACCCTCCGGGGTCTATTTAAGGAGATTTTTGGCATTGTAAAAGGCAATTTGGCTTGGAGCTTGAGAGGAGGTGCTAAAAGGAGAAATATTCTCCAGATTTATGCTATTGTAAGCCCGTAGGGCATGTTTTGAAGTTTATTTTCTCTGCACTGTTTGTACTAGCATATTTTCTCAGTTAATATAATTCCCCCTTTCTATTGTGTCTATTCTGTTGTTGGGTTGTGTCCCCATCAAGTGGTATCAGAGCAGGTTTTCCTGAGTGTGTAGACAGAGCGCCGACTGTGAGGCAGTTTGCACCAGGACTGTGTGGTTGTGGGTTCGAGTTAGAAGATGCCTCCATGAAGAGAGTGTGGTGGAAGGGCCAGAGCTATTGATCCTGAGGAGGTTAGAGCCCTCCAGAGACAGGTACAAGCATTGCAAGAGGAGCTTCGTAGAGGAACAAATATTGCCGCAAATGAAAATAGTGAGGATGACAATGAAGAGGAAGTAATGGAAGTTGACGGGGAAGTTCTGAATCCTGTAGAGGAAAGGCTTTTTAGGGCCATTACTAGGTTTGGGAAAAGACCTAAAATTGAAGTGGGTATATTTTCAAGAAATTTGAAACCAGATGAGTTGATCGATTGGATCAATGTACTGGAAGAATACTTTGAGTATGAGGATATAAGGGACCCAGATAGGGTTAAGTTTGCAAAGGCCAAACTAAAAGGCCATGCCAAAATCTAGTGGCAAGAGGTTCAACTAGAAAGACTTAGAAGAGGAAAGGAGAAGATCACAAGATGGGATCGCATGGTGGACAAATTGAAGAAGCAGTTCATTCCTGTGGACTACGAGCTTGATCTATTTAAGAAGATGCATGGGTTAAAGCAAGCAGGAAGATCAGTCCAAGAATATACAGAGGAGTTTTACCGACTCCTGATTAGAGCAGGGCATGCAGAAGAAAATAAGGAGAAGGTTGCTCATTATATTAGTGGGTTATGACCTAGCATCCAGGAGGAATTAAGTCTGGTAAGAATGACCAGCGTTGAAGAAGCATACCAGTTTGCCCTACGAGTTGAAGAGAAGATGAGTAAAAGGTTTGAAGGAAGACAAAGAGGGTGTGATCAAGGAGGAAGGGGAAGCGGTAGATCATCTGGAGGCTGCAATGAAACTCAAAAGAAAAATGAAGATGAGGGTACTAGCAGAAACCAGAGGAATGAGGGTTTCAACCGCTCCCGTGATCAAGATTTTGGAAATCAAAGAGGAAGAGGTAGAGAACGTGGACAAGGAAGAGGAGGCTTCCGTGGTACCTTTTTCCATTGCAATGAAGAAGGTCATCATGCCTTTGAATGCCCTCAATGACAAGGAAGGACAGATAGGAGAGCTGAGGGCCAAGCTAGGGTTGCTCATGTGGATGAGGATGCACAATCATCACATTCAGAGGATGCAGAAAGAGGAGAGACCTTTGTAAATGAAAGAGTCCTACTAAGTGGTGAAAATGAACCAGGACAACGGAGGAGTTTTTTCCGTACCAGATGCAAGTGTGAGGATAAATGTTGTGATGTGATCATTGATGGTGGTAGCACTGATAACTTGGTATCCGAAGAGATGGTCTCTAAGCTGAAGCTCAAGAGGGAGAAACATCCCTAGCCCTATCGGATTTCTTGGGTAAAAGATGATCATAAGGTCTTGGTAAGTGAACAATGTTTAGTAAAATTCAAAATTGGGAGTTACCATGATGAAGTTCTCTGTGATGTTATTTCGATGGATGTTTGCCATCTATTGTTGGGTAGACCATGGCAATTTGATAGACATGCAATACATGATGGACATGCAAACACATACTCTCTGACAAAGGATGGAGTTCGCCACAAATTGAAGCCCATGAAAAAGGAAGGTGAAAAGGTATGTAGCAGTGCTAGGATTTTTCTTGTTGATGGAAGGAAGTTTTTAGATGGCATGAAACATCAGCGTATGTGCTATGCTTTGATTCCTAGGAAAGATAAAGAAGGTAGTAGTGAAATACCATTTGAAGTTTCAGATTTACTAGGAGAATTTGGAGATATTATCTCTTATAATGTTCCAGATGGATTGCCTCCAGTAAGGCAAATCAGTCATCAGATAGATCTGATTCCAGGAGCTAGTTTGCCTAACAAGGCTGCTCACAGGATGACTCCTACTGAAACAAAGGAGCTAAATAGACAAGTTTAGGAGCTGTTGAGGAAGGGCTTGATTCGAGAGAGCCTGAGTCCATGTGCAGTACCTACAGTACTTGCACCAAAGAAGGATGGAGAGTGGAGGATGTGTACAGATTCTTGAGCTATAAATAGGATAACCATCAAGTACCGGTTTCCTTTACCAAGGATGGATGATCTTATGGACTGCTTGAGTGGAGCTCAGTACTTCACAAAGATAGATCTGAAGAGTGGCTATCATCAGATATGGATTCGAGAAGGAGATGAGTGGAAAACAGCCTTCAAGACCAAGGAGGGTCTTTATGAGTGGTTAGTCATGCCCTTTGGATTGACGAACGCCCCAAGCACCTTCATGCGGCTCATGAATGAGGTGCTTAAGAAGTTCTTGGGAAAATTTGTTATTGTCTATTTGGATGATATTTTAATTTTCAGCAAGACTTTGGAAGAAACATAACTCAGGAAATGCATATGAGGTGGAGCTGCTAGATGGTATTCACATTTCTCCCATTTTCAACATTGCAGATTTAACAGAGTATCATGATGATGGTGCAAATGAAGAGCTGGTTTTAGAGCCATGTCCAATTCTTGCTTCTAAGAAGGAGGAGATAGAAGACATTCTAGATCATCGTGTGGGTAGGAGTACCAGAAACAGGCAGTATGAAGAGTATTTGGTCAAATGGAAAGGACGACCAATCGAGGACTCAACTTGGATTTCAGCAGCTGAGGTTTCCCATTTGGGATTTCCTCTACCATCCCTAAAGTGACAGGGTCACTTTTCAATCTACCCTGGGTGTCTGATGCAGGAGCATCCAGAGGTATAAAGGCAATCCTGTGTCACCAAAAAAATGTACTTAGACTTAGTTTCTATTTCATGTCTTTACATTTTTGGATACCCATTTGGCTCAAATAAAGGTTCCAACTCTCATAGTTCAACTATCAGTGCATTTGAAAATTCCGAAAAAATAGGAGCATGCAATTTGGCCATCATTTTGGTGACCTAGAAGGTGTGACTTGGCCAGATGAATGTAATTGAGATTTAGAGCATTCCAGAAAAAGAATCAGGTCAAAAGGCCCCACGGTTTGAAAGTTATTGCAGTTTTTCGAGTTTTGGAGACCTCCTAAGAATGCTTCAAAGTCAGGTTTGGGGCATTAAATGACCTCGAAAAGGGTTGAAAAATGGGGGACGAGAAAAGCTGGTCCATAGGGCTATAGAGCGCTTCGAGAGCTTTCTGAAAATGTAAACGATTCGTCAATCGGAGCTACGGTTCAAAAGTTATGCCTCCCAGAAGTTCGACTACCGTTTTTGGATTCTTCTAGATTTGCACCGACTTCTAACGCGGATTCTGGAACCTTCTATTTTGTCGGTGGATGCCTACTAGCACTTTCTAGAATGTACTCCTAGTCCTTAACCCTCTGAGGTCTATTTAAGGAGATTTTTGGCATTGTAAAAGGCAGTTCGGCTTGGAGCTTGAGAGGAGGTGCTAAAAGGAGAAATATTCTCCAGATTTATGCTATTATAAGCTCGTAGGGCATGTTTTGAAGTTTATTTTCTCTGCACTATTTGTACTAGCATATTTTCTCAGTTAATATAATTCCCCCTTTCTATTGTGTCTATTCTGTTGTTGGGTTGTGTCCCCATCAGTGTTGTGTTTCATGCTTTACATTTCTGCAAGTTGATTTGATAGTAACATAAAAGTTTTAGTATTCACCTAATGGATGCATGCATGGGTATGAATGTTTTATGGGTTCACTAAGTTGTGAAAATTTTTATTTATATATCTGGACCTTGGATAATTGACTCACCCCCCCCCCCCCCCCCCCCTTAGTTATTCTAAAAGTATTCCAACAATTGGTATCAAAGACATCTGCTTAAGAGGACTAGTTTTAAGGTACTAGAAGCACAAAGATTGAGATGTCTAAAAGAGAAGTACCCAAAATCAATAGAGATAACTTTCTTGCATGGAAAATTTGTATGTAGCTACACCTTGGAGGTCTTGGAGATCATACACAATCTACCATTATAGTGAAACATGTTGATCTAGTTGGAGCCCTAACTATTGAAGATATGAAGAAGAAGAAAGAGCACAATTAGGCAATGTTGGAGATTGCCTCTGCCCTAAGCTATGCCAACTTTGATGATATCAAAGGCTGTGATACTACAAAGAAAATATGGGATGCCCTATGCACCATTTATAGAGGATAAAAAAATGTTCAAAGAGCCAAATCTGAGAGTTTCAAAGGTAAATTTGATGATATGAGAATGGAAGAAGGTGAAAATATTTCTCAATATGTTGCTAGGATAAAAGAAGTTGTTAGTGCAATAAGAGGAGCTATTGGTCATATAGATGATGATACTATGTTAAGTAAAGTTTTGAGAACATTACTACTTGTTTATGCAATTAGAGTTTCTACAATTCAAGAGCTAAGATGTATTCTAGGGAATGATCTAACCCTTGAAGGATTGGTAGGTAGACTCACTACTTTTGAGCTATCTAACTTTGATAATTACAAACTTGAGAGTCTTCAATCTACATTCAAAGCCAAGTTGTTATTGAAGGACTCTGATGAGGTGAACCAAAAGAAGAAGAAAAGAAAGAGAAAATATGTATTTGGTGATAGTGATACAGATTAGGAAGATGTTGAACAATCAGAAGCCCTACTAGCAAGAATATTTCATAGAGGTAAAGGTAAGTTACCCATCATTGTTTCAATTATAATGAGGTTGGTCATATTGTTCCAAGATATACATAGAAGAAGAACTATAGAGATGGAAACAAGTAAAAAAATAGAAGAGAAGATGATAGCAGAGATTACGAAGACAAAGGAAAGAAGTCATGCTACATTGTTGAAGAAGAAAGCAAGGATAATTCTGATAAACATGATGATGAAGTGGTGTATGTTACAATGAAGGATGAATCTGATGAAGATGAGGTGACTGTACTTTTGACTTGTGTGAAAAAAAATGATAGATGGATCATTGACAATGGATGCTCAAATCACATGACTGGAGATAGAATTAAGTTTGTTACCTTAACTTGTTATGGTGGAAATAGTGTAAGATTTGGTAATGATGCACCATGTTTGATAAAAGGAAAAGGTTTTATCAAATCCACAGACAAGATTTAATGTGACAATGTTTACTATGTTGAAGGACTAAATTATAACTTGTTAAGTGTGTCACAATTGAATAATTTAGGATGCAAGGTTGAATTTGGAAACAAAACTGCCAAGATATATGACATAAATGGGAAATTGATTAGGAAAAGGTGATCAAACTAGAAGTAATCTATTCTACCTTGACATAGAGGATGCTACTTTTTTTGTTGTAAAATTTTATGATGTATGGCTTTGACACAAGAGATTATGTCATGTTAATTTTGATGACTTGATTAGTATCAATAACATGAAGAAACATGATACTGTAGTGTGCAAACAATGTCAGCTAGGCAAAATGACAAAATTAAGCTTTAAGAGTAAAGCTTATACCTCTAAAGAAATATTAGAGATTGTTCATACTAACTTGTGTGGACCAATTGAAGTGTAAAGCTATAGAGGAGACAAGTACATAATGTTATTTGTTGATGATTACTCTAGGATGATGACAATTATGTTTTTGAAACAAAAATTTGATGCTTTTCAAATGTTTAAGTGGTACTTGGAAAGATTTGAGAAAGAAATAGGTAAAAGTTTGAAATGCTTGAGATTAGATAGAGGAGGAGAATTCACATCAAATGAGTTTGAGATGTTCTATAATGACAGAGGAATCAAAAGATAGACATCTGCTCCTAGAACCCCTCCAAAAAATGGGATTGCTTAAAGGAGATTCAGGTCTATAATGGACTGTGTCAAAGCACTTATGATGGAGAAGAATGTTGCTCTAAAATAATGGAGAGAAGCTATAAGTATTCTTGTATATACCTTGAACTATGTGCAAATCAAGAAAGGTACTCATTCAACACCTTTTGAACTATGGTATGGATATCCACCTAATGTAAAATACTTTAAGCTATTTGGAAGTAAGTGTTACATTCTTAAAGATGTTAGGAATGGAAAGATTGATGCAAAAAATGAAGAAGGTATATTCCTTGGATACTTCACAAGAATTAAACCTTATAAGTGTTTAAATACTAACACTAATAAAATTGTGGAAAGTGCAAATGTAAATTTTGATGAATTTACAGAGGTACATGAGGCTAAACCTATGAAAGAAGAAAAAGAATACAAATCATTTGTATACTTTTATGAAGGAATGTTTGCTGAAGAAGATGTCGCAATTCAAGTTACAAATCAATAGCAAGTATAAGTAACTATTGAGTCACATCCTGTAAATGTCGAGTTGCATTTAGGAATCGAGCTGCATTTAGATGTCGAGTTATAGAATGAAGAAGATGCACATTCTGAATCTAAGATTAATACACATGAAAGAGATGTTGAGATTCCTAGAAGACAAAATATAGAAACAAGAGCTAAGCCAAGATTGTCTAAATATGTCAAAAGACATCATCCTGTTGATCAAATCATTGGAGATAAAAATGCTAGGCCAATGACAAGAAATAGACTAAGAGGTGAATCATGTTTTCTAAGCATGAAGGAGCCCAAAACAATAAAAGATGCTTTAGAAAATGAAGGTTGGTACAAAGCCATGGAAGAAGAGATTGAACAAATAGAGAAGAACAAAACATGGAGTCTAGTTCCTAGACCAGAAGACAAAAATGTGATTAGCACCAAATGGGTATTCAAAAATAAGCTAGATGAAAATGGTGAAGTAACAAGAAATGAAGCAAGATTAGTTTGAAAGGGATATACACAAGAAGGAATTGACTATGGGGAGACATTTTCCCCTATTGCTAGATTGGAAGGAGTAAGAACTCTACTTGCTTATGTTGTATACAAAGGTTTAAAAGTTTATTAGATGGATGTTAAATCTACATTTTTGAATGACATACTAGAAGAGGAAGTTTACATAGAATAACCAAAAGGTTTTGTTGATGATAACAATAAGAACATAGTATGTAGACTACACAAAGCCCTATATGGATTGAAGCAAGCACCAAGAGCATGGTATGAGACACTTCACATTTATCTTGTGAAGACTGGATTTGAAAGGACTGGTGATAATAGCAATCTGTACATAAAGAAAAAAAAAGGAAAAGGTGTTTTACTATCTAAAATATTTGTTAATGATATCATATTTTGGAGGACAAGATTCTTTATGTAAGGATTTTACAAAGCAGATGAAGCAAGAATTTGAAATGTCTATTTTTGGAGAAATCAATTTTTTTGTGGAATTGCAAGTATACCAAATGAAGTATGGCATATACATCACTCAATCAAAGTATGTCAAAGAGATATTGAAAACTTTTGGATTAGAGGATTCCAAACCTGTAAGTACACCTATGGTGATAGGACACAAGTTGTCAAAGAATGATGATTCAACTAAGGTGAATCAAACATTGTACAGGTCTATGATTGACAAATTACAATATGTAGTACATAGCAAACCTGATATTACATTATCTATGTAGATAGTTGTAAGATTCTCTGCTAATCCCACAAAGAATCACTTAATGGTTGTGAAGAGGATAATGAGATCTGAAAGGAATAGAAGAGTTTTTTCTATACTACAAGAAGAATGAAAAGTTTGAATTGAGAGCCTACACTAATGTTGATTGGGTTGGAAACATTGATGATAGAAAGAGCACCAGTGGAGGAGCATTTTTCCTAGGCAAAAGACTAGTTACATGGACTTGCAAGAAATAGATTTGTACCTCACAATCCACTGCTGAAGCAAAATTTGTTGTTGCTACTATAAACTATACAAACATTGTATGGATCAAATAGCTACTCAAAGGAATGAAGGAAGAAATCACAGAACCAATGATACTTTATTGTGATAATACAAGTTCTATCAATATATCAAAGAATCCAGTGATGCACACAAAGACAAAGCACATTGCAATCAATTATCATTACTTGAGAGAGTTAGTTCAAGATAAAGAGGTGCAGATGGAATATGTTAACTCAAAGGAGCAAATTGTTTATATCTTCACAAAACCATTACCTAAAGATGCTTATGAGTATCTAAGAGGTAAACTAGGGGTGATACCCCTATCAAAGGCTATTTAAGAAACATAAGGAGTGCCCTGCATGAAACAAGTTGATGTTCATTTAATACACATTGATGCAAAGGATCTTACTTTAGGAGCTGCCTAAAGTAATCATAGAGCTAAAATTTCAAATCAGTCACAAGCAAGGTGATGGAAGGAGAAACTAGAGAAACTACAACAGCTTATATCTGCATATTTTAATATGACAAATTTTTGGTATATGTCTTTGGCATTGTTGTCAAAGAGGGAGAGGTTTACTAATCAAGAGTTGCCAAAATAAAGAGAGAGTAAGAACATTAAACTAATCATTATCAAAATGAGAGATTTGTTGATCAAAAGGAGAGAAAGAAGTTGGGCAAGACTGATATTAGAGGGAGAAATTTCAATACAAGTTTTCTTTTGGTATTGCCTTACTATTTTAACTCAGTCAAATTATTTGTTTTATTTTCATTGAACAAAATGTTCACCATTTGATTGACTTGGTTGATCAGTATGGTTTGTCATCAATGCCAAAGAGGGAGATTGTTGAGATATAATTGAAAAGATCATTGATAAAGGAAATTGTTAAGAGGGAGATTGTTGAAGAAGACTATGTGTTTCACTCATTGTTTTGTCACTGATGTCAAACCTTCCATTTGCTGGTAAGACAACTACTTATAAGATTCAATTACTATCACTTAGTTGATTGATAAAGAGGATTTGATCAATAAGAGGTAACAATAGAACCTATAGGAAAGGTTGAGTTATGATTATGTAATGAAGTACAAGGATTAGTTAAGACAGTGATGACATGATGTATTGATGATCTACTTAAGGTTAAGAAATGATGGCTACACTTAGAAAGTCTAAAAGAACAAGTTAAATAAAGTTTGTCTACCAAGCTTGACCAAGTGGACAATAGGTGCCTAGCAAAGTTAGTGCAAGTCAAGCAGAAAATCAGTCGAAGCCAAGTGAAAGCAAACTCTATTGAATGCCGAGAAAAACAGTTGATGCCGAGTAAAGTTTAGTTGATGCCAAGCATCAGTAAACTTTAGTTGATGTCGAGAAACCTAGTATGTGTCAAGCATCAGAAGATTGATAATGCCGAGCTACTACATTATGATAAAGATCGAAGATTTGACGAATCTAAGCTGACAAGTTTATTTTATTGAAACTTGTGAACCAAGAGGAAGATAAGGTTGATGATCTAGTGGCACAAAATTTGATGTAAACTATTTTTAGGTGAATTCTAATGGATTCTAGGAAAAAATTCTATAAAAGACAAGATATGGGGTATATACATTATATCATCCCTAATCCATCCAAAAACCCTAATTTGGATGATGACAATGAGCAAGAAAATATTCTAATTTCCTATTTATAGGAATTTTTGGTCATGAAGTAAAAGTGGTTGGTGTCATGTGCAAGAACCTAAGGAGGAGAAGGAATTAATGGTTTTGCTTCATCAAGTGACCCAAGAGAAGAGTCTACAATGGCATGTTAAGCAAGAAGGCTTAAGGAGATGAATGCTTAAAGGGTGAACAAGCTATCAGAGCTACAAAGTATGAAGGCCAAGTAGAATTGAGGGATGAATAGAGATATATAATTTGCAAGAGAAGTTGTAAATTATATTAGATCAAAGCTCTACTATTACTCTCCAACAATTGTATCAGTCTAGGGGAAATCCTTTGGATTAAGGTTGACCTGACAGTCATTTGAAAATCCTTTAACCAAGTGGCATTCCAAATGAATGGCCTAAAGTCCTCTAACATGGCTCACTTTTAATATGGTGATTGAAATCCCTTAACCAGGTCACATCTAATAGTATGTATTGTAACCTTTAACAGGGTTGGCCTTTCACAGGGCATCACTTCAAAAGAGTGAAAATGAGTAGCATGTTACTGGTGGTTTTTCTCAAATTGGGTTTCCACATAAATCATTGTGTCAAGTGTGCTGATGAATGTATTGTGTTTCATGCTTTACATTTCTGCAAGTTGATTTGATAGTAACATACAAGTTTTAGTATTTACCTAATGGATGCATGCATGGGTATGAATGTTTTATGGTTCACTAAGTTGTGAAAAGTTTTATTTATAAAACTGGACCTTGGATAATTGATTCACCACCACCCCCCCCCCCCCCCCACCCGCCTCTCCAACACCTAGTTCATAATCCATGTCCTTGTTTCGATTATAAACCCTCCTTATATTTTAAAATGTATTTTTGCACTTTTAAAAGACTCCAAAATTTTCTTAAGGTGTGACCATGTGACCAAGGTGATTGCATGGTTGTTATATGTTTTAGCTCTTAACATCTTTATGGTGTGACTACATGAAATAGTTAGAAAGCTCTTTGATTTCTTGGTCATAGTGGTTTATGGGAAAAGGTCATACTAGATAGCAAATGAGCAAAATAGCTAAGAAAACAATAGTCACATGGTTGTGTAGTCAAATCAGAAGTTAGAGTTCCAAGCTAAAATCGCACAAAAAGAGTTTGTCAGTTAGTCATAACTCATACTATTTCAAAGTTTTGATACATGGTGGCATCTGAGAAGAGTTAATTTGTCATAACAATCAAGTTATGGTGTGACTGTGTGACCAAGGTTAAAAGGTGCCAATCACTTTTTTATTGCTTAAAATTCAAAAGGTAAAATAATGGAGTGACTTAGTGACTAGCTGTGATTGCACAGTCAAAGACCTAAAGATACAATGTTCTGAGATAATAGTGATTACACAAAACTATCAGTGCAAATGATAAAATCCTTGATCACACAATCACAACGCTTAAAAGAAGAAAAGACATCTAGGTTGCAACTATCCAACACGGTTAAGAACCTATTAAATATTGTTTAATTGTGTTGTCACACAGTTAGAAAGTACATGATAAACTTAAGTTGTGACCTTGTGAAGCTATTAAGAAGAACAAAAAAGTTCCTTAGTTGTGTAGTTGCATAGATAAGGGGTAAAGGGTTAAAAGATGTCACAACTTAGCGAAAGGGTTTGTAACCTCTGAAGGATCCTTTAGTTGCATACTTGAAGCTTTAACTTGAATAGAAGGTTATGATTGAGAAAAGTAGTTAAGAGCTAGTAATTTACAAGTAATCACATGGTTGCGCCTATAAAGTAATAAAAGGGATTAAGGGAAATGACCAAGTGATCACTCAAGCTTAACAAGTTTTGCATGGTCACAAGCCTTAAGAATTAGAAACAAAACAAGCTAAGATAGTCTGATGTGGTTAGAGGATGTTAAGATTTATATGATCACTCGGTCC
Organism: Cupressus sempervirens; assembly: GCA_028749045.1. NCBI lineage: Eukaryota > Viridiplantae > Streptophyta > Pinopsida > Cupressales > Cupressaceae > Cupressus > Cupressus sempervirens. The sequence continues at coordinate 351,445,232 of CM053790.1, forward strand.
CAAGGTTAAGATATTAAACATGAAGATAGACTGTGAAGTAGTGATTAAAGGGTTCACACAGTTGCAAGCAAAAACATAAAAGGGTAAAGTGACTATTGACCCTCATGATTACCAAAAAAGATATGTATTGTCTAAAAAAGTGCAAAAAGGATTTTGAAAGATGTTGGTACTAACATTGTAAACCCAGATTGTGACACTTTTGGAGATTTTTAGAATTCTCATGCATGCTAACTTAAAGACACTATTAATGCTATTCTTTTTCTCAATTGCTATTGAACAGTTGATACAAAAAATTTCTAATTACAACATTCACAAAATTCAGAGGAAAGAAGATTGATCATGAAATTACTTTCAGGGTTTTCACTTGTAGAGAGGGTGTTTGAAGGAGTTGAATTCAGAAAAGATGGCTTAGGAAGAAGGAAAGATAATTCCTCAAGTCAACGTAAAAGAGGCCACTCAGGGTGTCGAACAACCTAAAACCAAATTAGCCAGCTTGTATGTTGAGGAATGGGTATATGTTGTCCGAGGATCATCTCATGTGTAGGCAATGAATTCTCACATTTTCAAGGATACATATAACTTTTGTAGGGATGCCACCATGCCAAAAACCAATGAAAATGAGTTGTTTTGGTATTTCTATATCAACAGGTTTGAGAAGCCACCAGTTGGAAACCCTTAGATCAAAAACTTGGTGAAATTAATGATGTTAGAAGTAATAGTTGATGTGGACATAGTGAAAATTTTGATAAAGTCCTATAATCCTACCACCCATGGATTTCATAGGAAATATATGAGTATATTATGCAAGTTGGATAGAGAAACTTTCATTGAAGTCTTTGACCTTGAAGGAACCAATGAAAAGGACCATTAAGAAAGAGAAAATGAATGAGACTTTTAAAAATTAGAAAAGTTTCTTTAGCATGAAGATTATGTGAAGGCATATCCCTAGGGCCAATAAGGAAAAGTGCAAGCTACCAAAGAACGTAGAAAATATCATGCCTTTGGAATTCTTCAGCAGATACTTCAAGTATATTGTGTTTGGAGTAGATAAGGTGATTGGACTAGATGATATGATGAATTCTCCTAGCTATATCTACATCATGGCCTTAGACATCCAAGACTCACACCACAATGTTAGGTATGACTTTGTGACACACATAATCAATGTGATACACAATGAAATTGTTGCTTCTTAGAGGGGAGAGATGAGGAACTTCAAGTTCCACCACTACTCATTATTGATGCACATTGTTCTCTATAAGAATATAGAGCATATCAGTCTTGACTTTATTGAAGCGACTAAGGAGAATGTGCAGTTATGGCCTTAGTTGTGGCAGAGGTTTTACCCTTACTCTAATACTGTTGCTTTTTACAATGATTTCATTTGACCTATTTCAAATATGCTTGTGGATATAACAAAGAGGGTTCCTAGGGGGATTAGAATGTTAATAAGACCTTATGCATGCCCTAATGGGGTTAGAAGAGTAAGCCATGATTGGGCTAGTTTCTTTCTATTTGACAATTTTTCCTTTATAAGGGTTTATGGATGCCCCAACGCCTTCATGTTCTATCTAGATATATTCAAAAAATATTGGACCTTGGGGTAGCTAGAATTATTTTGGAATTTAATTATGATGAATAGGGAATACTTAGGTACCACAGTAAAGAAGGGTTTTTTTGTCGCTAGGTATAGAAATAGAGGATTATAGGAGTAGGACCATAAGATGGAGAGAGATTAGGAGGATTAAAGAGGGAATGAAGAAAGATGATCCTTCATTTAAAGGGTTTTACCATGAGGAAATATATTTTGATAGGTACAACAAGTGTCTCAACAATTTTGATAGCATAATGTCTCAAGGACCTACAGAAATAAGAGATAGAGTATAGCCTAAATCCCCTCAACAAGAGGATGTGATTGAGCTAGAGGTTGAAGATGATCAACCTGAAAGTTCATCATGGGCCTGGGGGGGCAAGGAAAAGAAAAATTTGATAGAATCCAAAATAAGGCAAAGGAGAAAGCATTATAGATATTTTCAAGGGGGAAAAAGTATTTTAATGATATATGACATTATTTCCTAATCAGAAAAGTTGGTTAGCATGAAAGACTCTTGAATAAAACCAAGCCCCAAATCAGAATGTTGGATGAAAGAATAGTTGAAGCTCAAGAATTTATGAAGGATGGTGATTTCATAAATTTAGAATAATTCATGTCATTCTTTTTTAAGGTTAAACATAATGAGCTCGCCTTCCAACTATAGCTAGGAGATTCACTAAAGAAGACAGCTGAACTGGTGTAGAAATTGCAAGAATATGACCCAAGTAGTGAGACTCTTAGTGTGGATGAGGCTAGGGAGAAGGTACAAAGAAATTAAATGCTACTTTTCCCAAGATGGGATCTAGGCTCATTTTCATGCTTGACCAAATTAGAAGGAAAGACAAATCTATCTCATTTGATGAGACAAACATTGCTAGAGAGCTGCAAGGGTTTGTATTCAATGTGGATTCCAAGACCATGGCAATATGGAGCATGGCCCCTAAGTTAGAAAAACCAACTCTGATGGAGGTAAGAGATTCACCCCAGGGAAATATGATATTTTGGAATGTCACTACTATTTCAAGTGACCATATTCACAATTTGATGAATATTATTTTATTAATGGGGAAGAGCAAAATGGATATGCTTTAAGAGCAGTTGTACCAAACACACAGCATATCCATTGATGAAAGAAATAAATATGACGAGCTCAAGAAGGAATATGTGCTAGAAAAAAGAATGATTTCCCTTGAGGATGAGGTAAGGAATCTAAAAAATGCATAACCAGGCCTTTTAAAGAGGTCATAGATCAAGGGACCCAAATTGAAGTTGATGCAACAAATGTGGGTGTGAATCAACAGTGGAAGTTGAATTGGAAGTTGAAAAGGAGGTAGAAATTAGAATATTTCTAAATTATTTTGATCCATAAGATAGGCTCTCTGAAATATTCCTCACAAAATGTGCATAGTAGCTATATTGCTTTGTAGGGAGTTGAGTATCAATGCTCAAAAGAATTATCTTTGATGTCCCCTTTATTTATATTATGGGGCCCATATGCATAATTTTTTGATAGCCTGGTACCAATGTTGTCATAGAAAAAGGAGTTACCTAAGGGAGTAATAATCCCTACTATAAAATTGATTAATAGAGTTAAAGAATTAAATATATTCTTCTCAAGGAAAATTGATCCAAAATAAAATTAAGACAATTGCCATGGGACCCCAAATTTTGTGTCAAGCATCATTGATGAAAGTGGAAATGTAAATTAATGGTAGGAGTGGTCTTCCTCTTTTGATGATATTTTGAGACATGCAAGGTTTGTTGCATATTTCAATAATGAGATAGATGCCATGCCAGTGTATGACATGGTTGATCTGTTATACAAAATTGAAATAGAAATGAGAAAGGCTATTTCAGAGGTAAAGGTAGTAACAAATGCAAAATGGAGCAAGTGCCTTGATGAGATAAATACAATTAGAGATGCCACCTGGCTGGATATAGATATTGACATTTCCATCCGAGAGGTCATACCTAAAATTAAAGCCTTTCAATTTGGAGAGAGTGACTGAATATGCAGAAAATTCAAAGAACTTCAAGAGGGAGGATAATTATTTGAGAGATACACCTTATATTTTCAGTTCACTTGTTGTGTGTGTGCTCCTATTAAAAATTATAGAGTTGGTGATGAACATCAAACTTGACCCTACTCAAATTTTTGTTATCTCCAATATTATGTTTGTAACTATTTTGTCTCATGTGCAAAAGTTTTTGTAACTAGATTTTAAATGCATGTCCTCCCCTCTGAAGCTTTTTTCTATCCTTGTATCTATAAAAGGATTTCCAAGATGTGGAGTGAGGGTTTGAATCTTGTTTCCATTTTAGTGATAATGCTATTTTTTGCAGTCAGCCCAATTTATTGTGTAAATATTATGTTGTTTCAAGTTTGTATTTCAAGAACATGGTGAATGAATGAATGAAATAATTGTCAAATCCTAAGTTATATTTTGAGTCTTGTATCATATACATGTATCATTATCAAGAAGATTAATACAAAGGGGAAATTATTGAATATTTGTGTCTATAATTCTGTCTCCACTTTCGTATATTTGTCATTCTAAGATTAAATGAACAAAGTTCATTCCATTTAATGCAACTTGGATAGGTTGTATATCAGTTCATTATTTCTTTTGATTCAAGCAATTAAATAAATGCTTATGTGAGTTGATAGGGTTTCTAAGTATATGGAAGGGATATCATAAGAATGGGATTTAGGGTTAACAACTAATATATTTGGTTGTAAATCAATTAAATAGATAAAAATTTATTGATATGATTTTGTCTAACAATAGATAAGGAACTGGTTATCAGTTAGGATAAAAGTCAAAGCAGTCATATTGTAACAGAAATCATTTTAAATCAAATAAATATCTAAAGTTTATGACAAAAAATTATATGTTGATCATTCACTTATTGTAATAGCTTTTGATTTTGTAGTTAGCTGCTATAATTCAATAGGTAATTTCAATTCCAAGAAGATTAAGAAAGAAAAATTACTTTAAGGGATGTGTACTATGAAAATATGTAGAGATTTTAAAATCCCTAGGTAAACTGACCTTGGTTAGTAGAGCCTAAAGTACAGAAAGCACTATTGCTTCGTTAGTTAGTCCAGATCCAATTAGGATTTGCTGCAAAATGGGAAGTAGCTAATCCCTAGGTATATCCTTTTGTTGTATTCTGGTATTATTTTAAATATTTATATTTAAACATTGGCAGACCATAAGCACAGTCCTGTGAGAGAAAACACAATGAATAGACAAGGATGTACCTTTTTAGATCCTAAGTGTCAAGTGGGTCAAAGAAAAAGGCTCAAGACACATGAGATGCGTAAGCGACAGCTGTAGACAAAAATCAAAGGAAAACATGACCCATGCCCCTAATCCTCAAGTTAAATGAAATCCTCAAGAGACTAAGGAGAGCATACATAGTAAATAAATTAGCATAGACAACACACAAAGAAAATAAGTCAAGCAAATTTTAGTCAGTTTAGGTTAAGTTTGATGTGTGAAAAGTCAAGTTGTTGTCTTCCTATGACTCATGATTATAAGTGAAAAATATCACATCATCCTAGACTATAGACAAAGTGTAAAATCAAAGTAAGGTATCCTATAAGTGTTGACAAACATTCATTGTCAAGCTAAGTGTTGAAAAATGTTATTTAGAAAGGATACCAAAGAAATGCTAGCACAACCAAGAGACCAAGTAAGGTATACACTGTATGCCCCTAGACTTAGACAAGGATCAATCCCAAACTAATGAAGGAAAAAAGGGAATATGAGATGGATTAGTTTAGAGCACAAAATGGCATGCTAATAGACATAAGTGAAAGGGTCTCAAGTAGGGTTTGTTTCCAAGTTTTCACCACTTGGCAACAACAACAAAAAAATCTTCAGGACTTTTTTATGATTTTTTTGTATTTTTGAGATATTTGATGATTTTTGGTGATACAAAAAAGTGCCTTTTGCTAGGTTTTCACTAAGATGATCATTTTTTCAAGTCATTTTATAGTTTTAAGGATTTTGTCAAGACCATTTATCAATTTTTTAGATTTTTTCAGAATCATAAAGTATGTACAAAGCTCTAGATAGCAAGAGTATTAGGTATATAAATTTTTGAGATACATTATATTGAAAGGCTCAGTGATATGTTCTCCCTTGGATGTGGAAATTTGATAAGCATTGGATCCAAAAGTAGTAGCAATAATGTAGGGACCTAGCCAGTAAGGTTGAAATTTCCCTTTTTGAGCTCTATTCTGTTGATAATTTAAATTTTCTCTAAGGACTAAGTCACCAATTTGGAATCCTCTAGGATGAATCTTCTTGTTATATATTGCAGACATCCTTTTCTAATAGGCTCTTATGTCATCAAAAGCAACTTTATGATGTCCATCTAGGAGCTTTAGTTCTTGAATTCTCATAGCTCTATAGTTTTCATTAGTGATCAAACCTTTCAAAGACACCTATAAGGAAGCTATCTCAACCTCAAGTGGTAGTGCAACCTCAGATCCATATACTAATACAAAAGGTGTAGCCTCAATAGGTGTGAAAATTATAGTCCTATAAGCCCATAGGTAGGGTTTATATATAAGTGTCAGTTCCTTCCTAACTTCTGAATAATTCTATACAAGATCTTTATGAGTGTTTTGTTAGATGCTTGAGCCTAGTTATTCCCTTAAGGATAGTAGGTCAAGGACCAGTGTTGTTTAATTTTAAATTTCTTCCCATAGTTTCTCAAGAAATTTGCTCTTAAATTGTCCTCTATTACCAGTGGTTGTAGATGAAGGAATACCATAGAGAAATATTATATGATTCTATATAAAGAGGGTTATCTGTTTTCTAGTAATAGCAGAAAGAGGGGAAACTTCTACTAACTTCATAAAGTATTTAGTAGCCATAATAATGAACTTGTGTCTGCCAAAAGAGCTAGCATAAATTTTTCCTACTAAGTCAAAAAACCCATTATTGAAAAGGCAAATGTGTAATAGAAGGTATCAAATAACATCCAAGGGAATGAATAAAATCACCATAAAGGTGACATTTCTTACAGGACTTAGAAAACTCCACAACATCCATTTACATAGTAGGTCAATAGTAACAAGTCCTAAGAAGTTGTTGAGATAGCACAAGGCCATTAGAGTGAGACCCACATATTTCATCATGGAATTTAGCTAATACTTGTTCAGACTCATTCTTTTCTAAGCACCTAAGAAATGTTCCATCTAGAGCCTTCCTAGAAAATCATTGGAGATGTGGGTATAACGGGAGGCATTGTGAATGAGTTGTTATTTCTTATTGTGGGTTAAGTTGCTAGGTTTGATTTGGTGATGTAAAAAGGAGTAGATAGTGGCATAGCATGAAGATTCATAGCCAAAAAAGACATAAATAACTCAATCATTAGGGGAGTCATAGCCAAGGTGACGTAGCTTTTCCACTGGGAATTCAAATATTGACTCATGTTCTTTTATTTGAAGAATAGATGACAAATTAGACATAGCATCTATTGCCTAATTCTTAGCTCTAGGAATCTATTGAAATGTGACAAAAGTGAAGTAGTTCCTCAAAGCATCAATCAATTTCTTGTAAGGGATCAATTTGTTATCATTAGTTTGATAGACATTATTAATCTAATTGATGACAAGTTGGGAGTCTCCAAAGATGTGCAATTATGTAATCCTCCAATCAATATATAGCTTAATCCCATTTGTAAGCACCTCATATTCAGCTGTGTCATTGGTACAAGGAAAAAATAACTTGTAGGATTTAGGAACAATGTACCCATGAGGAGTAACAAACAACATACTAGAACTAGCACCATTCTAAGTGTGGGATCTATCAAAGAATATTTTCAAAGTCCTCTCAGTGACATACATGATGGATGAGTCAGGAAATTCAATCTACATAGGAGCACAAATAACTATAGATAGATTATGTATAATTAGTTTACTGTCAAGTACTAGCATATCTGCATAGGTCCAAGTAAAGTTGATATTTTTCTCTTGGAAGAACTTTGTAAACTATTTTTTCTATTCAGCTAACAAGGAGTAAGCTAGATGTATGATCTTAGGAGTCCAAATGATAGGTTGTATAGGCTCAATCAATATTGATGATGTCTCTTGGAAGTTAATAGGAAAACTACCAAGTACCTCATCCTTGGGTGCCTCAAAGAGGTTTTTACCCTTGGATATTGTTCAGGTATCATTTTGCACGATGCTCAACAGCAAGAATCCTTTCAAACTCCTCACTTGAAAAGCTAATCTAAGGATCAACTCCAAGGTTCTAGGTGATCTTGTGACCTACTAAAATCTACTCAGTTGAAGATAAATGTGAATGTTTATGAGGAGGCCTTTTTTGGTTCTGAAATGATTCAGATAAGATGAATGATCTGCTTGTTGTCTCAAAAATCCACACAAAAAGAATTTATTTTTTTTTGCATTTTTTGTTTTTATGATGAATGTAATCTAACAAATGCAACTATATGTATTCCTAATTTAACCAAGGGGTTAGAAAAACAAATAAAAAAGATAGGGTAACAAGAAGTTCAAGCAAATAACATGAAAAGTAAAATCCAAATGGACATAAACCACAAAAACAACAAATCTGCGAGTTAAGCTTTTGAAAAGATCAATGGGTAACCAATGAAAATAGGAGTAGTGCTTCCTCAATTCCACTTATGTAATTGTCGATGGGAATTCAGTAACCATAAGATGTTTCACTTTACATCAAATTGCAAGGCCACAAAAAGTGTGCTCATGCAAGACGAAAAGTTATGCAGGAACAATATGATGATCTCTTCTTGAATAAGTACGTCAGTGGAATTTGTAAACTTCTATTAAACACCAAAACTAAAATATTGCACAACCAAAAATAACGCAATAAACTTTTGGCTCAATTACATCCCATGAACATACATTCACAAAATATAACACAATTAGGCAAGAATCACTACACTCCAAATGCGAGCACCAAAAGCATATATTATTGCAAAATAATGGCAACCCTAATTACATATTAAAATCCAAAATTTATAAGAAATCTTCTGAATTTGTGTTGAGAGTGAAAGATATCTTTATGCAATCATATGCTTCTAAACTAATAAAATAAATCTATTTATGTATAAAGTATCTATCTAACTGGTTCTAAGTAGGACTCCATCCATTTTTATATTATTAACTGGATGCATGAGCCTTTACATGTCATAAAATAAAGAAAGCTTTCAGTTGATGTAGAAGTCATTGGGAGTGGCAAAAATAGAAGCTTCACCTTCACTAGCTGTCTGCAGGAATTAAATTGTTGTTAGAATGTGTTTCCGATGCATGGAAAGCTCTAATTTTAGAAATGGTAGTTAATTGTCAACACACCTCTAAGTTCTTCAAAATATTCCATAATACTATTGGAAAAGTGCACCTACACACCAAAACAACAACGCAGCTCAAAAGCAAGCTCCAAAAAATGCAAAATTTCACTAAGTATCAAAATTGAAATTCTGGCATCTGGGTTTTGTTCCCCTTTGTACTAGGGCTATGTTTGGATCTCTGCCCTTGAATTTATTGATTATCTCAGTGACTTGAGTTGTGTGTAGAAAATCTAAGGTTTTATATTTATCTTTCACTTTCTACCTATCATTGCCCACCTCTATACAAGTTTTTGCAAAATCTCTAAGTTTTACATCAAGATCTAATAAAGCTTCTCCCGTTCTAAATCCCTATATGATATCTTCATCATTAGAAGCTTCTTCAAAAGTCTTTCAAAATTTCCCTACTACTACTTCTATTGGTACCAACTTCTCTTGTGTATCATCCTCAAAAATGTCCAAACATGCATCACTGTAATGTTTCTCAGCTTGCAAAATTTTCTCTTGGGCTTGGTCCTTGAGCCTATGAATCTTCACATGTAATGTCTCCATTAACTTATTTCTATCCAAAATCTTCTCTATCCAATCATCTATTTTATCTAATTACTCATTTATATATACATCCATCAGCATCTGATACATTTGGCCTTTAATTGCCTATAATGCTTGCAAGTCTTTTCCCCAAGTATGCACTTCATCCATCAGACTAAAATCTTGATTCAAAATGGATACTAGCCTATTCGCATTATCTTTCATGATGTATTATAACATCATATTTCCTGGTATAATCATTACACCTTTCTCCTCAAAACTTTCCCTCCACTATTGATAAGCTCTCAAAAATGGATCCAATTGGGTTGTACCCCTGTCTCTTCTCTTAATTATTGTATTCAAAGTCTCCTCCGGATGCTCAGGGTCTAAGGGACCAATCACTTCACTCAGATATCCCTTTAGGATTTCATTTTTCCTTTGAAGTATTATCAATTCTACCCCATCCTGCTCCAAGCTCCTGAATACCTCCTTCATACTTGTTGTAACCATTAGTTTTAAGGTATCAATCTAAAACCTTTGGCTGAGCAGGCATGTGCATGGAAAATCACTGTTTGAGGAATTGATCAAGTCTAAAAGGTTTCTTGATCCAATCCTACATCAATTTGATGATGTGCCTCACCCTGTGATTGATGTTTGTGTTTTCTTCTTTATCAACCTCAACATTCATAATAGGCATGTCACCAATCCTGTCCCTATTAAATAATGGAACAAGTAGCTCCTTTGAATCTTGTTGCACAATCTTTAATGAGATCTTTATCTTCAAAGCCTTCTCTGCCAAATACAAAGTCATCCTACGATAATCCCTTATGCAAACATAGTAGTCATTTGTTGCATTCATCTAGTGATCTTCAAGGGCATCTTCATGTTGAAATGTTTTACTAGCTAAGTGTTGTACTCTCCTGATGTTATCAAAATATGGCCAAAGAGAATTATACTCATCCAAGGGATACTAATCCCATTCACACTCAAAAGAAGGAATATCTTGCCTTCAATCTACCTGGAAAGGTCCTATAGTCATAGGCCACATCCAACATGTTTTGTAATGCTTTCTAACTCTGTCATATGCAGACAAGAGTTGTCAAGAGATCTCTAGGAGAATTAGTATATCACTAGGATACCTAGGGAACTTCTTAGGGTTGATAGTTGTACTCACTACCCTCAAATATGTAAATGTTTAGAATCAGATATAATAAGCTCCGACTAGTGATATATGTGCAACTGCCTCCTCTAATATTCTCTTTTCATAATCCCCTTCTATGACTTGGATTATTACAAATATGAAAGCATCATTTACAATCCTATATTCTTTTCTTTGCTTTAAAAGCTTCTTCTTGACCAGCTGAGGGTATACAATATAAGGCCATGCATTTGCATCCTGCATGCTACCCCTCTTATAGAGCCCTGGATAATTTGTTGCTCTTGCAGCTAGCAAGTATACCAAATATGAAGTCATATAAAATTTCCTATTATTCTTCACTACTATTAGTTTCTCTCCCAAGTTCTCACTAAGAGTAGAAGCCCAATCTAGTGACATCTCTACTTTCTTTATTGTCTCAATAAAATGCACCATAAAAATATTCAGGTATATGGCTACTGGAAAACCTATAACTCTACTCAAGAGTATGATTGAATATCCAATGTCTTCATGTATCCTCTTTTCATGTCTACTTTTCCTACTTCCTTTCCTAGAGGAGTCTTCTCTATAAGGTATGAAGATTGGATGATTTCAGAGGCTTCGTCAATATGTTCTCTATACCATCTCTCTGCTTGCTCATATGTTATTCTAATGAATTGATCTGCCCTCGAGAGATAGAACACTTTTTCAATGTTCTTGGGTTGAAGATCAAGAATGATCTCTCCCATTATGCTCTTGACTACCCTTTCTTCAAGAACAAAATTTTGTGCAAGTGTCATGATTAATTCTAAGGACAATACTGACACCAAGTGAGATGCTACATTGACCAACCCTGATCAGATCAAAGCGAATATTATCTGAGATCTCTTAATTGGTTTGTTACAAAGTTTTAGGAACTTGCTCAAATTTTTGTGACCTAAGTTTGTGTCTCAAATCTCTGCATACTCATCTTGAAACTGTGATTTTGTGGGAACACCCTGGAACTTGAATACTACTAGTTTGGTGTTTTTTTCTTAGCAAGAGAGGATGATGAAGATACCATTTTATTTGAAAAAAAACCACATCCATTAGTTCAAAATTGAATTAAAAATGGATTAATGACCCCCTAAAACTAACTTACACAAAAACCCTAAAAACCTAATTGCTCCAAAAACACAAAAATAGGGTTTATAGCACTACAATGAAAAAAAAAGGGCACACCAGTTGCACCTAATAGGTGTACCTAGTGCACACTTTATAAGAAAATTTCTTTATATGGGATGTGCATGAGCACACCCCATGGGATCTGCATCATCACACCCCATGGGGTGCACTGATGTGCACCTCATGTTTAGACTTAAGTGCTTTTGTGTTCAAAGGGTGCACAGTAGCACACCTAATTAGGTGCACTACTGCGCACCCTATTCAAAGTTAAGCTTTGTTTTTTTAAAGTTTCTTTATGTTATTTGCTTATTTTTTAAGGATTTGCAAGGAGAATAAGGTGTTCAGTAGCGCACCTGATTAGGTGCGCTACTACACACCTTAATTTCAACCTTGTTTTGGTTTGTGTTTTTGTACTTTATAGGAGGAGATGGGCAGAAGGTGTACCTCAACTGGTGTGGGGGTGCAGCACGATGGAGCTGGAGATGATGAATGAAGAGAAGATGATGAGGAGAAAGGATAGGGGGTCTTTATAGGCCCCAACACCCTTGGTGTTGTGCAACTACACTATTGTGCATCACTGATGCGTGATGCCCCCTCTTGAAGCACTTTGGTGTACTAGCACACTTGGGGAGGTATGTTGGTGTGCCCCCTTAATTTTGCAAACTAAATTCTCTTCTATACATTTTATTTGAGGTCTAGGTTTTTGAGTCGAGACCTAGTCTTTGACTAGAAAAGGTGGATAAAAACCCTAAAACACTGGGACCCTAGACTAGGGATCCAGAAATCCAAAAAACTACAATAGGGGGTCCCCATTTCTAGTTAAAATGGGGCATGCATTGTGAGACCACAATAGATACATCTTTATTTTTTATAATTTTTTGCTTTGACAATACCAAAAAGTGGTTTTTGCCATCAGAGCACCTATTCTTTTTCAATTTCTTTTGATTTTATGACTAAGGTACATGGTAGTTTATTTTTTCATATAGATATTTGGTTCACCAATGGAAAAGTCTATACATTCAATAGCATTGAGATAGCAAGAAATCTCATAGCCATTTTGGAAAGAGGGTAGTTGAGGTCATTGATTCTATAAGGACTAGTCAATGTGGGCACATGAGAAGGAGGGAAATGGAAGAGTCCAAATTATTGATTCAAAAGGAGTCATATCCAGTGACAAAATATTTCAAGTATATAAGGTAGTCTTTGAATACAATCAAATCAAATTGATTCCTAGTGAGGTCAATATGGTCCACTAAGTTAGCATGTGTGTCAGCTAATTAAGATCTATAGGTGACTAGTCTACCATGCTAGTTTGGTTAGCATAAGAGTGTATAACATCTACCCCCTAATTCATGAGACATAGTAGAGAGAGAGTCCCATTCATATTCATTATAATTAGTACTATGACCACATTCTATGACATAAGAAATGTTTCTCATGATTCTATCTTTGTTAGAATCTTCCACGTGTGATTCATCAAGCTATCTAGTAGTAGATTCTTCAGCACTATTATCATTTGGTTTTTTATTTTCTCCCCAAAGGATATATGTAGAGAGGAAAAAGTCCTCGTCTTATTGACAAATAGTGTTGACATGTTGGAAATATTCTTTGAAATTACTTTTAGTAGGAGGTTCTTGATCATAAATAGGTAAGTCATCATAAACAAAAAAAATAGACCACTAGTATCTTTTCCTTTTTCTTCCATGAGTATGGCTCAAAGGTTAAATTAGAACATGTTTTTTATCAGTCAAAAGGCCATGTCCTAGATATCCCATTCTTTTAAGAAACTCATAACCTTTTCCATAGCATTTAGGAGAAATAGGAATAGTAAGTGTGACCTCATTAGGCATCTCTTATTATCTATCAAAACAAAGGACTAGACAAATATGTCAAAGATTGTCATGGCAAAAGACAAAGGTCTTATACTCATTGAAGGTTTCCCATAGGAGAAAGGGGAAACTAGAAGTGAAATAATAGAATAGAGTGTGTATTATCCCATCCCAATATTAATCATTTTGATTTTCCTTTTATAGTCAATAAGTGTAGTTTTAGCCTCATAGAAAACTCTATTATTACGTACCAAAGACTCAACAACCATAAGTGCATTGATTGATATAGAATTGTCCCTAGGATTATATATCTTTGTACCATTAAAAGGAAACTTAATACACTGATGGTAAGTAGAAGGAACTACCTGCATATCATGGATCCATGGGCTTCCTAATAGAATGTTGTATGCCAAAGGTATGCCAAGAACTTGGAAGACTACAACTTTCTTAACTAGACCAACGTGAATAGGTAATACCACTAAAACTTTTGAAGATCTTTCAACCTTGTCATAAGAATTTATTATGAAATTTATCCTAAGGTCAATAGAAAACTCAAATAGACCCAATTCTTGAATGACATGGAAAGAACAAATGTTTAACCCAAGACCATTGTCTATCAACACATGTCAAACTCGATTTTGATAGAGGTAGATCTCAATTTGAAGATCAAGATTATGTGGATGGCTAAGAGCTTTATCATCTTCTTTGGAAAATAAGAGGTAGTGTAGAGAGTAAATGTGGTTAACCATATCTTGGAATTTATCACCGTTAATATCAGTGGGAGCACTATCCATGCACGATACTTTTTCTAGGATCTCCTTATGTAAACGCAACAACTCTAGTAGATCAAAGATAGATATCTATCTAGGGGTACATTGTAGTTGAACCACAAGGTTTTAAGTAGACTTGGTACTAGTAGAAGCTTGTTTGGAAGAAGATGAACCAACTTTCTTAGGATTGGATTTGTTGGAAGAATTTTCACCTCTAAGGACAACTTTAGGTTGGCTCCTAGTAACAATGTTAAGTCTTTCACCATGTGAAGAAGAGTTTGTGTATCTAAGCATGATCATGGATTTATGTTCTCTATGAGCTTATCTTTTGTGGAATCAACACCTCTCAAAATAACCTTAGGCCTCTCATCAACATTTGATTCGTAGTTAGGCTCATCATATTTTGGTTTCATTGTATGAATGCTTTCACTTACAGAATCAAGCATGTGAATGAAATTGTCTCTTTTTGTGTGAGTGTAGTTCATTTTAGCATCTCACTTTTTCTTGATAGAGTTTGATGTTTACCCTTGTTTATATTTATAAATAGATTCTTTAAAAGATTTGTGATCAATTTTTTTAACAAGTCCATCTATAATAACCTTCACATGCTCAATAAGGTCTTAGATAATACATTTTAGCTTAATATAGTTATCAGTACTATTGTAGTTCTACAACGCATGCCCCATTTTGTAACAAAAACAAGGACCCCCTACTTAGTTTTTTGGCTTTTGAATTCCTAAATTCATGATTTGAATTATTTTGAGGTCCCCATAAGCCCCTTGTTCATAAACTAGGTCTTGTCCAAAAAACTCAAAGGTCAAAAATTTGAGAGAATTCAAAGAAAAAGATAAATATCAAGATTTTTGGTGCACTAGGTGCACCACATGAGGTGTGCTAGTGCACCCAAAGTGTGAGAAAAGACCTAGAGCTATGCAATAGTATATCTATACACCTGCACTGCCCTCCAAGCTTTCAAAATTGTATTTAAGGGGAGGGGGTATCCCTCCCTTCTTACCTTATCTCTCAACTTTCTTCACATTTGTGATTACTTCGCATTCATGCACCTTCTTCACCTGCACTTTCACACCCAACTAGGTGCACTACACTAAGCCCTCACTTCCCTTCGACTTGATTCCAAACCCTACACACACATAGGAATACAAGGTTGGTGTGCATCAGCACACCTCCTGGGGTGCGCTGATGTGCACCGACCCTTTGACTCACTAAAGAACCTAAAGAACTAGCACACACCAAGATTGGGTGGGCATTAATGCACCTTTAGCGCACCCAAATTATTAAAAAAAAACAAAAAAACATAAAATCTAAAAAACACAAAACAAAACATGCAAGGCATGTTGGTGCACACTAGCACACCTAACTTGGTGCACTAGTGTGCATCAATTTTGAAAAGAAGCTTAAGACTAAGGTGTGCATCATCGCACCTCTCATAATGCAATGTGCTAAAAGGATGGCACATTTGGCACACCTATTAGGTGTTCCAGGTGCGCCAATTCTTATTTTTTGCATTATGAAGGGTATAAATTGAGTTTTTTTAGGTGTTTTCAAATAATTAGGTTTTAGGTCCTTGTTCGTGTTAATACAAGGTCTTAATTAATTGAGGTTTCTTCAAAATATGAACTAATGAGTTCTCTTTTGTGCAAATATAATGACATCCTCATCAGTTTCCTCAGGTAAGAAAAATGACACTAAAACTGGTGGTCTTCAAGTTCCAAGGAGTTTCGTCAAAATTGAGATTCCAGGATGACTACTCAGAAATCAAGGATACGGAATTAGGACATAGAGATTTGGGAGAATTCTTGAAGATTTGCAAAAAAACCCACCAAGATATCACAAATGGTTTCTGTACTTATCTGATCAGGATTGGTCAATGCCACTTCACACCCCTGGTATTGATGCAATCTTCAGAGCTCGTAATGACACTTGCAGAACACTTGGTCCCAAAGGAAAGAGCGGTGAAGAGTGTCACTAGAGAAATTGTCCTAGATCTACACCCTAAGAATATCGAGAAAATATTCCACCTCCCACGGGAAGATCAGTTCATTAGGCTTACATATGAGTAGGCGGAAAGGTGGTACTGAGAACATTTTGAAGAGGCATCAGATATCATTCAGTCCCTATACCTCATCAAGAAGACTCCTTTGGGGAATAAAATGGGAAAGGTTGACATGACTAGGGGATATATGATTGAAGATATTGGATATTCCATTACCCTATTGAGCAGAGTTATGGGTTTACCTACAGTGAGGCATTTAAAAAAATTTATGGTGCATTTCATTGAAATAATCAAGAAGGCGAAAATGCCACTACATTGGGCTTCCACTCTAAGTGAGAACTTATTTGAGCAATTGGTGGTAGCCAAGAATAAAAGGAGGTTTCATATGACCTCATATTTAGTATACTTTCTAGCCACCAAGGTGATAGATTATCCAAGGTTGTATAGAAGAGGTAGCATGCAGGATCCAAATGCATGGTTGTACATCATCTACCCTCATTTGGTGAAGAAGAAGCTCTTAGAGAAAAGTAAAGAGTACAGAATCATGAATGATGCATTCATATTTTCCATCATCTGATTCATAGGAGGAGATTATGCAAAGAGGTTATCAGAGGATGCAGTGGCACAAATAAGGGTACTCGGAGCATATTACATTTAATTGAAAACATTTACATATCTAAGGGTAGCTGGTACCACTATCAACCTGAAGAAGCTTCCAAGGTACCCTTGTCATAGACTTTTCCTCTTGGAGATTGCTTAGCAAATTGAGTTTGCATATGACAGGGTTAGAAAACAACACAAACATTTGTGGACATGGCCTTTAACCATCAGACCTTTTCAAGTGAAATAGAAGCAAGATATTCCTTCTTTTGAGTGTGAATGGGATCAGTATCCCTTGGAAGAATCTAATTCTCCATGACCATGTTTTGATAATATCATGAGAGTACAATATCTAGCAGGTAAAGAATTCACACATGAGGAGGCCATTGAAGACCATTGGATGAATGCTACAAATGACTATGATGTCTGAAAAAGGGACTATTGTAGAATGACTTTGTACTTGGTAAAGAAGGCCCTGAAAATGACAATTCCCTTGAAGATATGGTGGCAAGATTCTGACAAGTTGTTGGATCCCCTATTTAACAGGGATAGAATTGGAAACAGGCCTATTATGAGTGCTCAGGTTGATAGGGAAGCAAACTCAAATATCAATCATCAGGCTAGTCACGTCATTAAAATGATGTAGGATTGGATTAAGAAGCCATTTGGTCTTGATCCAATACCTAAAATAGTAATCTTCCATGCACAAGCCCACCCGACCAAAGGTAGAGCAAAGAAAGTCACCATTCCTAACTTTGCAGCTCAATCTCTAGTAAGGCCTGAAATCGTGCATCAACTTGATAGGTCACTAGGTTATTATAGAGCTCAAAAGAGTGGAGGTTGAGGGAAGAGGAAAACAAATTCCCCTCAGAGAGCTAAACCAAAAGAGGGTGAAATCTTGACACCTCAACAAAAACAAGAAGTAAATGTACAATGCTTGGAGGATATTGAAGTGCCACAAGTTTAGATTGACCCACAACTTCCACTAGTTGATGCACCAAGCCAAACAGAGATGGAAGTTGAGATTCAAGAGGTATCTCCACCTCAGCAAATAGAACAAGCATCCCCTTCTACACCCAAGAAAGGAAGAAAGATCAAGACTACGATAAAGAAAAGGCAAAGGGTGATCAAGAGGGTAGTTCCTTTCCCATCTATTTTGGAACCTATTCCTAAAGAAGAGGAAGAGGAAGATTATGAGGAAAATCTACCTTTGAATAGGAGAACCTAGCTAGCAAGAGCCACGAAGCAAGAAAGAAGGAGAAGTTCTACTATTACACTACCATCAATCCCAGAAGAACCTCTGCAAACAACTACATCAGAGGATGAAATGAAACAATGGATTGATGAGCAGGATGTGGAGGGTACTAAGATATTTAAGATGTTAGATTTTGATTTTATGCCCATAGGGATGGAATTTATTGGGGACAGGATGAGGGATACAAAGACAAATCAGCCCAACAGGAAGACTGGACTTAAATGCCACCAGAGTCACAGGGTCTTGAGATAACTCTTTCATCCCTATTGCAAGTTTCAGTTGTGGATAAAGGCTCTGCTACTCCTCTACCACCAAGTGTGGAAGAAGAACAAATTCAAAAGGAGTAGGAGGATGAGCCACAACAAATATCAACTGATGAAGTCTCTAGGGAAGGGAAAATGGTTCAATATCCTCAACAAGCTACCCAGAACACTAAGATAAGAACTATGGGCTCCACTGAAATGGAAACTATAGAGGAAGAGCCTTCATAGAGGGGGAAAAACCCTAGAAAGGAGTGATAAGGGAAAAGGGGTAGCAGAGAAAACTCCATCATCCTTGAGAGGCAGGTCTCTGGTGGAATGGGTTTCGAGGTGGTTGTTCAAAGAAGTGATAAGAAATAAAAAGCCACAATTCAACATCGATGAAGAGGACATGATTGAGTTGATTGAGGTTTTTAGGAAACTTAAGTCCCCCTCAAGAGAGACAAGAGCATAAACATTCATCAAAAATTATCAGAACAAAGATTTGTTCGCACAAGTGGTTATCCCTCCTCTTGATTCAAAAATAGAAGATTTGGGTCCACAAGATTATCATATCAGAGAGGTTATGCTTGGGAATCCCACATTGGATATAGCCAAGTTGATGGTTAAAATGAGGATGAAGGAGGTGTTTAGAAGTTTAGAATAGGAAGGGGCAGAACTAATGACACTTCGTAAGCAGAGTGAAATCCTAAGGGGATATTTAGCCAAAGTTGTCGATCCCTTGGATCCTGAACACCCCGAGGAGACTCTGAATGTAGCAATTCAAAGTAGAGATAGGGGAGGAGTACAATTAGAGCCATTTTTGAATGCCTATCAACAATGGCGAGTAAGTTTTGAGGAAAAGGGCATGCTTATTATCCAAGGAAATCTAAAACTACTTCATGCTATGTAAGAAAATGTGGATAAAATAGTAGCAATTTTGAAGCAAGATTTCAGTAGTATGGATGAGGTACATGCACGGGGAAAAAATTTACAGGTATTATAGGCCATAAAGGGGCAAAGTTATAGAATGCTCGTAGATGTATATACTGTAGAAGAGTTAGATTAATTGATGATTGGATTGAAAAGATAGCAGATAGTAATGAAGTAATGGAAACATTATATGTGGAAATCCATCAGTTCAAGGATCAATCCCGAGAGCAGATTTTGCAAGCAAAGAAACATTATAGTGATGCATGTCTAGACATTTTTGAAGACAATGCATGGGAGAAGCTAATAATGGTTGAGGTAATAGTTCAGATATTTAGGAAGATTTTTTATGAAGTTTCTAGTGATGACGATATCCGGCAAGCATTCAAGACAGAAGAAGCCTTGCTAGAGTTGGATACCAAACTTGTGGATTTTGCTAAGATCCATATTGAAGTAGACAACTATAGATATAAGGAAAAGGATAAGTATGATGCCTTAGACTTATGAGATGTGGCAAAAATCAATGAGATTTTTGAGAAATTCAAAGGCAAGCATCCAGACATAGCTCTAGTGTGAAGGGAAACAAAACCTAGAAGCCAGAATTTCAATTTTGACTCGGTAAAATTTTGCAATTTTGGACCTTTGAGGTGTGTTATTGCACTGGTGCACTGGTGCACTTTTTGTCACAAAGTGTTGGAAGATTTTTTGGAGAATTCAGAGGTGCATAGGTGCACTAGTGCACTTCTTCCAAGGTGCACTTTTGCAAAGGTGCACTGACAATTAACTGCTAGTTCCAAAATTAGAGCTTTCCATGCATTAGAAACATATTTTGACAGTAATTTAACTTTGATAGACACCCAATGAAGGAAGAATTTCTATTTTTGATACTTCCAGACACTTCTACTCCAATTGAAGGCTTTCTTCTTCTTCTTCTCTGATAATTTCTTTGTTCTATGACATGTAAAGTCTCATGCATCCAATTAATGAAATAAAAATGGATGGAGTCCTACTAAGCACCAATTAGATTTTTAGTTTGTATATAATTAGTTTGTTTTATTAATTTAAAAATCATATTATTGCATGAAGATATCTCTCACTCTCAACACAAATTGAGGAGATGATTTCTTATAAATGTAGGATTGTAATATGTAATCAAGGTCATCATTATTTTGCAATAATATTATGGTTTTGGTGCTCACATTTGGAGTGTAGTGATTCTTGCCTAAATGTGTCATTTTTTTGTATATGTATGTTCATGGAATTGTGATTTTTATTGCCTTATTTCTAGTTGTGTGATCTTTTAATTCTGGTGTTTGCTATGGTTTTACGAATTCCACTAATGTATCTAGCTCAAGAAGAAATCACCAAATAGTGCCTACATAACTCTTTGTCTCATATGAACACACTTTCCATGGCCTTGTGATTTGATGAAGATTGAAAGATCATATGGTTATTAAGTTTCTCGTTGATGATTGCATCAGTGGAATCAAGGAAGTGTTGCTCCTACTTTTATTGGTTACCTACTGATTTCTTCAAAAGCTTAACTCGCAGATGTGTTGTTTTCGTAGCTTATGTCCATTAGGATTTTACTTTCACATTATTTGCTTTAAAGTTCTTATTATTTTCTTTACTAACCCTTTGTTAATTTAGGAATTCATATTATTTTCATTGTTATATTGCATTCATAAATAAATACAAAAATCAAAAACATAGTTCTTTTGCATGTTTTATTTTGAAGCAGTGAACAGATTCTACATCTCATCCGAAATCATTCGAACCAGCAAAGGCCTCCTCATGAAAAAAACATTTATCTTCAACTAAGTGGATTCTAGTAGGTTGCAAGATCACCCAGAACCTTGAAGTTGATTCAAAATATTGACTTTTCAAGAGACGAGTTCGAAAGAATTCCTGTCATTTAGCATCGTGCATAACAACACCTCAACAAGTACTATGAACCTTGTTTCTATGTAAGTTTTAGTAATGATCAACTCTCCACCATGGAGGTTTGACATCAATTCCATAAGGTATTGAGTTGTCAGGTAATGTGATAATCCAATTGGCCAGAAATTTTTTAAGGATCACATCATAAGAATCAGCCAAGGGACTGAAATCATGTTTAGGCTTTAATGTTTGTATGGATTTAGACTTGTTAGAGTCACTAATTTTGGTAGCCTCTTGTTGTTTAGTTTCTAGAAAAATAATGGACAAGTTGAAAATAGGCTCCTTAGTCTTAGGAACATCAACTACCCCATCATTTACAACATATATAATCTTATTCCATAGTTTTTTTTGTCTTTTCCATTGTTATTTCCATTATTAGACTTGTCCTTGTTCAAAGCTATCTCTCCCTTCATGACTACAACATCTTCTATTTGGTATGCACTCTCAATCATGTTATTAAAGGTGATGAATACTTATTTCCTAAGGTCATGGTGTAATTCTAGTTTAATATTGTTTGCAAAAATGTCAATTTTCTCATTCTTTGGAAGTTGTCTAGGATACCTTGAGTATAATTTCCTCCAACTTTGCAAGAAGGTGACAAAAGGTTCACCTAATTTTTGTTTCAATTTATATTGGTAAAGCATTGTAATGCGATGTTGAATATTGTAGAAGTTTTGAATAAACCTTTGAACAAGTTCATACAAATACTTGAGTGGGGGTGTGATCCTTGTAAACCATTCCATTGCCTGACCATTTATACTCCTTCGGGAAGTCTCATGAGATAAGTGTCATTGTGCATAAAGTCCATACTTAGAGAATAAAATTTCCTTGTGTGATCATGTGGATCCTCATTTCCATCATATTTTTCATACTTAGGGATCTCAATGTCTCAAGGGAAAGGAATCATGTAAAGACTCTTATCAAAAGGAAATGCACATACAGATTCCATTGTCAAGGAGGACTTACGTTTTTCCTTTTCTATCTTCAAGTTTGACATCTCAAGTTTCAAGTATTATATCTCTTTCATATAAATCTCAAGAGGAGTGGGTTCTTTTCTTTCAATCAATCTTTGAACATAAAAGTTGTGTGGCAATTTCAATCCTCTAAAAGCCAAGTTCATAAAGTATTGATCTCTATTTTGTTCCAAGTTTTGAGCATAAGTTTTTGAGAGTAATCATCTTCCTAAAATTGAAAGATTTCTTCAGTAACATCATTGCATACTTCACTTCCATGTTATGACCTATGTAAAGTGTGTATATGATTGGAAGATCTAGGTGGAGACTCAAAACCATTGAGATGAGACATTAGAGTTTTAGGAGTGTTGTTTCTATTTTTTCCATTGTTTGCAAAGGGGTTGACATTAGCATCATCCCAAGAGACATTAGCATTATTTTCCCCAAAAATGTTAGCATTGGTCCTAGCTGCCATGAGACTTTCTTGTTCATCTAGGTAAGCCTTTTTTCTCTCTTTCTAGTTCTCACAATCTGCCACTAAAGAGGTTGTCCAAGAATATATTTATTGCCTCCCTAGATATGGTGAAATACAAACCATGTTCACTCCTAGGACTTATAAGTAGAGTGTCCAAAGTACTACCAAAGTGACTAAGTGGATCAAACCAAGTTGCGAATTTATATTCTTTTTCTTTATCAAAGATAAGTTCAATCTCAAAGTGTGCTTTATGCAGATGCCTAGCAGGGGAAGGTAGTTTTTCAAAGCTAATAGAAGGGTGAATTCCTTGACCAATATGATACCTAGTTGTAACCAAAATGAAAGAGATACTATTTGTCTAATGAGATAATGCAAGATGATTTGGAGTCCAAACTTAGAAAAGTAAATTGCTCACCTATCAAAGATAGAGAGTGATGGAGTGTCGAAGTGAATTGTCAAGAAAGTTGTCCAAGTAATCTATGAAACTTGTGACTCAAGTAAAAAGATAAGTGAGTAGCTAAATAGCTAAGTAGATAGATGAGTGAAATGACAAGTGAACACATCTCCAAATCAAGTATGTAACCAAGATGACAAGGTGATCTTTCTCAGCCTAAACATACCCAAACATACAGATTTTAGACCAATGAACCAGAATAAGAAAGTATAGACATCCTAAATCAGCTAAGAATAGGTTTGGAGCAATAGAAACTAAGTTCAGCAACTAGGAAATATAGTTAAGTATTCCAGATGATCAAAGGACATCAAATAGTTTCATACGATACTTTGGAAGAAGTAGTATGAT
Organism: Cupressus sempervirens; assembly: GCA_028749045.1. Taxonomy (NCBI): domain Eukaryota; kingdom Viridiplantae; phylum Streptophyta; class Pinopsida; order Cupressales; family Cupressaceae; genus Cupressus; species Cupressus sempervirens. The sequence goes on from CM053790.1 coordinate 351,468,811, forward strand.
AGTTTTAGGTTGAACAATAGTCTATAATATGGAAGTGCAATAGACATTAAGAAAGCAATATGATAGATTTTGTGAAGAAGTGTGATAGACTTTCATGTAATACGATATTTCTCAGTAGTGCATAATGATATTTTGATAGCAGAGACAATTTGTGACTTCTTTTTTCTCAAATGACCTAGTTTTACTAATTTTCTGACCAAGTACACTATTGTGATTGGATGTTAATGTTTAATTCCAATTTTGAAGGTAAAAACAAAAAGTTTGATAAGCAATAGAGGTTCAAATACTTGTATTCAAATAATTGTACAAGGGAAAAAAACAACCTTACAAATACAAAAACTTGTGAGGTTTCGAAAAGTAAAGCCCTATGAAACTACCAATTATGTATGTTCAATAATATTTCCATGGGTATCACACATTTGAAATCACATGAGGCAAGACCTATTTAAGGTCATGGATCAAAAATAAATAGCTTGTACCACAACTTAATTCTCCATTGCCTCACACAAAGTGGTTTCCCATAATAGATATCAGCTTTGTCATAGATGGGTTACCCACATCTAAAGGAACGCATATGGCAAGTGTAAATCTTGGGGTGATTTGGGTAGTCCACTAGGATCAATCCTTTCACCAAGGTATTGAGAAAAAAAATAGGGTAGCTTCAAGCTATGGTTCTATTTCCATGATTTCAATTCCCCTATACTTTAAACTTTAATTTGTTGTCAAGACAAGTCTAATCAAGTCAATGATCATGTCTAGGTGATGACTTGGAAGGCTTGGCATCTCATCTCTCCCCATTAAAATCTCAAACAAGTGGGAATTCAATGCTTATTTCTCTACTAAGTGTATCTAAGAGGGTGGGTGAGTGTCAAGCATACCCCATAGATGAGAAGAAAATTGTCTATTTGATAAACTCCAATGTATTTTTCAATAAAGACTCATCCTAAAAGACAGGTTCAATTGGAGAAAGATCACATGAACACAAATGGATGTGGCAACAAGAAGAGAATGGTTATAGGAAATAAGTTCATCTTTGAGGCTGACAGGAATGGAAACAAGCTCACTAGAATCAAGTACAAGGTTGTGGAAATAGGTTGTAGTGAATACAATCCAAAAAAAATTAGAGGACGCAACAATAGCTTTCTGAAATGCTTAATCTGCTTAGCAATGGCAAATACCCTGGTTACAGATGGTGAAAACAAAAGTTGAAATCAAATCAATGATGCAAAATACATCTAGAGGTCCATGTCAATAGTTGAAAATTCAATTTTCCTTGGTGATTAATTATGGTACTTCAGATGGGATGCAGATCGACGGATAATGCTCTACATGAAGATGTACATCATGGAGTAGTTGAAAGGTCAACAACAAATGAATGAAGGCCACGTACAAAAACTATTGTCATATTACATTTCCCTTCATCAATAAATTTCCATCACCATAATTCATAGCAATCATCACCAAGCACAAGAGATGAAACTTTGTTACAACAATAAGTGATGAGAAATGTCCATCGCCACAACCTACAATGATTATAGACAGTTGAATGAGAAAAAATTAGTTATACCAATGGATGATGAAGTTATTGGCATATGTTATAATGATGATCCTATTGGAGGCTAGATTAAGTAATAAGACATTATGGTGTTGACCAATGAGGCTGTCGATAATAGTTATGTGATGGGTGAAGAAAGCCAGATATGAAGTTTTTTGTTGTATGCTATGGAAAAATGAACCATCATAGGTGGTAATGCAGTTAAGGGATTTCAAGTTGTGAAGCTATGAAGTGAACAAACTATCAATCAAAATATGGGTCACAACATCGCACGAGATAAATGTATTAAGTAATTAATAGTTGTGAAGAAGCGACACGGTTAGATTCAAGAGGTTTCGCTACATCGCAAGTTTGAAATAATAGTTAGTTTTAATGTTGTGAAGGTGAGAACATGGTTAGTGTGCAGTCATAACTACTTCATTTTGGTTAGTAAAAGGATACATTGAAGCAACAAGGACCTATCATCACACCATCACAAGTAGTTAAAGGTGACCTGAGGTTAGGGTTTTGGAGGAACGAAAGCTTATGATTGCACCATCGCAGAGTTTAGTCATGAGTTAAAACTTAAGATTGTGAAGGTATAAAATAAGATAACAGTTAACTCTAAATAATTAGCACATCATCACATGAGTTAAAATTTTTTTATGAATGAAAGTTGCAAAGAAGTGATGATGTAAAAATGAAAGGGTCTCTATGTTTAAATCGTGATCGTTGATTCAAGATCGACGACTAGAATTCAAACTTATTGTGACTGTTAAGATATGAAATACAAATTTGAAGTCATGTTGACTTTTACATATGAGAGAGGATTATGAACCATTTTGAGGGTTTTTAATAATTTCTACTTTATTTCTCTCATGTATTGAATCGTAACCCATGATGGTTAGATTTTTGAGCAATTCAAGTGCTTTGTTAATGTAACTGATAAATCTATAACTAGCTAAGAATCCTAAGAGGGTGGCCTATATCTGTAATTTTCTTAGTTAATAGAAAGGATTATAAATCTAACCTACTATTCTTCCCCCATAGAAAAGACTATTGAGTGAGACTCGAAGGGTTGCAAGGAGGGATTTGATGATGTCTAGTTATTATTTTTCCTATCATCGTCTCTTGTTTGTCGAGCTAACATGCAAGTTAGTATTTTTGGATTTGTAGGACAAGTACTTGTAAAGCTATTAGTATTTGGGCTAATCAGAGTGTTAATGTATTTTAATAGTATGGGTAGTTAGAGTGCTATCTTTTATAGGTATTTGTGCTCTTTTCCAGAGCTGCATAACATTTTGTATTTGTAATGTGAAGTTAGGATTAAAGTGTGTTCGGAGTTTTCCATTGGCCAACCTTGACTACTTAGAGATCAACTTAGGGCCATGGATGTTCTTCTTCGATTGCATCCCATATTATTAGATGCATTTAGTAGTATGAGTAGATTTAGTGTTAGACCTAAAATCTTGCCTAGGTTGCTTATGTCTACGAGCATCCTGGTTAGCTTCTTCTGCTTTTAGGTTAAGAGCATACCCTTGGTTACCCTTTTGATTACATAAAGACATAATTCCAAGTATATCTTACACATAGGAGAGTTGTACCATCCAATTCATGGATTAGTGACATAGGAGTGCACTAATCCAATCTATTAGAGATAGCTTGTTTCTCATCACCTTGGGCATAAGAAGTCACTGTACAACCAAATCAACGTGAGGGACAAATTGTTTACCAATTTGGAAACTTTGCTAGGAATAGGATTGAAGTCTAGTACTTTGGTGTTATTCTCAAAAATCTAATGGTTCCTCCCTAAGGATGGAGGATGGTGACTCTCTTTAAAGGAACTGCATCTATTGGTTTTTGAAGGTCCAGTTTGTATGCATCGCTATAGTGATAGCTCAACCTTGGCAATCCCATTTTGGCCCACTTTGTCTATCATCCTATATAGTCCTACCAAAAGGATCAAGAAGATACTTTCCTAAGTTTTCAAGAGAAAATAATGAGGATCTTGAATAGCATATTAGAGCCTTGAGTATTGCATGTGTAGTTCTTCGAGTTGTGGAAGAGAATGTATTTGTAAGGCTTTTTGTTGAGTCTCTATTTGGCCCAACTTTTGCATGGTTTCAATACTTGGAGGACGAGTGCATCACAGAATGGAAGGTGTTAGAAAGAAGATTTCTTGCAAGGTTTAGACCAATAGTAGATGTGTATTCATTGTTGTACAACTTCTTCCAAATTATAAAAGGAGATGATGAAGGGATACGAGAGTTTATATATCATTTTTATCGAATACTAGCCAAAATTCCTCAAGTTGATAAGCCCAACCCAACAAATCAAGTTTCATTTTTCATCATGGCCATGTAGCCAAAGGTTGGATATTATCTTAGGCACAGTAAGGTAAGTGACCTTGAAACTTCTAAACAAGAATCCATTAAGATTGAAGATGACTTATTGTTATTAGGATGGATGAAAGAAGATAAAAGTAGTAAGGTCCCTCATATAGAAAATGTTCAAAGATTTGACTCTCAGTTCGAAAGCACCAAAGTTTATCTTGTGTGTCTAAGAATATGAATAAAATATTTTTTTATCATGAACATTTTCAATGTAGGAGTGTGAATAGTAACTCTCACATAGCCAAGGTGTATCATTTTTCTTGTGAAGAGGATTCAAATGAGGAGGAAGAAAGTCATGGTTATCTGCTACCTCAATCAACTCTTCTTCTTCAAAGAATCTTGACAAGCAAGGAGACTACCATTCCTAGTAAGGTTTTGAGTTTTGGAAATTCCATCCCCGATAATGATGCTTTTACATCTGATGATGATCGGGAGAAAGATCTCCATGATATAAGGGAAGATAAAAATATAACAAAGAATGTAGCTCCCATCTTGTCTTATGAAACTAAAATTTGCATATTAGAAGATGAGGATGAGTTTGTAGTTGAATGCATGGCTATGAATGAGGGGTTTGGTGGCTGGTGTAATTTCTCAAATCCTTTGTTTGTACTGGAATATGCAAAGAAGGAGTTACACATTAAAAATAATCCTTTGTTTTACTTTCAAGATGATACAAGTTGTTAGGAAGAAGAGTACATAATTCAAATAGCTTATGAAAAACGATTGATCTTTGACAAGGTTGATGACATTAAGAGCTTAGCTCATGAACCAATAACTATAGTTTCAAACCTTTCTTTCCATCAATCATAATGGATACATATACCCAAGGAGGGCACTCTGAGTCATGAAATGGAAGAAAATCATGCCCCTTTCCTTGCTGAAGATATCATAGAAAGCTACGATGAAAAGTGGTTGTGGATTTCAAAGAATTGATGTATGCTATTACCAAAATGTTGGGAGTCATCTTAGTGCAACTCTTCATAGGAGCTACACCATGGAAATGGAATCAACCATGAGAAAGGGCTCCATTTTTTTTGAACCAGTAAATGGCTTCACGTAAGTAATCATTCCACTTGTTTCTTTAGGTAGGATTCTTCCTACCCCTATACATATCTTAGGTTAGGTTATGTGCTTTAGTTTAGTTTGTGTGTTGTCATTGCTTTATATGTGTTTACTTTTCTTGTGTTGTTTTCCTTCTTCCCCACCACCCAAATGCATAGCATCTCCCTGTGCTATTTAAGACTCTGTAACCCAATGGACTAAGGCACTGATCTTTGCTATTTGGTATTTTCTGTAATAAAAAAGTAGGTAGTTTGTTGTTGTGTGTGTATTTCTATTGAGTTCTTTGCAAACCAAGAGATTTCTAGGTTCCTACTTAGGCCTTAGTATGCTTAAGTCCCTAAGTTAGATCCAGTCGTCGCCATGATTTTAGTTCCCCTATATTTTAAAAGTCAATTTTTTTGTCAAGTCAAGTCCAATCAGGTCAATAATCATGTCTAGGTGATGACTAGGAAGGTTCTTTATCTCATCTCTCCCAATTCAAAGCTCAACCAAGTAGGAAGTCAATGCTTATTTGTCTGCTAGGTGTGTCTAAGAGGGTGGGTAAGTATCAAGCATATTCCACAGATGAGAAGAAAGTTGCCTATTTGATAAACAATGTATGTTCAATAAAAACTCATCCTAAAAGAAAGGTTCAATTGGAGAAAGATCATATGAACACAAATGGATGTGGCAACAATAAGGGAATGGTTAAAGTAAATAAGTTCATCTCTGATGTGATGACTAGGTAGGCTTTCTATCTCATCTCTCCCCATTCAAAGCTCAACCAAGTGAGAAGTCAATGCTTATTTGTCTACTAGGTGTGTCTAAGAGGATGGGCAAGTCTCAAGCATATCCCATAGATGAGAAGAAAGTTATTTATTTGATAAACTCCAATGTATGTTCAATAAAGACTCATCCTAAAAGATAGGTTCAATTGGAGAAATATCACATGAACACAAATGGATGTGGCAATAAGAAGAGAATGGTCAAAGGAAATAATTTCATCTCTAAGGCTAAAAGGAATTAAAATGAGCTTACTAGAATCAAGCATGAGGTTGTGGAAATAGGTTGTAGTGAGTACAATCTAATCAAATGCAGAGGAGGTAGCAGAAGCTTTTTGAAATGCTCAATTTTCTTAGCAATGGCAAATACCCTAGTTAAAGATGGTGAGAAGAAAAGTCTAAATCAAATCAATGATGCAAAATACATCTAGAGGTCCCCGTCACTGGTTAAAAAATCAATTTCCTTTAGAGATTAAGTTAAAGATGGTGAGAATGAAAGTTTAAATCAAATCAATGATGCAAAATACATCTAGAGGTCCCCGTCACTAGTTTAAAAATCAATTTCGTTTAGAGATTAAGTCTGGGCCATCATATGGGATGCAAATAGATGGATGATGTTCTACATGAAGATGTACACTATGGAGTACTTGAAAGGTCAACAAAAAACAAATGAATGCCACGTATACAGATTGTTTTCCTACATCAAGAAATGTCTATTGTCATAAGTCACAACAATCATCATCAAGCGCAAGAGATGAAATTGTGTTACAATGATGAGAGATGACAAATGTCCATCACCACAACTTGCACTGATCATCAGTAGTCAAAAGAGAAAAACTTAGTTATACCAATGGATGATGAAGTTATTGGCATAGGTTATAGCAATGATCCTATCGGAGGTTGGATTAAGTAGTAAGACATTATGGTGATTACTGATGAGGCTATCAATAATAGTTATTGTGATGGCTAAAGGAAGCTAGATATAATTTTTTTCATGTATGCTATGGTGAAATGAACCATCATAGGAGGTAATGTAGTTAAGGGATTTCAAGTTGTGAAGATGCGAAGTGAAGAAATTGTTAATCAAAATAGTGATTGCAACATCACAAGAGATAAAGGTGTCAGATTCAAAAGGTTTTGCTACTTTGCAAGTTTGAAATAACAATTAGTTTCAATATTGCAAAGGTGCGAACATGGTTACTATGTAGTCATCGATACTTCACTACGATTAGTAAAAGGAGATAGTGAAGTAGCGAGGGCCTATCATTACACTATTGCAAGAAGTTATAGGTGAATTGAGGTTAAGGTTGTAGAGGAGCAAAAGCTTATGATCGCACCATCACAGAGTTTAACCATGAGTTAAAACTTAAGATTGAGAAGCTGCAAAATAAGATAACAGTTCACTCCAAATGGCTAGGGCATCATCGCACAGGTTAAAAGTATCATATGAATGACAGTTGCAAAGAAGTGACAAGGTAAAAATGAAAGGGTTTCTATTTTTAAATTATGATCATTGATTCAAGATCAACAACCAGAATTCAAACTTGTTGTGACTATTAGGATATGAAATACAAATTTTGGCACCAAGGTGACTATTACTGATCAGACAAGAATATGAATCATTTTGAGGGTTTCTAATCATTTCTGCTTTGTTTCTCTGATATATTGAATCGTAATCAATGATTGTTAGATTTTTGAGTGATTCAAGTGCTCTATTAATGTAACTGATAAATCTATAATCGGCCAAGAATCCTAAGAGGGGGACTGATATATGTAATTTTCTAAGTTATTAGAAAGGATCAAAAAATTACCCTTCTTCCCCCATAGCAAAGACTATTCAGTGAGACTCAAAGGGTTGCATGGAATGATTTGATGATGTCTGGTTACTATTTTTCTGGTCATTATCTCTTGTTTATTGAGCTAACATGCATGTAAGTTAGTCTTTTTGGAATTGTAGGATAAGTACTTGTGAAGCTATTAGTATTTGGGCTAATCAAAGTGTTAGTGTAGTGTTAATAGTATGGGTAGTCATAGTGCTATCTTTCATAGGTATTTCTTCTCTTTTCCAGAGCTACATAACATTTTGCATATGTAATGTGAAGTTAGGATTAAAGTGTGTTGGGAGTTTTCCACTAGGCAACCTTGACTGGCTAGAGAGCAACTTAGGACCATGTATTTTCTTCCTCCATTACATCCCCCTACATCTCGTATTCTTAGATGCATTTAGGAGTAGGAGTAGAGTTGGTGTTAGACCTAAAACCTCGCCTAGTTTTCTTATGCCTATGAGCATCTTGGTTAGCCTCTTCTACTCTCAGGTTAAGAGCATACCCCTAGTTACCCTTTTGATCACATAAAGACATAATTCCAAGTATATCTGACACATAGAGGAGCTATACCCTTCAATTTAGGGACTAGTGACATAAGAGTGCACTAATCCAATATGTTAGAGATAGCTTGTTTCTCATCACCTTGGGCATAAAGAGTCAATGTAAAACTAAATCAAGGTGACGAACAAATTCTTTACCAATAGGTTCCTAGTAAGGGTTTCATTCATAGCACCCCTCTTGCACCCAATACAAGACAAAGGCCTCATAGCTACAAGAGTATCTTAAGGATACCCACCTAATGATTTCCTCAAGGTCACAATCCCACAAGTTCTCTCCCAAAATGAAGTCAAGTTTTATGTCCCCTAAGACTTTCACCTTTTTCAAGGGCCTTGTGATTATAGTGGGTTAGATAGTTGGGTTTTTCTTGCTCCCACTTGGGTCATTCCTATTGGTATCTTTCCACCAAATAGAAAGCCCTCGAAAGGAGTAAACATCATTAGGAGATTGAAAAAAATGGATCCACACCAAGGAGGTCAAGATTTATGGTTTTCCACAAAGGAAAATAGAATATTCTTCTACTATCCAACGGTTCTACCAAACACGCCAAGAAAGTTTATTAAGACTACTAAAGAGTGGAATATACCACCTACTTCTTGATTCAATGAAGAGTCAAGATTTTTTATTTGCTTTAAGGGAAAAGAGAATACTCTCTTACCAACAAAGGACCCTTGTGATTTTTATGTGCCTATGAAAAGAACAACTAGTATATGGAAGCACAAGGAAATGAAATGAAGACACAATGAAAGCTTTTTGTTTTTGTGAATGGGCATCCTTGCAAACAAGTGTTAGTAGCCCCTTTTTTTGCAATTTTCTCCTTTAGCAAAACAAGAAAGTAAGCCCCTACAAAAAACAACGTTAGGGCATCCAATAGATAATCAAAATTGAAAGTAAACCTTGCAAAACCAGTATTAGAAGTTGTTAGAAGATTACAAAATCAAAAAAAGAAAGCTTGAAATGCAAACTAAAACTCTAAACTGAGACTATACAAGAAGACCAAATTGGGCGATGTATGCACCCTAAAATGATCGCCTAGACTATGGGCCCTCATTTTTCAGTTTATCAAATGACAGAATCAATTTATCAATTTCCTGAATCAATGCCTTACATTATTTTCAATTCAAATCAATTTTCTTGATCAAAATGTAATTAATTCAATTATTTCAATATTTCCTAAGGTTTGATCATTTCATCAATAGTCTCATTTAATTAAAAGAAAACGTCCATTTTAAATAATTAAATTAAAATTTCTCTTTCAATTAAATAATTTCATCTAATTTAATCTCTCTTTTAATTAAATAATTTTATCTTATTTAATCTCTCTTTTAATTAAATAAATAAATCCCCACTTAAAGCTCTCTTTTTGATGAAAGAGGGAAATAAATTAAATAAATCAAATAAAAATAAATAAAGATTTCTTTTTTGCACATATTTCTAAGTGGTGGGCTTTTTTTCCCTCTCACTTACCTTTTTAGGGATTTATCCCACATTGCTCTTGAGAATGCATTCCTCTCCACACTTTCCTTTATAAGGAGCCCTTTCCTTCTCATTTTCATAGATCAAGATTTTATTGTTATGTTGTAGGTTTGGAGAGCAATTTTGGAGGAGAGCTTGAGCACTTGAGCTTGGACATTGCAACTTCTATTTTCTTGTCTTCTTCTCTCATGTATCCATGGCAATCCATTTAGATTACTCTTGCACTTGCATGTTAAATTAGATTTATATTTCCTTTCAAATATTAGTTTTCCTTCATTTGTTGTTATCACATAGAATGGCTTCCATTTTCATTTACATGCATATTTGATGATCATGGAGACTAGCACTCTTTCTTTTCCTCTTTGAATCTCTTATTTTATGGTGTACTTGCATGGGCACAAACTAGGTCTAAACTAAGGGCCTCCATTATAAACCTTTGCACTTCATGAATAGAGAGCTATGAGTCACCATTTGAGACCTCATTCTTAAACAATCTTGGATATAATGATTCATATAAGTGTGTCAATATTTTAGTACACAAGCAATACTTCACCAGTTGACAAAAAGTTGTACAATATGAACTACTAAAGTAGAACAATACTTAAGTCCAGTATGCAATAGGACATCAAACCAGTATGATGCTCTATAGCAGGTAGTACGATACATGATATAGGAGTACAATATGAAAAACTAGTAAAGTATCATACCACAGTAGAATAGAATATCATATTGCACTACAAAAAGTTTCATATGATATCTCTAGATGCAAAACCAAATTCAAAATCTGCAAGTACAAAATCAAATGAAAATAAGAAAAATAGAGTTAAACTGCAAGGTTGATCCCAAAAGTGGGCACAAAAATTGTATGCTCAAAAGATTAACACAATTCTATAGACCATTATATTTGAGAGTACCCATGATGAAGAGCATCCCAAGAGGAAGCCTATAGCTTCCTATCTATAATATGCAAGGACTAAACTAGAGTATGGTGGCTCTCAAATAAACCTAGTTAAGCAACCCTTGTAAGGTGCACCATAGAATGGAAGATTCAAAGGAGTAGAGGCAAGAGTGGTAATATTCAAGAATCAAGTATGCAATGCAAATGCAAGATCTAAGCTAACAAAGAGTTACAAAACCCCTAATTAGACTATGTGAGCATAAAGAAAATGTAAGCTAAGAGTAAAAGTAAAATGAGTGTAAAGTGTTCAAGAGTGCAAGCACAAAACAACATAACAATAGAGTGCAAGCATGAGGTATGAGAGAGTGGGGAGTTAGCCTCCTCTTAAAGAGAAATGGATGGTAGAGAATAAGAGGCAAAATCTACAATGGAGAATGAGTCTCATGTTGACTTTGTGCATAAGAATCTCTAATAGGAAAAATCAACAGTAATGTTTAAGAGGCAAGAGATGTGTGGAGGATAAAAGAGATTCGATTTTCCTTGGAAAGTATGGCCTCGCATATGTAGACAAAAATGCTTTTCTTTTATTATCAAAAAAGAAATAACCATTTTCATGTGCACACTTAGGATAAGAGGGATTTTGGGGATTTAATTAAATTAAAAAGGGATATGATTATTTTAATTAAATAAGAACTTAGGATAAGGTAGTCAAATGTAAAGTATTTTGAATTAAATCAAGATTTGATCAAATATGTAGATAAAAGAGATTTATTCTAGCATTTAGGAATTTAAAATGCATAAAGGGGCCTTATATTTTACCAAACCATTTTTGGGTGATTATATCAATAAGTGATTTATTTTCTTTTCCAAAATGCCTTTGTGCAATATTTTTTCAATGTTGGATTTGGTGTCCTATGTTAGAGAGAGCTAAGATATTGATAAATTGAAAGCGCTACTAGGATAGATTTTAGCATAGTTCTTTTCCCCTTTAAAGTAGGTCATTTACCTATCTAGTTGTAAATCCTCATCCTTTTTAACTTTAAAGGGATTCTATAGCTTATTTGTCCTATTGCCTTTATCAAAGGGAATTCCTAAATACCTACTAGGCAGTGAACACTTTTTGAAACCCAATATTGCAAATGGTTTTTTCTCCTTTGCTACCCATATGAAAAAAAAAAAATTTCAAACTTATCTTTATTAAATAGTTTAGCAAAGAATTTTGTCTAGCTATCAAGAATTTCATAAAAAATTCTTACTTCTATATAATGTAATGCTCACCTGGAGATCCTTGGAACAAGGATAAATATAAGCTAAGATTAAAAAAAATTAAAACAAGTATGGATGCACATGACATACAACATACTAGGATCACAAATATCGCAACAAAAGAATAAAGAAACATCCAAACACCAACAAATCTCCAAATGCCACTACTGACCAAAATGACAAACCACGGAAGGAAGCAAATCATTTCGAATCTGAAAATATTCTGAATTCAAAATCCAAATCCAAGGTACTCTAGAACACCATAAAGCATATCCAAAACTCCTCTAGAAAACTTCCAGTCAAACCAAAAAGTGCTCGTTGTCTACCCAAACAGGTTTTTCCAAAACCTAGGTGATACTATAATATAGCACTGTGCAATACTTTCCAGTATCGTGCAACCTTTCTAATGAAGGAGTGCAATACTTTTAGGGTTTGGAAAACACTTCTCAAGAAGGTGTGTGATACTTCATAAGTATCATACGACCTTTCTCCAATGTGTGTGTGATACTTTCCAGTATCACACGATATTACTCTAAGAGGCATGTGATACAATCAACGGCTGCACAATATTTCTCCTTTAAGTGTGTAATACTTTAAAGTATTGCTCAATGCTAATGCATAGTCAGCCAAGAACAATAAGGAATTTTCTAAGGACAAATCTAGGGATAAAAAAAGAAGATAGAACCTCCACACCAGGGGGTACCAAATCTACATATCTGATGGAATTACAAGTAGAAAAGGTAATCTACTAAGGGGGGGTGAATCAGTAGTTAAAACATGAACCCATAAAACTTTTCACCACTCATCCATCTCATGCATTCAATAGATAAACTTGAAATAACATGCAAAGCACATACATCTAAAACATGTAAACACATAAGCAATCACACATTTGACACCTGATATGATTACCCAAAAACCCTCCAAAGCAAAGGTAAAACTAGGGGTGGGATGACACCCAAAATTCTTTACTACTGTAGCAATAAAGTGTGGCCAATTAAGGTTAAAATGATTTGACCATGAGACGTGATCTACCTTGTGAAAGGTCTACCTTGCTAAAGGCTTACAATGATTGTTAAGTCCCACCTTGTTAGAGGATTTCAACACCCTGTTAGAAGTGTGCCTGGCTAAAGGACTTCAAAACATCCACTTGGAATGTCACCCTATTAAAGGATTTACAATAGTCTGTTAGGACTACCTTGCCTAGGATATTTAACTAAAATCACCTATTAGGATGTTTTAGCATAGATCTTGTGATTAGCTCTAGTAGCTTGATTAAAGATCAAATCTATACAGTATCCTTCTTGATCCTCTCTAATATGATATGTCAATCTTGTATCCTCTTTCCTTTGTTCTTCTCAAACTGATTCTACAATTCGCTCTCTACAACTTCTAAGTCTCCAAGAATGCTCTATTTTCGCATGTAAACTTTGATATTCTCTTCCTTCAATTCCTTATGCATTCTCTATGAAGTTTAGGGTTGCATCCTCCTTAAGAAGACTAGAAGACTTAGGGTTAGGTATGAATCTATGGATGAGATTCATCCTTTTTTTTGCTTAAACCTTCCCATTTTCTAATTGGCTGCATGTAATTGCATAGGGAATCCGCATACAGATTCGTCCTTATCTTTAAAAGATTGTATTCTATCTTTAGGTCGGCTGAAAAATAGTTTACACATTTGCAATCACAAAGAAATATGTCCAATCTATGTTGCTTGACACTTGAGGTTATTGATGCTCAGCAGTTACCGTAATTTTGTCTCTGAATCGACACCTGAACTACTCGGCATCTACTATTTTTTCAACACTTGAATCACTTGGCATGGCATGTATTGTCTGTTCGACACTTAAGTGACTCGGCACATGAGTGATTCAACACTCATTGCAACTCAAAATAGTCTGTATTTACAAAACATACTCAGCATACATGACTAGTTCAGTATGAACTTAGTAAATATCTTAAGTGTGTTGAAACTCAATTATCAAAACCAATCTAAAATCAACAATCTCCCCCTTTGATGTGAGTGTAAAAAACACTTAACTTTACATAATCAATCTAACCTTCTTGAGTATAATATATTCACAACTCAGCTTATATAAAAAACTTCAAAAAAAATCAAAATTCTATAATAGGCTATATACCTTAAAATTTATAACTCCCCCCGAGTTAATGTGCCTGTATTGTATCCAAAAATATGTTCTCCATTGTGAGTAATTCTGTCTCTTGCTGATACTCTTTGTCTTCAAATATGTTGATACTCTTTATCTAATATGCTTTGTTTCTGCTCTTTTGTTTGCTCCCTTTATTTTTTCTCCCCCTGTGGTTTACCTTTATCTCCCCCTTGCTTATTTATCTCCCCCTTCTTTCTATCTCCCTCTTTGCACATTTATCTCCCCCTTTTTTGACACTTATATCAAAGGGTCTATACACTAATTGTGTATTTGCCCAAGAAAGACTTGTGTACTTCCATGATTATTTTCAAAGCAGCATCCCAATTGTCACAGGAAACATCAAGTGACTTTATTTGGATTGCTATCTCTGTTGCAAGATGAACTAATCCATCAGATGTAGAAAGATTAGGATCTTTCTTCAATAATGTTTGTGCAAATCCTAGTTCTTTGTGAAGTATATCCATATGAGGGGTAAAGGAGGCTTGAATGTTAATCAACTTGGCTCTTATATTAGCCTCTTCTATTTTTAGCACAGCTAGTTGACTTTGTGATTGAAGCAATGAATGGAAATGCTCCTCACTTTGAGCTGGGTTTTGAGGTAGTTCCATACCAAATATTTTCAATTTTCTCTCCAGACTCATGATTTTCTAGCTTGTTTCTTGTGTGAAGAGTGTGGGATCACATAGTTTTGTGTATAATGAGAATATGATCTCAAGTACCTTCTTCACTATCTCAATTTTGTGGCTAATTGTACTTGTGCTAATGCTATATCACCAGATATTTTCTCATTTATTTTCCCTTGAAATTTTCTTTCTAACCATTCTGTAAGTTTTGCATTTGTATCTTGGTCTTCATTATTCACTTGGTCCACAATATCTGATAGTTGTTATAATATTGGCTTTGATTCTTCAGGTGTAGGTAAACTAAAAGCATCTAAGAAAATGTCTTTTATTTCCTACAATGCTTTCCTCTTTTTATACTCCTTTCTAAGTATTTCTTGATTTTTCTTCTTTTCCAAGGCTTGTTGCATTAAGCCTATTTGTTTCAAAGCAATGGTTGCATAATCATATTTAGGTATCACTATTTCTTCATCTAGAGTTACATCTCCATAGTGAATTACCTTTACAACCTTGGATGAACTGGAGCTTGGTGTTGAGATCTACAGTGGTACAACTTTAGTGCTCAGCTCCTAAAGGACTTTTGTAGGAGAGCCAAATGTTGGTAGATTTACCAATGCTTGTATGGCTTCTTGCTCCTTTTCTTTTAGTATGTCCTTTTCTTCAGATCTACCTTGATTAATTATTGTTTTCTAACTTGCACCTTGTGTTTGTGCATCAGGTTGAGCATTGGTTGTTTCTTCTTCTTTTTCCTCTGTTGCAGTCCGTGTTTGTTCAACTCTAACAATAATGGCATGCTTTGTAGATGTTTCTTTTGATGTTTATACTAAATTTTGAGCACCAATAGCTGAAGGGATAGAAAAAGGTGGTTCTTGTGTGTTCACCTTATCCCTTGTAATGTCAGCTACTAGCTTCTGAAGTTCATCAACACTGACCAATACTGGATTCTCACACAATCTAGTTTGCAGTGTGAATTGGTCAAGGATCTTCTTCAGGTCTTCTACAGTTAAGGGGTTGATGTTCTGAGCTGAGCTATCAGAAACATCCTTTACAATTACAGTGTCTGCAAGCATGCTTGTGTCATGTGGAGGGCTTATGCTTGACATTTGTGTGTCTTGCACACTTTGATCTTCCTGTTGCTCTTTAGCTGTAGCTGTCTCATTTGTCTTCTTTTGTGTCTCCTCCACAGTAGTATCATCTTTTCCTCTTACTATTTCATCTTCCTTGTCTTCCTCTCCATCTCCATTCTTTCTTCCCTCAAAGGGATCCTCTTCTCCTTCTTTAACTATTGTCAAACCATATATTAACTTCCACATTTGAGTGAATTTCTTCACAACATCCTCAATATTGTTCTAGAGTATGTTGAATGCCTTGTATTTAGGTGCAAATCTGCTACCATACTTCTTATTTTCCTTGACAATTTGACCTTTTTGTCAAATTTGGCATTACCTATGCTAGTGTGGATTCCCTTATTTATTTATCCAGGTTTAGGCAATAATGCCACTTATTTTCAACAATTGTATAGAACTCCTTTGGCATTGTATTTTCTAGTTCAAGTGGAGTATTCTTGAACTTAGACATCATTGCATAAATTGATTCTTCAATCAAATATTTCTCTATTCTTCCAAGTTTTCCAAAATCAATATTATTTAAGCATGTCATATCTACATTATCCTTAACATTATCACAGATATTTTCAAGATCAGATTTAGGTGTATGACTTACCACTCTAAATTGACTTATATCTTCAGACTCTGTCTTTTCATCATCTATTTCTAGTTGTGTAATGTATTTTCTCCTCTATTTCTTTTGTACTAGGCCCTTTTGTTCAATAGCCTTTGTTTTCTCTTTTGCTTGCTCTTTGGCCTTTTAAGTAGTAGCCCTTTTACTTTCCATGGTTGTTGGTGTTGTTGGCTTTTCTAGGCTGGTCTTCACAAATTTCTTTGCTTTTGGTTTAGCCGCAGGTTAAGCCTTGGCCTTTCTCTTCTTTGGTGCTGAGGGCATTGGTGTCTCTTTGATTTCCTCTTCCTCGGCACCTTCTTCTTCTTGGTCCTCACCCATGCCTTGGGTTAGAGCTAGAGGTTCTTGAGCTTGTACCTCTTCTTCTTCTTCATTATCTTCATCATCATCTTCTTCCTCGTTACCTACTTCCTACTTTGTAGTTGTAACATTTTCTATCATATCTACAATTGCTGCACCAAATTAACTAGAGTTACCATCTGCAAATAGCTTTGTGGTGTCAATCTCTTTGTATTGTGTGTCAATTTCTACTATAACTATCTCTTTCCTTCTCTTTAGGGAAATCTTCAAAGAATCGTTGGCTTCATTCAGTTGATGTAGTATGAGATGTATCTCAATCTCCTAGTTCTCAATGGTATTTCCCAACTTGTAGACTTTCATTTCAAGATCTTTCCTCTAAGTTGCAAAGCTTCTTCTTCTAAGAACTTAGCTCTGGTACCAATTGATGGAATTACAAGTAGGAAAGGTAATCTACTGAGAGGGGGGGGAGCGAATTAGCAGTTAAAACATGAACCCATAAAACCTCTCACCACTCATCCATCTCATGCATTCAATAGATAAACTTGAAATAACAGTCAAAGAACATACATCTAAAACATGTAAACACATAAGTAATCAAACATTTGACACTTGATATGATTACCCAGAAACCCTCCAAAGACAAAGTAAAACTGGGGTGGGGATGACACCCACAATTCTTTACTATTGCAGCAATAAAGTGTAGCCAATTAAGGTTACAATGATTTGACCATGAGACATTATTTGTCCTATGAAAGGCCTACCCTGTTAAAGGCTTACAAATATTGTTAAGTCTCACCTTGTTAGAGGATTTCAACACCCTGTTAGAAGTGTGCTTGGCTAAAGGACTTCAAAACATCCACTTGGAATGTCACCTTGTTAAAGGATTTACAATAGTTTGTTAGGAATACTCCACCTAGGAGATTTAACTAAAATCACTTGTTAGGATGTTTTAGCATAGATATTGTGATTAGCTCTAGTAGCCTAATTAAAGATCAAATTTGTATAGTATCCTTCTTGATCCTCTCTAATCTGATATATCAATGATGTATCCTCTTTCCTTTGTTCTTCTCAAATTGATTATGTAATTCGCTCTCTACAACTTCTAAGTCTCCATGAATGCTTTGTTTTCACATGTAAACTTCGTTATTCTCTTCCTTCAATTCCTTATGCATTCTCTATGAAGTTTAGGGTTTTGTCATCCTTAAGAAAACTAGAAGACTTAGGGCTAGGTATGAATCTACGGCTGAGATTCATCCATTTTGTTACTTAATCCTTCCCTTTTTTCTCATTGGTTGTATGTAATTACATAGGGAATATACATATAGATTTCCCTTATCTTCAAAAGATCGTATTCTATCCTTAGGTTGGTTGAAAAACAATTTATATAGTTGTTTGTGCAATCACAAATAAATATGTCCAATCTATGTTGCTCAGCACTTGAGGTTACTGATGCTTGGCACATACTATAATTTTGTCTCTAACTCGGCATTTAAACTGCTTTGCATCTACTATTTTCTCGACACTTGAATCACTCAACATGTATTGTCTACTCAACACTTAAGTGACTTGGCACATGAGTGACTCGACACTCATTGCACCTTGTCACAGTCTCTATTTACATATCATACTCGACATACATTACTAGTTTAGTATGAACTTAGTAAATGTCTTAAGTGTGTTGACACTCAATTGTCAAAACCAATCTAAGATCAACATATTGGGGAAAGGCACTTGATCCAATAACTACTAGATGGAAATAGCAACTAACCATCTTACATAGTAGTGAAGGGAAAGAACACAACGCAACATCACAATGAACTAAGTGTGTGGTTCCTCCCAACCATAATAGCATCATGAGACCTCGAAGGTCCTAGCCATCCCTTGTGCATAGCATCCAAACTACCAACTAGATAGTCAGAGTTATCTTATAAGTATGTCACTACTAAAGCATAATAACATCATAAGAATAGGAAATCTAACATGCTAAACCATAAGCAATATATACTCCAGCAAATTAGATAACATCATAACATCATATATTAAACATCATAATAAGGAAATGTGCCAATACTAACATCATCTAAACATGATATAGAAACATTCCAATGAAAGCATAAATCACAAGGAAGCATACTCCATAACTTGAAATACCAAGTGAAAACATCCAGTAATGGTTGCACTAGGATAATAGACTATCTTTGCACACTGCTCCCTAGCAGTGATGAAGGTAGCTACACCTCTCAACCACATGAAACCCATAGGTCCACTCTCGTTGTGTTGATGGAGATAATGATCCAACCACAAACACGCTCAAGCAAACATCCATGGCTAACACTCACGCTGGACAATAATAATGACTAAAACCAAGATCAAGAAATAATGCATAAACTACATGTCCTAGTCAGACACTCAATGGGCTACTAAGTACGGGCTGACATCATGGAGAGTCTCTTGGCATCAATAAGCCAAAGCTAGTATTGGAAGCTCTAACTTCCCAACAGAAGGAGCACATCCTAAAGCTTTTTATTATCTTATTTTTATTACCACCCAATATTTTATTTAGTTTATCACTTAATTAAAACTCCCTCTACCAACCTATGGTGCCATGATCACTAGGCTGCAAGATAGAAGCCACCTTCATATGCTACCCTACCCTACCCATGTTCATCCAATAATGAGTGTCCATAGGCATGCATATTCCCAACCCGACCCCAATGATCATAAATCCCAAAAGTACCATGGAAGATTGGGCCTCACAAATCACTTGACAAATGTGTGAGCACGTACTCGTGTGTGGTGCACCACCATCACAAAGATCATGACACAAGGACTGGATGAGAACACAATGCAAAAATACACTCAACTGAAAATAGACTCGGGAGGAAAGATGTGACATGTATCCCAATGCAACATAAAAATGCAACAATGGTTTGACTGACATCCCAATGGATGGTCCAGTTCCATGACAAACATTACTCCAAGAAAACTTGAGAAAATAGGGTGGCACACATATTGAGCTAAAAACACCAAAACTGGAAAAATTCAAAATTAAAACCCATTTGATCTTTGGGCACAAAATCCTCGAAAATCCAATAAAATTTGGGTTCGAACATAATGGTGTAAAACCCAAAACCCTCATCCCAAAGCAGGAAAAATGTTTGTACCCAACCAACTGGGCATAACTAGCAAACAAAAATAGAGGGTAACACTAGTTCTTAGCCTCCAGGCAAACAATTACCAAGAACAGATACATAATCTGAGCTGAAACAAGAAAATGGGAGTGCCCTACCTGAAAACAAAAGGGGTTGAAATAGAAAATAGCACAGTAAAATAATTTGCCTATTGAAATTGCCAGAAATATAAACAAAGCAAGGTCTATCCAAGCTGGATACAACAAGACTGATCTCCCAAAGATCCCATGCCCACAGCTCTCACCACAAACAAAAATGTGATCCTCTAGAAGAGGATTCTCAAAAAAGCTCTCGAATTTTTTTTTTGCAAAAGTGATAAGTGAGGAGTTAAATTCCTCTTCCAATACTTATTCACTTTTTGAATGAATAATCAATTAGGGTGAATAGCCAGTTAGACTAGCTAAACTCTAAATTGACCCAAACAAAAATAGGTTATTCCTAGAAATAGGAATTTGCCTATGGCAAAGCTGCTAGGAATTAAATTCAATAAAAATTAAAGCCTGAAAACCCAAAATCATAGAATTTCCTTAAACACCTTCATGACAATGGAAACCTTTAAATGCACAGACACACTCACTAGTCTAATCACATATTGCATATGAGTTTGGATTTAAAAATCACCAAAATTTTTAATTAAATAATTAACAATAAGGATAAACCAACCATATAGGGACAACATTGGTAAAATATGAATAGTTGAATCACTAACTCCATGTGCCACTGCTAGGGATATAATTCTTAAACACTAAAATACACAATCAAGTCAATTGTATATAATATCATAGCTGAAGCAATAAATTCATCAAATGAGTAATTTAACCATTTATTCAATTATACTAAAATAATCCATTTACATCACTCCCGTTCACAAAAAGCATAATGAAACAAGAATAAAGTAAATATCCATAACATAAAATCCATCACTTAACAGAATCAGAGGTATGTCCAAATACCAGATAACCAAATATCACCATAGACTTACTATCATCTCAAAGTGGCATCAACATGCAAATATGATAAACTGAACAACATAGCAATAAAGCATCTATGATACTGAAATCAAGGTATAATGTCTGACCCTTAGGTCATCTCAAAATACATGAAATAAGAGTATCAAGTATGCCTCGAGTCAAAATAAACAAGGTACAGACTACAAACACAACAAGCACTACATCCTCCCACACTAGAATAGGATCACTCCTGGAAGCTAGCAAAAAGATAGGGGTACAATCCTCTCAAATGTGTAGCATCTTACCAAGTTACTGAGATCTCATCACCTGAGTCCCATTGGACCCTTACCTGCCCGATGTCCTAACCTCACAAGGTTAGCCTTCATTATTGTGGGATATGAATGGGCTCTAAATAAAGTTTCTCGTCCACCACCTACAAAGCATCCCAATCAAGAATATGCATCACATCAGGAATATACTGTCTCAAAATAGAAACATCAAAGACATTGTGGATGCGTGATAGGCTAGGTGGCAACACTAGTCAATAAGCAATAGGACTGATCCTCTTGAGGACTTGAAATTGTCTGACAAAATGTAGTGCCATCTTAGAGCCTTTCCCATAACAGATGGGGCTCTTCCTTGGTCGCACTCTTAAAAACACCCGGTCACCAATAGAAAAGTGGCGATCCAACCTTGGGCATTTGCATACTTCTTATGTCTGTACTGAGTAGTAACTAAATGCTCCCTAATCTGAAAAACCTACAACTCCATACCTAAAGCATCTCTGGACCCAAAAGAACTCGATCCTCTAAATGATCCCAACTCAAAGGGGTACGGCATGGTCTACCGTACAAGGCCTAAAAAGGTGACATGCTAAGAGAACTATGATACCCATTGTTGTATGCAAGCTCAAGAAGGTATAGATAGCCCTCCCACTTCACCTGCATGTTCATAACATACATGAAAAGCATATCCTCTAGAACCTAACTCACTCTCTTAGTCTGACCATCAGTCTCTAGGTGATAAGTTGAACTAAAATTGAGTTACACACCCAAAGCATGCCGGAGAGGCATCTACAGTATAGAAGTAAAAACTGGATCTCTATCCAAAATAATCTAACGAGGAATCCCATGCAAATGAACAATATCCTTCAAGAAAACATGTGCTCTAGAGGAAGTTGTGTAAGATGCTCTCATGGGTGAAAAATGTGCTACCTTGGACAACTTGTCGACTATCACCATAATACAATCATGTCTCTGTGATGACATAGGCAACCTTGTGATGAAATAAATAGATATCGTATCCCATTTCAACTTTGAAATGGTATGCGGCTGCAAAAGACCTGTGCAATGCTGATGCTCTACCTTCACTCTCTGGCACTTGAGACATCGAGCAACAAAATCAGTAACATCGTGCCTCATCCTTACCCAAAAGTACAGTTGTTTAAGATCAACATGCATCTTCTTGACACCAGGATATGCGAAATACGGTGCATGATGCACTTCCAACAAAACTAAGGCATCAAGATCACTCGACATGGATACATACATACACCCCAAGTGTCATAGTGAGACTCAAGAAAATAACCTAAAAACCTTCCCTCAAGGGTACATCCAAACTCAATCTCCACCCTAACCTCCTCATACCAAGTGTCATTAGGCAAAGCCTCCAAGATATGGCCTCATAGATCCACTCCCAATGACAACACTGATACCTCATGTCACATCCCTACTTAAGGCATCCACAACAACATTCTCCTTCCCTTTAATGTAATGAACATCAAAGTCATAATTGCACAGGAACTCCATCCAGTGACATTGTCGTGCATTTAGGTTTAGCTGAGTAAAGATATACTGCAAGCTCCTATCATCGCTATGCAACTCAAACCTGTGTCCCAAAAGGAAATGTCTCCAACGAACTAGAGCATGCACTACGGCCGCGAGTTCCAAATCATGAGTGGGGTAGTTAAGTTCATGGTCCTTGAGTTTTTGATGAAGGATGCTCCCCTTAAAACCATAAACTCATAACAAAAATAAAGAAACAATAATGAATGGGAGAACAAAATATGGACTTCTTATTTGCGCTACAAATGCAGAATTATAGAATTTACAAGTACAAAATGCTAACCCACATGGGCACCTTCATTACAGTAATATGCAAGACTAAGCTGCGAACTACCACCCAGAGTTGTCCTAGACAATGTTCAAGCATTTCTTAAATAAACAATTTTATGCCGCCTGGGAAGGTTCTAGACATTGAAACTTAATACCTAGGGCCGACAGACCCTAACAATACATATAGAGTCAGCCAAATACATCTTTGACAATTATTTTAGATATTTCAGGTAGCCCAACTTTGAAAGGCCATAACTCACGAACTGTTGCTCTAATTGGCTATTATAACCACTTTTCAAAAATGCTAGCTCCTAATCTATAGGCTCAAAAGTACATAAGTGCCCTTCCAGTGAGTTTTCAGACCTCATCCAGGCACTCTAAGACCTCCAACAGTGAGCCTAAAGATTTTTTTGCAAATATTTCCATCGAAAATCTATAAAAACTTCTCTAATACTTAAGATGGAGCAAAGAATTTTTTTTAGTGGACTTAAAACTCTAAAATGAACCTTCATGTAGAAAATGAGAATATTCTAAGCTCATATGAAAAACTTACTAAAAATAGCAAGTTCCCATAAATAGTAACCACCTTGTCTACTACTCCTTATTAAAATAGATAAGACTAAAAAGAAAATATTTATGGGTGATGCAAGATTGCTCTTATACCTAGGATGCTCCTGCATTAGTTTTCTAGACTCATATGCAATCACTCGACCATCCTGCATCAACACTACACCCACGCCTTCCAACGAAGCATCTATACAAATCATGAAATCAACTACAAGATTAGGCACTGCAAGGACTGGTGTACTGGTCAAATACTCCTTAATAGCATTAAATTTTACCTCGCATTGATCTGACCAAACATACTTCTTCCCTTTCCACTTAAGAGAAGTGATGGAATGGGCTACTTGTGAGAAGTCCTTCACAAAGCGACAGTAGTAGCCCACCAATCCCATGAAACTGCAAACTTCAAAGACATTAGTGGATACTGGCCAATCCATGATGGCACAAATTTTATATGAATCCATCGCAATTCCATCACCAATGATGATGTGTCCCAAATACTTCACCTCTGATTGAAAGAACCCACACATATAACTAATGGTCTCTCAAGCACTGCAACACCTAATATATATGGACTTCATGCTCCTCCATAGTCTTCAAATAAATTAATATGTCATTCAAGAATGCAATGACACACTAATCGAGGTAAGTGTGAAATACTCCATTCATCAAACTCATAAACACTGATGGCACATTGGTCAACCCAAAGGGTATAACCGTGAACTCATAATGCTCATATTGTATACGAAAAGTTGTTTGATGAATGTTAGCCTCCTAGATATGAAGTTGATGGTATCCTGACTTTAGATCAATCTTAGAGAACACTAGTGCTCCCTTTATTTGATCGAACAAGTCATCTATCCTTGGTAAAGGATACTGAATCTTCACCGTCACCTTATTTAAATGTTGGTAGTCAATGCACAAATACAATGATCCATCCTTCTTCTTCATGAAGATGACTGGTGCACCCCACGAGGATATACTAAGATGAATGTGGCTCTTGGCCAACAATTCCTCCAACTACAATCTAAGCTCACTCAACTCCTGAGTAGTCATGTGGTAAGGATCTCATGAAATTGGCTCTGCTCCTAGTACAAGATAAATCTAAAAATTAATGTCACACTGTGGTGGCATACCTAGAATCTCATCAGGAAACACATCTGCATACTCACAAAGGAGTGGTTGATCATCTAGTGTCACCATACAACTCTCAGCTTCCTCAAGATCATTGATAAAAATAAGAAACAACTGACAACCCTTTCACACACTCCACTTTAGTTGATTAGCTAAGAACATTCGAAGTGAGACTGGCCTCTAGACTCCCCATAGTTCCACCTACCCACCTGTGTCATCAACACATTGTATCAACTTATTGTATAAATCTATATTCGCCTGATGAGCGGCTAACCAATCCATGCCTGAGACAATGTCATACGATCCTAGAGGTAGAATACAAAGATCTATTGTGGTGGTGAAGATTCCCAAATTCAAACTACAACTGTTGAGTCCACAACCACTTTGGAACCTGTGGCTAACTCAACCTGCCATCTATCGACCTGACTTATAGCCATTAGCCCACATTGTTGAACAAGAGATGGTGAAAAGAAAGAATCTAAGACACCAAAGTCAAATAATATTGAAGATGAAATACCATGCAATGTACCTATAGCCTCAACTATTGTACCTTTATGCTTAGCTTGACGATTGTTAACCATTCCAAAGACTCAATGATTCCTACCAGCATCTCCCACAATAGGTTTAGATCTGGCTACACTCTTACTAGGTTCTATAGATGGTTTGATAGAACACTCAAAAGATTTATGGTCGGGCTGACCACAAGAATAACAGTTTCCCCCAAAGTTGGAACTTATTTTGTTGCCACCCTGAGTAGTGCTAAGATATGGTGCACTACCCTTGCTAGAATTTTGCTAACCACTCTGACAAGGACAATCCTACTAATATTTTTGTCCTCAACTTTGGTTATCTCTTTTCTTCTTAGTGGGACCAGAAGACTGTCGCCCCTTTCTCTAAAACCTCTTCTTATTCCTGTGGTGATCACCACCTTAAGAGGGTGTTGACTGGGTTCAGCCCTTCCCTAAGGACTAAGTGAATTGTGCATCCTATCTAGAGTTTCATGCACTTTGGTTTTGAGAACCAGATTTACCATTATAGTCTCTAGCCAAATTACTCTCTGCAATACGTGCCTTCTCGACAATAAGAACAAGAGTGCTAGGCTAATAGAGACGAACTTCACCAATAAGGGCATTCATAAGGCCTAGGATAAGATGTTTAGTCTAGAGTAAATCATCATGATTGTAGCATGAGTACTGCCTAAGCTCAAAGAACCAAATTTTGTATTGATCCACTATCATATTACCTTGTCTAATTTCATGGAACTCATCAACATGGGGCCTCTCTAAACTAAGGAGATAAGAATCTCTCTGGGAACCTCTCTTCAAAGATCTCCTAGGCAAGATCTTCAATGTTGATCTGGAGCTTATGCCCCTCAATATTCCACCATATAGATGTGTGGTTCCTCAACTGCATAATCGCACAACATACCTTCATATTGGTTGCATGGTACATGGTAAAACAATGCTCCATGTCCAATAACCAAGTTTTTTCCTTGAGGCCACCTCTCTTACCATCATACAATGGCAGTTTGCATTGTTGAAGAGACTTCATGATATCCAAATGGATGGAATATTCACTATTGTGGTCCCTACCACCCTGATGGTACCCTTGGCCACTCGGTGGAGTATGGGAACATTTGCGTTCATGCTCCTCCTCTATATGCTCTAACTGGTGGGAATCCCCATGATGGGATCCCACTTCTTGATCACAATCCTATCGGTGTTCCTCTACACGAGGGCCCAATCGAGCAAGAATCTCCTAAAGCACCAACATCAATACCTCAATGCCACCCTAATAGTTATTACCCTAATGTTCTCCACCAACCTGACATTCTTCCTCTTGGTGTTCTTCTTCATGGTTATTACTACGGGTACCACCCCAACCACTAGGTCTATGTGCAGGAGGCATCACTATGGAAGCAACAAGGTAAGGTCAAAACAAAAGAGTCACAACAAGATATCAAAATAGTAACCAATAACTAACAATATACAAATAGAAATAAAAAACCATAGTGGAAGCATAACACAAATCTTAATGTTGCAACATGGACTCTGATACCAGATGTAATGCTCGCCCAGAGATCCTTGGAACAAGGATAAATATAAGCCAAAAAAATTAAAATTAAAATTAAAACAAGTATGGATGCACATGACATACAACATACTAGGATCACAAAGATTGCAACAAAAGACTAAAAAAACATCTAAACACCAACAAATCTCCAAGCTCCACTACTGACCAAAATGATGAACTACGAAAGGACACAAATGATTTTGAATCCAAAAACATTCTAAAATCAAAACCCAATTCCAAGGTATTCAAGAACACTATAAAGGGTATCAAAAACACCTCAAAAAAACTTTCAGTCAAACCAAAAAGTTCCTATTGTCAGCCCAGACAAGTTTTTCCAAAACTCAGGTGATACTTTAATACAACATTGTGTGATACTTTCCAGTATCGTGCGGCCTTTCTAATGAAGAAGTGTGATATTTTTAGGGTTTAGGTGAAAATTCTCAAGAAGGTGTGTGATACTTCACAAATATCATATGACCTTTCTCCAATGTGTGTAAGATACTTTCCAATATCACACAACATTATTGTAAGAGATGTGTGATACAATTAGGGGTCGCATGATATTTCTCCTTTGGGCATGCGATAGTTTAAAGTATCATGCAATGCTGATGAATGGTCACCCAAGAACAATAAGAAATATTCCAAGGACAAATATAGGGATAAAATAAGAAGATATAACCTCCACACCAGGGGGTACCAAATCCACATATCAAGGAAAGGTACTCGATCCAGTAACTACTAGACAGAAACTACAACTAACCATCTAACATAGCAGTGAAGGAAAAGAACAGAAAGCAACATTGCAATAAACTGAAACAGTGAACTAAGTGTGTGGTTCATCCCAATTGTAATAGCATCATGAGACCTTGAAGGTCCTAGCCATCCCTCACATGTAACATCCCAAACTGCAAACTAGATAGTCAGAGTTGTCTTATAAGGACATCACTGCTAAAGCGTAATAACATCATAAGAATATAAAATCTAACATGCTAAAACATAAGCAATAGATACTCCAACAAAGAAGATAACATCATAATATCATATGCTAAAAATCATAATAAGGAAATGTATCAATACTAACATCATCTAAACATGATATACAAGCATTCCAATGAAAGCATAAATCACAAGGAAGCATACTCCAGAACCTGAAATACCAAGTGAAAACATCCAGTAACGGTCACACTGGGATAATAGACCATCTTTGTACACTAGTCCCCAATAGTGGTGAAGGTATCTATGCTTCCCAACCATGTGAAACCTATAGGTCCACTCTCGTCATGCTGATGGAGATAATGATCCAACCACAAACACACTCAAAGCAAACATCCATGGCTAACACTCACACTAGATAGTAATAATGATTGAAACCAAGATAAGAAATAATGCATAAACTATAGGTCATGGTCAAAAACTCAATGGGCTACTAAGTAGGGGTTGACATCATGGAAAGTCACTTGGCATCAACAAGCCCAAGCTAGTATTAGCAGCTCTAACTTCCCAACAAAAGGAGTGCATCCTAAACCGTTTTATTATCTTAGTTTTATTACCACCCAATATTTTATTTAGTTATCACTTGATTAAAACTCCCTCTGCCAACCTATGGTGCCATGATCACCAGGCTGCGAGATAGAAGCCCCCTCGATATACTACCCTAGCCTATCCATGCTCATCTAATGATGAGTGCTCGTACGCATGCATATTCCCAACCCAACCCTAATGATCATAAATCCTAGAAGTACCACAGAAGATCGAGCCTCACAAGTCACCCAAAAAATGTATACACACATACTCATGTGTGGCACACCACCGTCACAAAGATCATAACACAAGGATTGGATGAGAACACAATGCAGAAATACACTCAACTGAAAATAGACTCGGGAGGAATGATGCAACATGCATCCCAATTTAGCATAAAAGTGCAACAATGGTCTAATTGAAATTTCAAAGAATGATCTAGGTCCATGACCAACATTATGCCAAGAAAATAGGGTGGCACACAAAATGAGGTAAAAATCCCAAAAGTAGAAAAAATTGAAATTAAAACCCATTTGGTCTCTGGGCACAAAAGCCTTGAAAATCCAATAAAATTTGGGTTCGGACACCATATGCAAAAATGGCTAGCATAACTATGTGAAATCCCAAACCCTCATCCCAAAATAGGGAAAATGTTCATCACTAACCAACCGGGCAAAACTAGCAAATAGAAATAGAGGGAAACACTAGTTGTCAGCCTCTAGGTAGACAATTACCAAAAATTGAAACATAATCTTAGATGAAACAAGAAAATGGGAGAGCCCTACTTGACAATAAAAGAGGCTAAAATAGGAAACAACACAATATAATAATTCACCCATGGAAACTACCAAAAATCTCGACAAAGCAAGGTCTACCCAAGCCGGATCAATTGAGATTGACCTCGTGAAGATCCCACACCCATAGCTCTAACCATGAATAGAAATGTGATCCTCTAGAAGAGGATTCTTAAAAAAGCTCTCAAATTTGTGTTTGCAAAAGTGAGAAGTGAGGAATTAAATTCCTCTTCGAATACTTATTCACTTTTCGAGTGAATAATCGATTAGCGCAAATAGCTAGTTAGACAAGCTAAAATCCGAATCAACCCAAACGAAAATAGGATATTCTTAGAAATGGGAATTCATTTATGGAAAAGTTGTCAAAAATTAAATTCAATAAAAATTAAAGCTCGAAAACCCAAAATCATAGAATTTCCTTAAACACTTACGCGATAATGTGCACCATTAAATGCATAGACACGCTCACTAGTCTAATCACATAATGCAGATGAGTTTAGATTTAATAATCATCGAAAGGTTTAATTAAACAATTAATAATAAGGATACATTGACCGTATAGGGGCAACATTGGTAAAAATATGAATAGTTGAATCACTAACTCAGTGTGCCACTGCCAGGGATATGATTCTTGCACAAGTGCAATTGCATATAATATCATAGCCAAAGCAATAAATGCATAAAATGACTAATTTAACCATTTATTCAATTATACTGATATAATCCATTTACATCACTCACATTCACATAAAGCATAATGAAACGAGAATAAAGTAAATATCCATGGCATAAAATCCATCACTTAACAGAATCAGAGATATGTTCAAATACTAGTTAACCAGATATCATCATAGACCTACTGTCATCTCAAAATGGCATCAACATAAAAATATGATAAACTAAATAGCATAATATTAAAGCATCTATGATATTGAAATCAAGTATAACACCCGACCCTTAGGTCATCTCAAAATACATGAAATAAGAGTATCAAGTATCCCTTGAGTCAAAATAAACAAAGTACAAACTACAAACATGAGAGACAATACATATAACATCACCAAAAAATTGTTGATGTGTAATGTTGGTAATAGCATAAATGGTTTTGACTTTATTGACTTTTTGTAATGAACATATCCTGTGTATCTGTCATAATGATGTTAAGGAAGGGTGAAAATGGGTCCCCTTTCTTGAGGCCCCTAGAGGTACTAAAGTATGCTCTAATGGAAGCATTTACCAATAGTAAGAATCCAAGGGTGGATATACAAATAAAGATCAATTTAATCCATTGTTTGGAGAAACTAAAATCTTCCAATCATTTGGATAACATCTCTAGTTTATTTTATCATGAGCATTATTAATGTCCAATTTTATTTTACAAGCTAGGATAAAGGTTATTTTGTGTAGAATGAATGACTTCTTGGATAATAATCACCTCGTTGAATATTGACCTAACGAGGTCAAAATCTTGATTTCTCTTTAAATATTAATAGATGGAGGAGAGGTTTGATTCTTTTAACTAATAATTTAGTAAAGACTGTGTAAACTATATTACATAGAGAAATAGGTTTGCAGTCCTCGAGGATTTCAACATTCTCTTTATTTGGAATGAATTTAATAAAGGCATTAATCAGTTCAACCAAGATGGAACACAAGTTTATCAAACTTTCTAATGCATCTCTTAGCTTAGATCCTAAGAAGGTTACACATTTTTGGAAGAAAATTGTAAGGAAATTATCTAGACCATGTGCTTTATTTGGGTGGAGTTAATTTAATGCTAATTCCACTTTTCTAATATAGAGAATAGCTAATTTATAATTTTAATATGTTCATTAGTAATGACCTTAGGAATAGATCTACCTACCTTTACATGTTCCAATAGGTTTGATCCTTCATAGTCATTTAATAACTTATCAAAATAGTTCACTAATTCTAAGGAAATGGTAAAGGGAATCATGTGTACTATATCATTAGCGATTTTAACACCAAAGATTTTATTAATTGATCTTCTAAATTTGGTATTGTTATGGAATAATTTGGTATTTCTATCCCCCTTAGCTAACTGTAACTCTGTAGATTTTTTTTCCAATATGTTTCTTCTTTGGTTAGGTGTTCTTGGCATCTATTTCATACCTATTTTTATTTGATATAACTTTCTTCATCCATGTCATGCTTCATGACTTCCTAATTGAGGGCATGGATCTCTTCCTCCACTTTTTTTTATGTGAGGTTGTTTTTGAAATGAGTTTAATTTCATTAAATAATATTTTGATTTATTCTATTTAGTTTATTGTTGAAATATAACATTTTAGACCCTCCACCTCTTCTTCCCTAGAATATTTTTCAACTGATTCTAGAAAATTATAATGTATCAAATCACACGGTACCTAAATTTTCCACTGCACATCACATACCACTATACCTAAGGGAAAAGTACACAAAAGAAGTACCCAAGGGGAAATACCTAGGGGAAGTAATCAAGGGAAGTCCCTAAGGGAATCCAAAAGAAGGTATGAGTACCTAATGCAAGCACCTGCAAGTTGTATGGGAGTATGGCAGTCATCATTATCTTAGGCGTACAATAATAAATTAATCATACAAAAATAAAACTCCTCCATTGTTAAACTGGTAAATTATAGATGTACATTGTACATTCAACTTGGTATATAATATATATTTTTGTTTACCTTTATATATAAATTCAAATCCTTCCTTTTTGTATGTCATACACTTGTACAATAATACTCACATCCATACAATTAATGAATTACTACTACTAGCATAATTCTTTTTATGGTTAATTGACTTGTATGACATCCATTTAGTAATGTGACTCCCTTAGTTTTTCATAGAAATATTGCCTTCAAAGAATGCCAAAATGTAAAAAGACCTAGGACTGATGATTTCTCCAAGGAATATTTAGATAAACAAACATGCAAGAGGAAATAAAGATAACACCCAAACATGATAGTAGAAATGTTCATATGCCATAATAAATGGTATAAATGGTATTAATAATGATAACGCAATAGTTTACAATAGTTTTGGTCAGGAGCCAAGAAAATATAGATTTATCTTCCAATGGAGACTTTAAAAAACTAAACACACAATGTGAAATATCTAGATGATATTTCTAACTATAAACTAGGGTGAGGAATGACTCCCACTAGAACTAAAATAAAAAAAATAGGGAGGATATTTCACCTTTGAAACTGTAGATGAATAACCTTCAACCTCTATCCTTCAAAAATACAAAGAAGAATCAAATAGCATCCATGAATATTTACAATGCCCAACCATATCCTTATAAAGTTCTCCAAGAAGTGTCTAGGGATTTACAAGAGGTCAACATTATTTTATTATTTTATTTAATAATTAAATTAATTAATTGAATAAGTTCTTTTGATTTATCTTTTGGGATGACTTAATTGAATAACCTAACTAAGACACTTATGAAATTTTGGGGCATTATAAATCCTCCTCACCAAAAGATTTATTTCCCTCAAGCAATCTATCACCAAAAAAATTGATTGCTCCAAAGCTCCAAGATCGCAAACTAAGTGTAGATGTTGGTAATAGTATAGATTGAAATTCTAATGTTGCACCATTACTACAAGCACAACCTGCAAATATGTAACAAGTTTCTACTCCATCACTCTGATAAAAATGTTGTCATTCTCATATACATCAACATCTCACTGAAGCACATCAATGCTCAAATCCAAAGAAATCATGTTGTTATGCCCAATAATATCTTCTAGAACTTCATAACTCATGTTTAACTTGTTATTCCCATGAGGAAACCCCTTACATGGAGAGATGGAAATGATGCTCGCTTCATGCCTAGCCAAAGGGAAAAATCTATGATGAACTAACTATAGAGATTTCTCTTTTAATGAATCATCAATAGAGTGTGTATCTCCATGAGTTTGATAAACCATTGGTTGAGCCTCTTCATTTGAATCATTAATAATAGAGCCTACATTTTCATCAAGTGTTAGATTAATGAAATTCATGCAGTCATCATTTTAACCTTTGCAGTTGTGTTGAAGGTTTAGGTGATCTCCATTTGAAGGGACAATCATTGTACATTTATTGTCCACATCCCTCCGTGGACGTGTGATCTTTTTCTTATTCTCTTTGTGATTTAAGGTGTCATGTATCCACTTTTTAATCTCCAACTTTAGATCATTTTTGTAGAGTGTATCATACTTAGAGGACAAATACCTCACTCACAGTTCTATATAATCTTTGAGAGATATGTTTATCTTATGTCCCATTATCCCAAACCATTTTAATTTTCTTTAGTGACTCAATCAAAGTGGTCTTATTAAAAATGTATTCCTTGATCCTTGGAAAGAAGGTCAAAGGTACCCAAGGGAAGTACTCCAGGGAAGCACCCATGAGTTGTATGATAGTCACAATTAGCTTGGGTGTACGATAATGACTTATCCACATGACAACTAAAATCCTTCACCACACAGTCAAGCTAGTTAACTTTAGGCACATGACATACACTTAGCTTGGTGTATGATATATCTATGTGTTTACCTCTATATGAAAATTTAACTCTTTCCTTTTTTGTATGACATACACTCCCCTCACCTTTATGGTAATTTCTCACATACATATAGTTAGTCTATTATGGTTAGCAACATAACCATCTGTATGGTCAATTGACTTGTATGGAAGTGATATAGTAATATAACTCCCTTGGTTTGTTAAATAAATATTTCCTTTTGAAAATATCATAATGTAAACGAACAAATGTAAGATGGTTGTTACAAGAAATAGTGAAGGTACATAGATAGAAATACAAGTATGGAAACTCACATATGCCAAAAGAAATGGTATTAATAATGATAACACTTTAGATTATAATAGCTTTAAATAATATTTGTAAATATTACATATTTGTCTTTCAATAGAAAATTTCACAAACTTGAAACACAATCTGAAATATCCAAAATCATATTTCCAACTATAGACTAGAGCGAGGAATGACTCCCACAAATATCCTTATAAAGGCCTCCAAGAAGCATTTAGATATTTACAACAGGGCAACGTTATTTTATTGATTTGGTGTTGGATACAATTGATTAATTTTGTATTGTCTTCAATGTTACACAAATGTCATATCATTATCAGTCAGTGTACGCCAAGCTCACTTAGGGAGTGAAGACAATTTTCTGTCTACCGAGCATTCCTATGTTTGCATAGTTCAGAAGGCAGTATCTACCAAGTTCACTTGGGCATCGAAGGATAGTTTGCAAAAGATGACTGTTAACCGAGCTCACTCAGTTAATGAAGAAAAGTTGGATGGAACTAGTGTTAACCAAGCTCACTCGGTTGTCAAAGGATCTTTGCAAGTTTGCAGTGTTAACTGATCTTCTGTTGGTTAAAACAGGAAATCATTTTTTAGTTAGTGTCTACTGAGCTGGGTCAGCTAAAAAAGGATTCTTTTTTTGGCATATTAAGCTTAATTGATTTATCTTTTGGTTCTATCCGATTAAGGTGATGAATATTAGTTATTCTAAGTTGTACATGAGATGACTTGACAATATGAAAGATATAACTATAAGGTCAAGTTGTGGATTCAAAAAGTGTAAGAAGTTATGAATGTATTGAAGATTTAATGATGAAGAGAGGAAGTGAATTTGAAGGATAAGCAGAATATCCTTGTGGAGTAAAAAAAAAAATTGATCAGTAAGGATCAAGTACAAGCTAGAATAGAGATCTGTAATCAGCAAATTTAGTTGCACTCAAATCAAGTCATCTCATTGTTACTCTCTAACCATTGTAGCAGTGATCTAAATCTCTTAACAGAGTTGGCTTAACAACTATTTGTAAATCTTCTAACAAGGTGGCAGTTCTACTAAATTATCTTAAGACCTCTAACAAGGCCACCCCTAATAGGGTGATTAAATCCTTTAATAGGGTTATACCTAATAGTGTGCTTTGTAACCTTTAACAAGGTTGGCTCCTAATAGGGCTCACTTCAAAAGAGTGAAAACAGTAACTAGTTGCAATTGATGGTTTTTCCCAAATTGGGTTTCCATGTTAAATCCTAGTGTCAAATGTGTTCATCCTTTTTTTTTTTTATGTGTTTGCAAATAAGTTAAAGTAAGGGTAATCACAAATAACATTTAAAGATTTGCATAATCAGTACTTATCGAATTACATCATTTTATGTGTGTTTACCGAGCATTAGCAGTATTCGATTTTCAGACTTTATTTTGTACTGACATCTAAGGGATCAGGGATTTATTTAGTAACTGATTCACCCCTCCCCTCTCAGTTACTCCTCTTATATTTTTAAAATTTGGTATCAGAGCTTTTGGTGCTTGCAGAAAAGGTTTCAAGGACCTAAGCTAAAGATCAGGATGTCTTACAGAAGAGAGATTTCCAAGCTGAACAAAGTTAATTTTGCAACATGGCAAGGACTTATGAAGTTACATTTGGCTACTATCAATGACTTAGGGTGCAAATATCTTGATGTTGAATACAAGACTCCCACTAGAACATTATTAGATGAATATATTACTAAAAAGAAGAATCATAACATCATGATGATTGATATTGCATTTGCTCTTAGTTATGCTAAATTTGATGAAGTTAAAGACTGCAAAACAACTCATGAGATGTGGACCAAACTAAAAGATATATATGGAGGATATGACAATGTAAGAAGAGCTAATTCTGAAAGTCTTAGAGTTTATTTTGATTAGATGAAAATGAGAGAAGATGAGAATATTGCAAAATATGTGGAAAGAATCAAAGCAAGTGTAAGTGCAATCAAAGCATCTGGAGGAGACATTGAAGAGAAAACAATTGTAAGCAAGGTATTTAGAACTCTTCTTCCTATTTATGCAATTAGAGTGTCTGCGATTCAAGAAATGAGATGTGATCCAAATAATAAAATTCTTTGGATGCTCTAGTTGGAAGATTGACAGCTTTTGAATTAGATAATTTTGATAACTATGTTCCTAGTTCAAAGGTTATTGAGTCTACTTTTAAAGCTAAACTCTCACTTAAAGAAAAGGCTAAGAAATCAAAGTCTAGTCAATCAAGAAGTGAAGAAGAAGAATTGAAAGAAAGTTCAAAAAGTGATCTTGAAGTTGTTGAAGCCCTACTTGCAAGAAAGTATTCAAAAGGCAGAGGAAAGTACAAAGGTAAAGTTCCTCTGATTTGTTTTTCTTGTGAAGAAGCTGGTCACATTGTTGCAAGGTGTCCAAACAAAGAAATCAAAGATGAAAAGAAAAGCAATAAGAACAAAGGCAAGAAGGATTCCAAGAACTACAAGAACTATAAGGACAAAGGTAAGAAATCTTGTTTTATAGCTAAAGATTCTGATAACAATGAAGATGAAATGGTATATATTGTTGTAAAAGATAAATCTGATGATGAAGGAGACAAGATGGCATGTATCTCTCATGTTATCAAAAATGATATATGGATTATTGACAGTAGTTGTTCACATCATATAACTGGAGATAAAACAAAATTTGAGCACATAGAATATTATAATGGAGGTAGTGTGAGATTTGGAAACAATGAACCTTGTAACATAAAGGAAAAGGATGTATTTCATTGACTAAAGAAATTGTATGTGACAATGCTTATTTGGTTGAAGGACTAAAGCATAATCTACTGAGTGTGGCATAGTTGAATAACCTTAGATTCAAAGTAGAATTCATGAATGGATAGGCCAAACTACTAGATGGAAAAGGAAATCTAGTTGGATCTGGCAAGCAAACAAAAGGTAATCTATTTTATCTTGATCTTAGTGAATGTTCATGTTTTATTGCTCAAGTAGAAGAGAGTTAGTTATGGCACAAAATTCTATGTCATGTATACTTTGATAATCTAGTTAAGCTAAGAAAACATAGAAGAGTAAGAGGTATTACTAGTTTGAAGAAACCTGATATGGGTTTATGCAAGAATTGCCAAATTCGTAAGATGGGAAAAACTAGTTTTAAAAGAAAAAACTATCAGTCAAAAGAAGTCTTAGAAATTGTTCATATAGACTTATGTGAACCTATTTGAATAGAGAGTTACAGTGGAGAAAATTTTTTCATTTTTTTTTTTGATGACTATTATAGAATGATGAATGTAATGTATCTAAAAGAAAAATTAGAAGCCTTTCAAAAGTTCAAGTGGTATCTGAAAAGAGTAGAAAAAGAAACTAGAAAGAGGTTGAAATGTTTAAGATCAGACAAAGGTGTTGAATTCATCTCCAATGAATTCAATAATTTCTACATTGAAAGAGGAATTAAAAGACAAGTATCAGCCCCTAGCACACCACAACAGAATGGTATAGCTGAAAGAAAAAATAGATCCATCATGGATTGTGCAAGAACCCTGATGATTGAAAAGAATGTTGCTATCAAATATTGGAAGGAAGCTATTAGCACTGCAGTTCATACCTTAAATAGAGTACAGTTGTTCAAGAAAGATTCAAACAAAACTCCTTATCAACTATGGTATGGCTGCAAACCTAATGTAAGTTACTTGAAAGTATTTTCCAACAAATGTTATATCTTGAAAGAATCTAGAAAAGGAAATTTTGATGTAAAAGGTGATGAAGGCATATTTCTAGAATACTCTATAGAAGTAAAGCATACAAATTTTTGAATTTGTCTACTCAAAAAATAATAGGAAGTGCACATGTTAGAATTGATGAGTTTACATAAAAGAGTGAAGAAGAAAGCAACAAAGAGCCATAGGATTATAGAAGATTTGTTTACTATGAACCTGATACCCTGCCAAACCTATTTGAAAGAAAGGAGGCTTCATCTCCCAAGTCCCCAAAATCTCCAACAGTTACTGAGTTGCAAACAGTGCAACCCGAGTCATAGTCTGAAGGACCTAAGTCACAATCAAAGGCTACTGAGCTAGTCCAAACTAAGTCTGATAGGCCCAAGTCACAGATAGTGGGAACTGAGCTTGATACTAAAGTTCATGATGAAAATAGTGGAACTCATTCAAAACCCAAAGAACCTATGTTAGCAAGCTAATCAGATCATTGGAGACAATGACAAGAAGCAAATTAAAAGGTACATGTTTACTTACTAAATTTAAACCAAGAAATGTTAAAGATGCTCTGGAAAATGAAAGTTGGGTTGAAGTAATGAATGAAGAGACAGAACAGATAGAAAAGAACAAAGCCTGGACTCTTATTCCTAGACCTAAGGATTAAAATGTAATTGGCACAAAGTGGGTGTTTAGAAATAAGATGAATGAAGATGGAAAAGTTTCCATAAACAAGGCAAGACTGGTATGTAAAGGTTATTCTCAAGAAGAAGTTATTGATAATGGTGAAACTTTTGCTCCTGTTGCAAGATTAGAAGGTGTTAGAACTTTACTAGCATATGCAACACACAGAGGATTTAAAGTATATAAAATGGATATTAAATCTGTATTCTTGAAAGGAATTCTCAATGAGGAAGTCTACATTGAACAACCAAAAGGTTTTGTAAAGCCTAGCAAAAGAGACATGGTTTGCAAGTTACACAAAGCATTATATGGTCTCAAGCAAGCTCCCAGAGCTTGGTATGAAAGACTTCATAATTACTTATTACAGATTGGCTTTCAAAGAACAAATGATAAGAGCAGTTTTTATATCAAAGAAGGACCAAACAAGAAGATTGTGTTGGCAAAAATATTTGTTAATGATACTTTATTCATAGGAAATGATGACTTGTGCAAAGCATTTTCATAAGAAATGAGCAAAGAATTTGAGATGTCCATGTTTGGTGAGAAAAAATTCTTTGTTGGGTTGCAGATTCAATAGAACAAAAATGGTATCTACATTACTCGGTCTAAGTATATCAAGGAGATACTGAAGAAGTTTGGAATGGAAGATTGAAGACCAGTTGGAACCCCTATGTCTATTGGACATAAGCTTTCCAAGAATGATGATTCCAAAGAAGTAGATCAAACCACATACATATCAATGATTGGAAAATTGTTGTATGTAGTACATACAAGGCCTGATATTGTACTAATAGTTGGTATGGTGGAAAGATTCTCAACAAATCTTAGAGAAAATCACATGATGGCAATCAAGAAAATCATGAGATGTTTGAAAGGTACTAAAGGCTATGGCTTATGGTACAAACTTGGAGGCAATTTGGACTTGAAGGTGTTTACAGATGCTAATTGGGTAGGAAGTCTTCATGATAGAAAAAGAACTAGTGGTGGAGCATTTTTTCTTAGTAAAAGACTAGTTTCCTGGACAAGCAAGAAACCAAATTGCATCTCTCAATCCACAGCAAAGGCAGAATATGTGGCAACAACAATTAATTTTTCTAACATTGTTTGGTTCAAACAATTGTTGGAAGGAATGAAGATAGAAATCAAGGATCTAGTAGTCATATACTGTGATATCACCAGCAAAATCAATATATCAAAGAATCTAGTGATGCATACCAAAACAAAAGCACATTGCTATAAAATATCACTTCTTAAGAGAGTTGGTGCGAAATAAAGAAGTCAGATTGGAATATGTAAATACAAAAGAATAGATTGTAGACATAATCACCAAGCCATTACCTAAGGATGCATTTGTATATCTAAGAGGTAAGCTAGGGGTCATTCCCTTATCTAAAGCTCACTAGATAAAGTTTAGTGATGCATCAACAAGAGCTACTTGAAGATCAATCAGTTGGTGCAAAATTGACAAGGGCATATTGCAAATGAATCAATACTTAAGGTACATTGATATTAATAGATTTGTTGTCTTTGGAATGTGTTGTCAAAGAGGGAGAAGTTTATTGTCATATCTCATAGAAATTTGTGTCATTCCAAAGAAGGAGAAGTTTGTTGTAAGAGGGAGAATTTTGCTAGCATAGAAACTTTATGATGAATTATCTATGAGGGAGAATGAACTTGGAAAAAGTTGTTGTAGATAAAGGGAGAAATTGAAGAAAGGAAGAGCTTACACTAATAGAGGAAGTTCTCATGAATGAAACTAAGGATATGTTCCTTACTTTATTCCTATTCCAAAATTTTACTGTGTTGTGACATGTTGTGTTGTCATCAAATTCCAAAGAGGGAGTTGTTGGATACAATTGATTAATTGTGTATTGTCTTTGATGTTACACAAATGTCATATCATTATCAGTTAGTGTATGTCAAGCTCACTCAGGCAATGAAGACAATTTTTAGTGTCTACTGAGCATTCCTGTGTTTACCTAGTTCAGAAGGCAGTATCTATTGAGTTCACTCAGGTGTTGAAGGATAGTTTGCAAAAGATGAGTGTTAACTGAGCTCACTCAGTTAATGAAATAAAGTTAGATGGAACTAGTGTTAACCAAGCTCACTCAGTTGCCAAAGGATCTTTGCAAGTTTGTAGTGTTAACTGAGCTTCTGTTGGTTAACATAGGAAATTGTTTCTGAGTTAGTGTCTACCTAACTGGGTTAGCTAATAAAGGATTTTCTTATTTTGGCATATTAAGCTTAATTGGTTTATCTATTGGTTCTAGCCGAATGAGGTGATGAATATTAGTTATTCTAAGTTGTATATGAGTTGACTTAGCAATATGAAAGATATAAGTACAAGATCAAGTTGTGAATTCAAAAAGTGTAAGAAGTTATGAATGTATTGAACATTTAATGATGAAGAGAGGAAGTGAATTTGAAGGATAAGCAGAATATCCTTGTGGAGC
Organism: Cupressus sempervirens; assembly: GCA_028749045.1. Lineage (NCBI taxonomy): Eukaryota > Viridiplantae > Streptophyta > Pinopsida > Cupressales > Cupressaceae > Cupressus > Cupressus sempervirens. The sequence goes on from CM053790.1 coordinate 351,509,423, forward strand.
ATAAAATATACATTCAATCAAGAAGGATCAAGTACAAGCCAAAATAGAGATCTGTAATCAACAAATTCAGTTGCATTCAAATCAAGCCATCTCATTGTTACTCTCTAATCATTGTAGTAGTGATCTAAATCTCTTGAAAAAGTTGGCTTAACAGCTATTTTTAAATCCTCTAACAAGGTGACAGTTCTACTAAATTGTCTTAAGACCTCTAACAAAGCCACTCCTAACAAGGTGATTAAATCCTTTAACAGGGTCACACCTAACAGTGTGTTTTGTAACCTTTAATAGGGTTGGCTCCTAATAAGGCTCACTTCAGAAGAGTGAAAATAGTAACTAGTTGCAATTGGTGGTTTTTTCCAAATAGGGTTTCCATGTTAAATCCTGGTGTCAAATGTGTTCATGCTATTTTCTTTTATGTGTTTGCAGCTAAGTTAAAGTAAGGGTAATCAAAAATAATATTTAAATATTTGCATAATTAGTACTTACCAAGTTACAACATTTTATGTGTGTTTATCAAGCATCAACAATATTCAGTTTTCAAACTTTATTTTGTACTGACATCTAAGGGATCAGGGATTTATTTTAGTAGTAATTGATTCACCCCTCCCCTCTCAGTTAGTCCTCTTATGTTTCCAACATTTGGGCCTCTTTATATTTAATATTTAAATAAATCCTCATGATATTTGAATTTTTGGACCACTTAATTAATTAACCTAATCAAGGCACTTGTGAAAATTGGGGACATTACAAAAACTTTGGTCTTGCAGCCACATTTCCTCAAACTTAAAGGGGGCTTTTTAGGTTAAGATTCCTCCTCCACCTCTAAGGCTACCAAGAAGTGATATGATCCTCTATTTGGTAAGATTGAGTTCCAAACAAATTGCATTGGAAAGTGCCTACGTTATCTCTTAAAAAGAATTTGTCTAGTTTTTCTACTATGTTGGTAAATTAAGTTGTGAAGTTATTCCAAGTGTAGTAACCATAATTTCTAGCTATATCCATAAGATTTGAATTTTATACCCAATCCTTGTAATCCACCTATGATTATGATTGTATAGAAGATCCTTCTCTATTTTCATGGCAATACAATACATACAATTATAGTCCCCCCAATGATAATGTGTTCATCTAGGTTATTATTTAGAAAAGTTCTGATTTCTAGCCATAATTCTTTTTTTTAGTGATAGGGTCGGACAATAAATGGTAAGGAGGAAGAAACATAATTTATTGTATTTACTCTTAACCCAACTGCCTTTCTAATTCTTATTATGAAATATATTCTCATAAGTCACTTTTCTTGGATATCAAATAACTGCTAACCCTCTAGAGGCCCCATCTATGGACAAAAAATGGATTCTCCAAATTCCTAATTTATTACTAAAGTTTGATGTTTTCTCTTGGCTTATTTCAGTCTCTTTTATCATCCCTACATCAACCTGGAAAGTATTCAAATCTTGTTTTAACAAACACGTTTTGTTAGAGGCATTTAGGCCCCTAGCATCCGAGGTAGTAATCCTTATTTCTCCATGGGAAGGATCTTCCCCTTGCTAACATATATAAGTGAAATGATATTAATTTAGTCCTCCATTTAATCAATATATCACTAATCTTTATCCCTCTTATTTTTTTTGGAGTTCACCACAGTTTGGGTTAGATTTATCTAAATAACATGCTTCTAATCCCAACTTTGTTGGGGTGCTATTCTTAGCCATTGGCATAGGCAGTTCTACCTCAAAAAGTCATGTGTTCTTCTTCAATTATATCTAGTTATATTCTAAAAAGGTTAAGGGAAAATCTTTAGTGAAAAATGATACCCTTCTCAATTTATTCTTGGATTTTGTCAACCATTTCTAGCTCCATGATCTGATTCATAAGGACTCACTTTTCTTTATTAATTTCCCTCTATGTTAATAAATTTATTGATAAGGACTCACTTTTCTTTATCAATTTCCCTCTGTGTTAATAAAGTCATGTACTATCCCTCAACCAAGTACACCTATGACCTCACTATATGCATGCCTAATTTTTTCTTCAAGGTCCTCATCCTTTGTAACATCTATCTCAATAAGTATCATGGGGCATTCCTCTATAGTGGTATGAACCATAGGTTGTACACTAGTCTCAATGTGGGAGTTTATGTCAATGTTGAGCTCACCCAAATCATATTATAAGGGTGGACTGACCTTCTGCACTTCCTATTCTCTAATGTTATATATACTCCTCTTTCCCCACTCCCCCTAATTATTATCTATCAATAACAGGATTGTTGCAAGTTCACCCTCCATAATTTTACCTTCCTTAATTCCTACCCTTACTAGTAAGGTGTTTACCAATGTGAAAAATAAACATGGTTGGTTGTTGGGAGCCATATTCTTGATAATGGGGGTTTCTTGTGACATTGTTTTATCTGTATGAGCCTCCTTTATAATATTTGGTGCCCTATTGAACTCTAGCTGAGAGGGGGTGTTGCCTATTGCAAGTTGGATAGAGCTTGGAGTTATAACTTATATAATAATAAAGATACCCATCTCCTTGTTAAAGGAAATCTAGATGATGTGTAAGGGTTTGGAGAGATTCCTAGCTATTGTACGGTTGTGGAATCCTTTGCTATCCTTTTTAATAAGAGGTATACCATTTCTATTTATATTCATATCTAATTTAACATCTCATCTGTATATTTGGGATTTGATGGTGTATTAATAGTAATTGGTTGTCAATTTCAACAATCCACGATATTTTGTATTCAATCCTAGATTGATCGCAATTTTAACATTGGATATTTTAAGAAGTGCTCTTCTAAACCTACAAATGCACCCATAAAATTTCTTATATTCATGAAAATTTTACTATGTGTTAGTTTTGATGTCATGATAATCAAATGGATTAAAACATGATTTCCAATTCAGATACTTAAAGTCATGCCCATTGAAATATATATAATTATCAACTAATGGTTTTTCTTTAAGATTGATATCTTAGTGACCAATAAAAAGAAAGTATTCAGAGAGGGCATATATGCTTACCTATTTAGCAAAGCATTTCTCTAATCATTGAATTATTTTTACCACATAAATCTTTTGCCCATTGAGAGGAAACTAATAAATTAATAAAAAAAATTAATATTATTTTATTTATATTGGAAGAAATAAATAATTAATAAAAGAATAAAAATATTTGTTAAGTTGAACATGGAAGGAAATTTTGAATTTGAATTATGAATGAAGAAATGGTGTTACCTTTAATTAAATAATGATTTTCTTTAAATTAATTCAAGTAGAATAAATGATAATTATGATGAAAAAAATAATAGTAAATTTTAAATACCTAGACTTAGTACCTATCAAGCATTGTCCTAACCTCCTTGTTACTAGAAATTGACAAAATACCAAAGACAAATTTGTAGGATGTCTTAAATTTTGTCAAGTTTGCACAACTTTCATAATGTAGCCTCCTTGCATGATCTCATTTGTAGTTGTGAGTGTGGAAATGCAAATCAAGGATACATGACCTAAGTTCATCACATGACCAACCTACATATACATATAGGGGAGGGAAGTCAAGGAAAGTAATCCTTTCAATCCCAATTCTAGAGAACTAGGTCTAGAGAGATTAGTGCTAACCCAAGTAAGGAGCACTAATGCAAACTAGGCCTAGGAAGAATAAGGGAAAGAAATCAAAGTCCTTGAAAACCCTTGATTAATATAAGAAGCTAGAGCGAAATATATGTAAATATGTTGAAAGGACAAAAAAGGAAAAGAACACACCTTTGGAATATGTTTTGTGCTTGGTGTTCTGATTAAAATGAATGGAAATCGTCGAATCTAAGTTAGAAACTACACAATGGCCAAAACCCAAAAATATTTCAGCGATCTCTAAGGGGAAAGCAAGATCTTCAGGGGAAAATGGAGTATCAAGAGTGCAATGCACCCCTGATTGAGTGTGTGTGACATTGATTTTGATTTCATAGTTCCAAAGAAAGCCAAAAAGAGTACTTAGAACTACAACATGTTCGTCGATTCGATATCCACAACCTGCAATAAAAATGTGCTTTTGTTGTTGACAAGGGGTTTTCCTTGGTCAAACCCCATATTAGGAATTAACCTTGAATTGAAATAATTGAAATAACATGAATGTAAAGTAAATGTACAAATTCACCTTACAATAGTTGGATCTCTCAAATCTAATGCATTGTACTTACTTCACCAGTTGATTTGGACCAATAAGATGAAGATGAATGGATGTAGAACATGCAACAAAGGATCTTGAATGGATCAAAGAAGATATTGAAGATAAACTCCTTCAATTTCTTGAATGCTTAAATTATTGACCTTCAATAGAGGAATGCTTGAATGAATGCTTGAAGACTTGAAAACTTGAATATTAGAATGCTTGAGAGCTCAAATTTGTTGATACCTGAACACCTTCATAATTAGATCTAAAAATGGGGTAGATGGAAGGGTTTACATAGAGATAGGAATTGACTAACTCCCACAGGCCAACCTATCTAGGTATTAACACCCTGAACATACTCAGACACAAGACGTAAAGAGGAGACCCAAAATAGGTCCAAATCAACGGCACATAGTGCTCCTGGCAAACAAGTCCCAAAACCTTCGGGATCCCTTCAAGATCCCAAAATAGGTCATGGATCTCCAAGATTAGGTGCAAAGTCTAAGATATAACCATTACGGTGCAAGGAGTATATTCCAAGTAGATAGATGATTGAAAATGACCTAGGAGGGTAGATCCTACCTCGAGCTTGACATTATGAAAATAAGAGCTTTAAAAAGGATCTAATAGGTTTTATCTCAATTTTACCTAGGAGGAAGGACAAAAAAGGGAAGAAGGAATGAAAGACTAAAGGAGATTGATGATCTCGCATTAAACAAGTGTTAAACCTTCATTAAATTGGAGTGCACCCAATTTAAGACATACACATTTAGCCCCCACTTTAGCGAGACTTGATCCAAACTCTTTGTAGAGTTGAGTACAAGGCATAAAATACTCTTGTTAAAATCTAGGAGATAAAGAATTCATAAAATCCCCAAGGGTTTGAATCTTTGCTAACTCCCAAATCATAATAAAAGAGAAATTGCTAACTAGAAATAAAGAAGAGAGGAGTGATTATCTCTCCCAATAGAGTTCCCACCCTACTGTGAATCACGAAAAGAGATTCTACAAAAGATGACATTGAAATAGTCCAATTGGGTGATAACCTGCTAGTCATGCCATTAGAAGGCCTACCCATAGATCAATATTCCTCATATCACCATGGTATGGTCTAGTACAATTGTGTTGCCTATGTATAACAATGAGCAAATTGTTAGTTGTTACCCATATATGAGATTTAGCATATGTGCATGTAAAGAAAAGAGAGACCTTATGTCAAGGATGCTCACTTCTAGAATTGAATGTGTGCATAGAGAATCTATTCTTTAGGGTTGTTTTTAATCCATAAGGGGATTCATAATATATGTGCATTAAAAAAGAGAATGAAGTAGTAATGCATAGATTTGAGGATAACATAGGAAGCATACTAAGCATCCAGGGATAAATTACCCCAAGCTATACTCAAAATTTGTATTCACTACCCCATGACTGGAATGCAAAAATGAGCAAAGCATATACCCCAGTGTTAAAGTCATTGCTAGAACTTTAATAGGATCAATGTCTTTAACATAGTATATGTACAATCATTGAACGATATTTCCACTATGAGATGTCCCCAAGAGAAGAAAAATCAAGTAAAATGAATCATAGCATCCAAGAGCACAAAAGAGACCTACTAACTTTGGGGTCAGTAGGATCATATAAATATAATATCAAGTATGAAATGTCATCATCCCCTAAAGGAAGTAGAACTACAACACAATGGTAGAAAGATGCATGAGAGTTACAAAGAAGAGTCTTTTGGGACTAGCACCACAGAGATAAAAAAGAATCGATACTACCATGTCGCAAGTCCAAGCAAAACACACAATGATACAAGTATGAACAATAACATATGTACAACATAATGTAGAATGATAGATAGAAGAAATAAGATACAAATAGAAGAATAGTACAATGTTTTCAATTGCTTTATCACCTTGAGTCAACAAAGAAACAAGGGTCATTTAAAAAAATCTAAACAAACATTAAGCTGGTACGATACAGGGGAATCACATAACAATAAGAAAATGCACAAAAATCCACTATGCTAGAGCACTCACTTCAAGCATGTTGATTTTATCCCCTATCTCGTCTAATAGGAATAAGAGAAGGTGGATAACTTGCAAGAGGAGCTATAGCCAACACAATAAGAAAAATATCTAAGTCCAAAGAAGGACTCTCGGGAGAGTCACTATGCTCAGATATAGATGTAAGCACAAGTTGCATAGCAAGTATGCTAGGTAAATCAACATCAAGATCAATAATCTCACGCTCATCATAATCTAAAGTATATTTCCCATCTAAATTAATAGCAATACAATACAAAATAGGAATATGCATTTCATGATTAACTTCCTCAACAGACATGGGCTAATGATTAGTATTCATACGATCTTTTGCACAAGCTTGGATTTTTTTTACGTTCATGAGCATGTCAGTTATGCTTTGTTTTATTAGAGACTTTTTTATAAGATGAAGGTTGATCCATAACCATAGGTTCCTTACCTTTTAATGGCACAAAATGAGGCTAAGAAGTAGAAGGAGGAACTGTACTAGGAGTAGCAACCACACTAGGAGAATGATCCACACTATGAGGAGAAATAGATGCAAGAGGTGATTGACCATTAGAAATATAAGAATTAGAATAAATAGGTGCAAAAGGTGTAGAAAAAATACTACAAGAATATCCCTAGGCATACTAAACTCAACAAACTTTTGACATTTATGAGCTTAATAAGTGAGAAAAATGTAATCCAAAGGAGCAAAAGGAGTGGTAGGAATAGAAAACCAAAAGAAGTCTAGAGTAGCACAATGTTGAGGTCTAGAAGTATGATAAAGACTATGATTAATCTCACCATCATTAGGAAATTTAATGTATTGATGAATAGGGGGAAAAAATGTTCAGGGGGGAAATGACATCAGTGATAACAATGCAAACAACACTAAACAAGTTGACACTTTCTCCATGATCCATTCAATACAAGAGAAATAGAGGATTCCAAACATAACTCTTAATAAGCCGTAAATTTGATGTTAAAAAAACCCAAAGAGGATAAAGGGATGCTAGTGCAAAATCTAGAAACTTGTTAAGGAAGTATGCTAGCAAGTTCTCTTTCATGAAATGTAAATAAGAGATATGCCAAATATAGATCTGAAATACAAAAAAAAATTCCCAATAGAGATCTAAAAGTAAATGCTTTCTAAGAGATAAGGTACTCACCTTGAAATACAAAGAGGAAGATGCAATTTATCTCCAAAAGTCATACATCTGAACTATTTCTAAACTTCTAACCGCTAATCTAGAATAAAATGACGAAAGGAATGAAACCTAGAAATCTCCCCAAAAATAGAGACTGAAGAACTAGGTCAACTTGGGAAGACGTCCTATAACTAGGTTGACATGGTTTGGCAACTTGAAACTGACTTCTCCAAACATCCCTAAAAGTACTCCAAATCTGTAAACCTTTCATTGATATCTTGCAAATCTAAAATAATTTTGTGTGTGTGTGTGTGGGTGGCTATAAAGGGGTTTTCCTTAGTCAAACCCCTATTTTGGTGATTTCCACCTCCACGAATAGTTGTTAGGAATAATTTTGTTTGTATGTGTGTATCCTAGATGTGTAGATCTAGAATGAAAACATTCTAAGAAGCTAAGAATCCACTTTGTGAGTGAAACCCTATGATGTAAGTGTGCATGTATGTAAAATATATGAAGGTTCAAAGAATCATATCTAAAGAGTTATGCAAAAATCACACCAAGCCCCCATGGCTAAAGTACTCTAACCATCTTTGAGATCCCTTTGCAACTCCATGTTTGATATATTCATCTTTAAGTGCTTAATGAAGAATAATAACCTTACTTTGCAATGAAGAATAAGAAAATAACCCTTGCTTTCACCTTTCAATTTCTCTAAGTCAGATTGGGGTGTCCACACATTCTTGCTCCTTGCTCCTCTCATGTAAAAATGAGGGATTTAATATCTTTTTATAGTAGATTTTTGGAATATTCACAAAATTATTCTACAAGGGTCAACTGCACAAGAAATATTTTACTGAAGGAGTTAAATGGCATTAATCCCTTTATCATCAGAAGCTTTGGGACTAGGATGACTTGGATCGACCTAGTATGTTGACCTTGCCTAGACCAGGTCAACCTGGGTCAACCTAGTACATAAGTTCAACCTTCAAGGTCTCCATGTTCTAGATTCTAGACTACTAAGGGTTAGGGGTGGAGTTGGTGTGCTAGACTATCACCTGGAGATCCAATCTAGGATTTGGGGTCCTAAGAAGAGAGGATGCTGATAGATTAAGTCCTAATTTTGTTAATGTGTGAAGGAGGGAAATCGAGGAGGATTTGTTAGGTCCTACCTCAGTTTCACCTAAGAGAAAAAAAGGATAAAAGAAGTAAAGTGTGTGCTTAAGGTATGAATATGAAATGAAAACACACTAAAGAGGAGCTAAAAGGTTTTAAATCAAAGTGCATCCAATTTAAGATGGTACATTTAACCCCCACTTTAGCAGGATATGCCATTATGGGCATATGCAAGCTAAAGTAAGAAAACATAATTAGAACTTGTAAAAAGGATATGGCAAAGTTCTTATGTGCAAATCCTGCAAGGAAACATTAGTAACCACATCCTACAAAACCTTAAGTTAGTGATAATAAAAAATCACTGAGGACTTACCATAGGAGGCTGGTGAAGCTCACGGGTAATCATGCCCCCCCCTTGTCTTGACTTGCTTATGCAAAAAAGGTGAAACAAGGGATCATGCTAAATGCAACAAATTATAGATAAAAGATGATGACAAGAAGGCCCCAAAATAATACTATATGGGATTTAATTTCTTTGAGAGGGTCTTGGATGGTTAGGTAACTCAAGCTCAAGATATGATAGAAAGAGTAAATAGGTGTATTACTAGCAAATTAGGGTTTTGTAACACATATTCAAAATTTAACCTAAATGAATGTTACATAATCTCATGTAACCTTTTGAAATCTCACCTATTACCTTGTTCTTGAAGGAAGAGATGTTGAAGACAAAGCCACTATAGCCAACACAGATAGAGGTGCTCTAACAGGATGTGTTAGATGATTTTGCACTTGAGGAGATAAGCATCATATCTATACCTTACATCATTTCATGCCTTTTCTTCATTTCTACTTTTGTTGATGTAGATTTTAGCTATAGAGGTTACTTGTAGGATTTTGAGGAGGAGGTCGACCTAGTCTTGGGTTAGGTCGACCTAGTCTTGAGGGCATCTAGGGTGTCCTAGGCTCATGTTGACTTGGTCCAAAGGTAGGTTTATCTTGTCTAATGGAGGTTGAATTAGTCCCTAGGGACATCAACATAGTCCTAGGGAAGTCAACCTAGTCCCTAGGAGGTTAACGTAGTCCAGGTGCAAACTAGATGGATTACAGAGTTGGTATGTTGGACTAATAGATCTCTTGTTTGATGCTTCTACAGGATCCACCAATCATGAGAGAGAACTACATGTTAGATGTGCTAATTTACATCCAAGAGCACATCTAGGATCTAAGAGCAACAAATATCCAAATACTCATGGATACAAGGTTATATTGGGTAGCACAACAACCACATATAAGGTTTCGTAGGGGTATGCTACTATCATTGGTGGAGAGATGGGATGAAACCACATGCTCTTTCCACTTACCAGTGGGAGAGATGATAGTTACCTTAGAGGATGTGTACTGAATCTTGCATCTTCCATTTTTTTAACTGGTAGTGAGACCTTGAGGACATAGATCATGTGCAGTGATAGGTACACATTTTGAGTATTGTATGGGTATGCCATACAAAGAAAAACATAGACCATATCAGGTGTGCCTAAAGGGCATTATCCTTAGGTGAAAACCTCTACTTAGGAAGATTATGTTATGTGTTACCACCACTACTTCTATACCCGACGTGAAGGATATGATATTCTTGACTCCTCAAGCACATATAGTTAAGCATATGGAAAGAGAGTCAACAGTGTATGCATGGGGATAGAGCATTATATCACATATGTACTATGAGATAGGGAAGTTTGTGAGATATCAATTATTGAGTCTTATGGCATGTACACTCTTATAGGTGTTGGCCTTTGAGCACTTCACATGCACTAGACCATCTAGGTTCTTGACTAAGATACTAGCAAAGTCACTAAGAGCATATGCTTATGCACTGAGCCATCCCTTGTAGTTTGGAGATATATTATACTAGAGGATTAGAGTCAACCAACTATAGTCTACTAATGTTACCGTCTCATGATAACAGGTTAGACTCAAAAGTGCAGCTAAGATGGATATAAAGGAAGAGGGTTTTAGAGGGAAGGCACAAGTACATAGTAGTGCCCTAATATTAATATTGAGTGTTAGGCCAATTTAGTCTTCAATAGGGTCCTCCTCTGTCTGTGTCCTAATATTCTTATGAAGCTAGATACAGAGATATGCCCAGTACCAGGCATTGATTAATAGTAGATGATGTAACGCTAACGAATACTGAGGGTCTAGATGACAAAAAGGTGCCCCCTACATTGGAGGATGCAAGAATATCTAGAGCTTACCTACAATATTTAAATGTTGAGGGTGTGAGACCCATATTCACTTATGACTACCCTACAAGTGATCCAGATCCATATTATAGAGTATCACAAGGAGAAAATGACATAAATGATAGTGATGATGATGATGACGATTATAATGATGATGAGGCTACACCAGAGGGAGAGATGGTGAATGTTAAGGGTGAGGAGGATACACTAGCAGTGGGTAAAAGAGAATAGGAGAGGATGTCATCTCCTATAGTAGCCAGACCACTACAATCCTGCACACCACAAGGTCAAACTGGGACCCCTCCTTCTAGGATCAGATAGGAAGAGCATGGAGAGTCAAGCCGACCACCCCCAACTACCCATATCCAAGATATAGTTCCCAGGCTCAAGAAAGGAGATATAGGTATGAAGGATAGTATAGATTTATTACATGGATAATGACATAAAATATATGACTAATAAAATATTACTTGTGTAGCTAGCACAAAGGAGTGGAGATCCTTTGTAAGGGACATCCTCACAGACATGGACACACATGTAAGGATTCCTTCCACTTCACATATTTGTTATGCAAGGAGGTGAGATCCTAGATTTCACTCATACATCTTTATACCTATAGTAGTGGAGCTACAATGGATGTAAGAGAAGCTAGATCAATAGGGTTGCGAGCTAAAAGAGTTACTGTACACCAACATAGATCTCATAGTCGGTTAGACATGAGTACATTTGGGAGTCACACATTTGTGTCGACAACACAATGAACTACCCCATCATCACATCATAAAATAGAGAGATCATGATCTCACCATCCTATGAATGAGAGTTGATTGTATTTATTCATATAGGGCCATTTTGTATCCAATGCCTACTATTTATACCAAAACAGTTTGATGGTGATATATATGAACATGTTTTACTGATCCTTCTTTTGATTAATTTGCACAACTAATTACATAAAGAAAGAAAGAAAACATAGGAATGAAGATATCGTGTACTTAGCATTTTTAACATCACTTTTTATGCTACAAAAAGAAAAATCTAAAAACATAATATATAAAAATAAATTATTATACATAATTAAGATGTAAATGCATAATATTAATAGGTTCCTTGAAAGACATGTCATTCATATCAGCAATTTTGTATGCATCGGATCCATGTACTTCTGTAATAATGTAAGGACCTAGCCAGTTAGGACTGAATTTCCCTTTTTCACTAGCTAGGGCATTCACATTCCTTTGGTTCTCATAAAGAACTAAATCATCTACTGAAAAAAAGAATTTCAATCACTTTACCATTATATCATTTGTTTGCCATTTTATGATAAGCTATGATGTGTTGCAAAGCATTGATTTATTGTTTATCCAACATCTCAAGCTCTTGCAAACATTGTTCTCGAAAGGTGTCTTTGTTAATTATACCTTTGAAATAAACTCTTAGAGAATGAATTTTTAATTATAAAGGTATTGCAACATCTACCCCATACACTAAGTTATAAGGAGATGTTCCCCTCGCAGTTGGAACACTAGTTCTATAAGCCCATAAAGTGTAAACCAACTGAGTGCATCAACCCTTAGCATGTTTATTAACCATCTTCTAAAGGATCTGTTTGATAACCTTATTAGAAGCTTCAACTTGTCCATTAGATTGGGGGAATTAAGGGGAAAAAAATGATGATGAATGCAATATCTCTCCAAAAAGGCCTTAACTTCCTTGTTATTAAATTGAGCCCCATCATCTAAAATGATAGCCATAGGGATAACAAATCTGGTGACAATATTTAGAAGCATAAAGTCACAAATTACATTTTTAGTAGTAAAGTGAAGAGGCACAACTTCTAGCCACTTAGTGAAGTAATCCACGGTGAGAATATAAATATATCCTTGAGAAGAGGGAGGATAAATCTTACCAATAAGATCAAAACCCCACACACTAAAAGGTCACGGTGGAACTTGAGAACTCAAAGCATACACAAGTGTGGATAAGGTTATTATTGTGTTGAAACTGCAAATAGTTATTGACAAAGGTGAATGAATCTCATTCCATAGTTTGTCAATATATCTCATTCAAAGGAGTTTATTAACTAAATATTTTTAGCCAAAATGCCCCCTCCATGATCCAACATGAGCTTCTTCCAAAGCCATAGGGATCTCAACTTTAGTAAGGCATCAAGGAGAGGACCATCATAAGATCTCTTATAGAGAAAATCAACAAGGATGATATAACATGTTGTGAGTTTCTAGATCCAATTCCTAGAATTCCTAGTTGCAGACTCGGAGAATGATCCATCTTTAAGATACTGATAAATGCGAGAGTACCACTCATATAAATATAAATTAAGCCATGTTACATTTAATGGGTTATCATGTGAAATCGCAGGTTCAAAAAGAGTATGAATTGTGAATTAAAAGTCTAACACCCCTTCTTCTAAAGTAGTTAGATAAATCTATAGCTAGATCCTGATACTTGGTTAATTTATCATTCTTAGCCTAATATGTAGCATTAATTTATTCTATAACAAGTTATGAATCACCAAATATCTCAATATGCTTAATGTGTAGGGATAAATCCACTTTTAAACCAATGATAAGGCCTTTATACTTAGAAACATTGTTAGTACATAAAAAGGTGAGTTGTAAGGCAAAGGAATAGTTTTCCTAGATGGGGTATTAATATAACACCAACTCTAGATCTAGTTTGACATCTAGATCCATTTAAATATAATTCCCATGTATATTCATAGTCAAGACAAATTCACAAGGAAACTCAATAGATTCCATCGTTGACATAGGAGAAGGAGTCTCTTTTAAATGATTAGTCAGGGTTTTCTCTTTAAAAGATTTATGATAAATGAACTTTAAATCGAACTCTGTCAAGAATATGAACCATTTAGCAAGTCATCCATGTAATTTTTTTTTTATAAAAGAGATGCTTTAAAGGATCAAACTTCACATAAACATTAACTTCTGCATTAAGGAGGTACTGTCTAAGTTTTTGACAAGCAAAAACTAAAGCAAGACATTGTTTCTCAATTATATGTAACATGTTTCATAATTTATCAATGTAAGATTTATGTAATAAAAAGCATATTCCTTACCATCTTGATCATGTTGAACCAAGACAACACTCAATGCTTTAGAAGAGGAAAAAGTATGAAGAAAGAATGACTTATTAGGCTAAGTCGGTTGTAAGATAGGAGGATTGGCAAGATAAGTCTTGAATTGTTCAAATGAGATCTTACAACCTTCATTCCAAGAGAAAGTATAATCTTTCTTAAGAAAGGAAATGAGGGGATAATACAATCTGCTAGATTAGAAACAAACCTACATATAACTTGTATCTTTCCTTGTAAGCTAGAAGTTGTGAGATATTGCACAGAGGAGGCATGTTGACAATAGTATCAATTTTCTCTATATCGACCTCAATACCTCTATTAGATATGATAAACCCTAGGAGCTTTCCATTGTCAATGCCAAAGACACATTTTTCATGGATTTAGATGCATATTATATAATTCCCTTATTTTCTCAAAGATTTGTCTAAGAGGAGGAACATGTTCATCACATTACATAGATTTTGATACAATATTATCCACATAGTCTTCAAGAATCTTATGCATGTAGTCGTGAAAAATTAAAGTCATAGCTTGTTGATAAGTAGTGCCCGAATTTCTTAATCCAAAAGGCATCACTATCCAACAAAATGTTCCCCAAGTAGTAATGAAAGTAGTCTTATATTGATCATAAGAAAGAACAAAGATCTGATTATACCCAAAGAATCCATCCATAAAAGATAATAATGCATGTCCAATGGTTGAGTCTGCTGTCATATCATTGTTTGGTAGAGGAAAGTCATATTTTAAAGAATCCTTGTTTAAATCACAAAAATCACTACACATCTTATCTTATTTTTGCTCCTAGAAACAACCACAACGTTAGAAATCCAAGGGGAATAATCTATAGGACATATAAAACTAGTGTCCAAGAGTTTCTCTATCTCACCCTTAACAAGAAGAGCAATGCTAGGATGTTTTATGAATCTTTTGTTTAACATGCTTAGCATCGGGTGTTAAAACTATGTTGTGAGTGATAATTTTTTTTATCAATGTCAAGCATATCAGAATATTTCCAAGCAAATATATCAGAAAATTCAAAAAGAAGCTTAGTAAATTGTTTTTGTTCCATTTTATCCAAACATTTTTCAATATTAATAACCTTTTCAAAATCATCCTGATCAATAGGCACATCTATCATTTTAGTGATCAAAATATTGCGCTTTTGTACTTCCTCTAAAGAAGGAAGAGGATCAACATGTTGTTTTGATTTAGTTTCTTATCCAAAATATCTGTTAATATCTAAAGAATAAGGTTTTTTCTTCTATTGATAAAAAGAAGGTAACCTCATATGCACCTAAAAAGTTAGCCAAAGAATCATCAAAGGAGAAAACATCCAAAGAAGGTGATTGATCAAATGTGATAAGATGTGAGTTTGACAACTTTAATGGACCACTCCAACTATGATTCACATTTGGAAAGAAAAAACATTTCTCATAAGGATTAAATCCAAAACCATAGGTAAAATTACAACAATCATTAGATAAAGGAACATGTATTCCTTGTTCAAAATTTCCACCCCTTGACCATAAAAACCCATGCTTAGCAAGAAAACAATATCCAAGACCATAATGATCAGCATGTATAAAGATAGTCAAGGGAGCTTCGTAAGAAACTACCTCTCGACAATTCGATTTAATAGTTTCAATAGTTTCCTTAGATGAAGCAATGATAAAGTTATTACTTAACTCTCTAGAAAGAGGAGTTGAAATATATTTTTCATCCTTAGGTTGCTCAGGGTCCTTCATAAAAGAGAGATCATAAACTTTGTATTCTTCAATTAATGTCAGATTAAATTATAAAGTACCCTAGTCATCTTAAAATAAAGAAGAGGAAGGTTCTTCACTTGATTGATTTTTAGTTTCAATTTTATCCTTTTGTTTCTCTTCCTTAGGTCTTGACACATTAGAAGATTCAACATTATAAAAAATATTAGGCCTATCATCCGCATGTAGAGTATACATCACATTGTCAAAGATAAACTTAACCTTGCGATGAATAGTAGAGGAAATAACATGCATATTATGTAACCATGATCTTCCCAAAAGAAGGTTATATTAGAGAGGTCCATGCATCACATGAATTAATGTATCTAGTACAATAGGACCAACCTTAATAGGAAGAGTTATAACTCCCAGATTTTTTTTAGCAATGTTGTCAAATCCACATATAGGAAGACTATTCAGCTTCATAGAAGACATGTCAACATTGATAGCTTTCAACATATCCAAGTTAAAAAAATTCAACCTTGACCCATTATTAGCTAAATTTATTCGAATAAGATTTCCATTGATAAGGACCACAACTATAAGAGCGTCATACTAATATTGAACTTCTTTAGGTGGCAGATCATCTTCAATAAACACAATCTAAATAGGAGTAGGCATAACATACATCCACTCTAAGAAATAATTAATGTTATCCTAATTGGCTGGAGGTTCAGGAAGAGTAAATAAAGCCTTTTGTAAAGCTTCATGATAAGTAGTGAATGTCTGAAGAAGTTACCATAATGAGATCTTAGTAGGCATAGTGCATAACTTCTTGACTAAATATGATGTAGGAGCATCTTGCATCATAAAATAAAAGGGGGCATGATAAGAAAACAATTAAAAGAAAAAGAGGAGAGAGAAAGTGACACAAATTGGAGAAAAAATAAATAAATAATAATAATAACAATGGAGAGAGAAAGGGAAAAAGGCATTCATTTACCAAGGTAGCATTATAGAACTAAGTGGAAAGTTACTTATTTTACGTATTTAATGTTTGCTACCAATCTGACTTCTGGCTTGGTTTAGTATAAGTAGAGGGTCTTGTGGAGTCTAGAGTCATTATTTCATTCAACATGGAGGAAGTCAACTAGAGAGGAGTAGCTAAGAAGAGCAAAGTTTGTTAGAAGAGCTAGTAGTTGCAGCTTCAAAAAATAAGAAGGTTGTTTGGTGGCTTGTGAGTAGAAGTTTTTATTCTTCTTGGGGTTTTCTACTAGATCGCGGATGTAGGCTAGCTAGGGTTTGGATCTTGTGAGATCTTGTAGAGTGGTTATTGTATTTGCTTATGTATTTGGCCATAACCCGGAAGGCCTTATAGTTGGGCATGGTGGATGTAAATCTTATGATTATTGTACACTCGAAAAGGTGCACTTCTCTAAATCATTCTATCTGAGGTTCTCCATAGATTGGAAAGCTTGAATGCCGACTTAGAGCTCCCTAGTCATGGAGTGCAAGGGGCATACAAATGAACACATAAGAGCTCTCAGCTGAGCTTTAGAAACGTAGCCCTTGCTAGTAAACCACAAAATGGGAGATTCTTTAGACAAGAACAAGAGTGCTAGTGTCAAAGAACTCTTCGATCATGCAATGCAAAAATGAAACTATATTAGGATGAGATGCACAATGCAAGCTATACTAAAATGAGATGAGAATGTTACAAATCCAACTATTAAGCTATGTGATCTAATTATTTGCAAATAAAAAACTACACTAACATGCAATATGATCTTAAGACTAATATGATGGAATGAGAGAATGAGACAAGAAATGAGAAGTTCTCCACAAAGCTCCAAAGAAACCTGTTAGAAAACCTGCAACATGACAATATTCAAAAGATGGATCGATTGAGGGGGAAAGCTCTCTCCCTTTTAAAGATGTATGGACGGTAGAGATCAAGATGAAGATGGTGGATGATCAACGGTGGAATTCAAAAAGAGGAGTGATCCATGTGCACACACAAGTCAATCAATAGAATATAAGTTGACTTGTCATATAAGACAAAAGTCACAAAGCCTTTTCTTTTAATTGCAAAATAGAAAAATGACTTTATGTGTGCACTTTAAGTGGGTTAGAAGAATGGGGTCTTTTATTTAATTAAAAGGGGACATGTTCTCTTAATCAAATAATTAACTTAGGATAACATAGTCAAACTATAGGTTATAATCAAATAAATTGATTATTAGCAATTTGGTCTAGATAAATGATTAAATTAATTTAGCCAAAATGTTGAAAAGGGGGCTAATAGTCTAGATGACCATTTTTAGGTGATTACATTTGCCCCTCTTTGACTAATGCGTGATTGATCTGGGAACACATTATGTCAAAGAAAATAGAAAGCCAAGTAGGCGGTGATAGATATAGATATCTGATTCCAAAGAATGAAATGCAGAAATAGATAGCAAGTCCTGAATGTACAGCCTGATAGTGGTAGTACTGAACACTAGGAAAAGATGATGTCAGAATTCAAGAAGAATGCTAACACTTAGCAAAGTAGATAGATCGAGAACAAGTGAGAAGATCAAACAAATGTTCCTAAGAAATAGATAGTTGTAGCAATCAGTGATAGGGTATTTCTGCCCCCTCGGGATCAAAATTGAAATGAGGTAAGGCGATGCAAAAACTGGCTAAACATGAGAAAATTAGAATATAGCAATGTCCAAGATGACAGATAGATGATTAGAACCCAAGAATGACTATAAAAAAATGATAAAATGCCCCAGTTTGACTAGAGTTGACCTTGAAGGATATAGCATAAAAATTAGGTCAAATCTAGTAGAAAGATGATTTAGATGTGAAAAGGTGACTAGAAGTAGATATGAAGCATAGAAATGATGAAGACATGAAAGGTGACTAGAAGAAATGAAGAGGCCCCAGTGATGATTCAGAGATTAGACCTCAAAAGGTCAGCTAACTGCTCAGAAGAAAGTAGAATTTTTAAAAGATAATTTTGACCATCAAGATGAACTCGAATTTGGATTTTGATCCCGAAAATGAATCTAGGACGTTGAAATTATTTAAGAGGTCAAAACTTTATATAATGTGATGATAAGATAGAAAAGAGATGAAGTGAAAGATTAAGAAGGTGAAAAGACATGAACAAGAAGAAAATAAAGAAATATATGAAAGGAGTTAGCTAATATGTCTATGAAAAGGTGAAGAGAGAGCTCTCCCCATATGCAAGAATGCAAGACTAAGCTAAAAAATGAACCTAAAATGCAAGTTAATATGCAAAGTGGTTTACCAGCAAGAAAAGCATAACATTTAGACTCTTAATTTCATCATTGAGAATTTATTAGGGACATCATGAGATCATACAACCATCACTAGTATAACTATGAGGATATGAATATGATCGATATCAGATAGGTATGTGGAAATCCAATCTAAGCATCAGAGACATGTAAGTCAAGATAACTACGTGATTAGATTCCCTAAGTTTAATTTAGCAAGATTACACCTGTATCAAGGCATAAGCGCCAGGATAAACCCTGAGTGCAGTCCTGCAAAACAGTCAAGGATGATACATTTGTAAGTCAAAATGTTGAATAGGTCAAGCATAAATGCTTACAACACTATAGACAAACAAAGTATACCCACAAGTAGAAATAAAAAAGACATGCCCCATGCCCCCAGTCTTCTAGTCAATGACATCCTTGAAAGACTATTAGGGAGGGAACACATGGCAAAGAAATCATCATAGACATCACACAAAGTAGATAAAGATCAGCATAGCTCAATCGTTTAAGTGTTAAAGTGCGTGTGTGTAAGTCACTTGGCCATTTCTTCTAGACTTGATTCTGATAGTGAGAAATATCGCAACATCGGAGACCATAGGTAAACTATCTGTAAAGTGTTGAAAAACACTTGATGTCGAAGTGGATGGGGGTAGTGTTGAGAAACACTATTTTGTGAGTTGTCAAAGAAACCCTAATGCACAAGAATACCTTAATAGGCTAAGTAGCTATGCCCCAAGATGAGGACAAGAAGCAATTCCAAGCTAGGAAATGTGTAGCGAAGTAGGTGATTGAGACTGATAGACAGAGGTGCAAGGGTCTCAAGTAGCACCTATTTCTAGGTTTTCACCACTTGACAGATTTTTTCAGGACTTTTTTCATTTTTTTTTGTATTTTTGTATTTTTGATTTTTTTGGTGATACACCAAAGTGCCTATTGCTAGGTTTTCACTAAGAAGATCTTTTTTTCAAGACATTTTCTGATTTTTAGGATTTTTTTCAGGATCATATATGATTTCTTAGATTTTTTAGAATAATTTAGAGATTACTAGTTCTCAAGCAAGATCACATCATTTTCTCCCAATGTCTAGCAAGGTGTAGGACATGATGGAGCAGAAAGTTGGTGGATAGACAAAGATGGATAAGAAAGGAGTATGAAGCAAGTGAAAGTGATCCTCAAGGATGCACTCCTCAAGAGTACCCATGCTAGGGAAAGATAGCCATATAAAGTAGGTTTTGAATAAGCAACAGAAGAAATGAGCAAGATAACGTGTAGGATAAGCAATGAAGCAAACAAGTGAGATAGCATGAAGTGTGTAGTCCAAAAGAGTAGCCATGTCAAGAGACCTATGAGAACCATGTTTCATTTATTATGATCAAGACCAAGGGGTCAACTAGATAGGATAGTGATGGGATAGAGCAATAAAAATAAAGCTCAAGATGGAGGTTATGAGGGAATGAGAAAGCACAAATAGAGAATATCATGGATAAGATAGCCAATATGCAAAGATAGCTCAACATTGTCAAGATCAAAGAGAGAAGAGGGGATAGATGGATGATGGAAGAATTACGCATGATGCCTGTTTGCCATATTTTCATCACGGTACTTATCCAAGGTGCCACAAGAAGTAGTTTTCACCATAGGATAAATTTATTTCTCTTTACTTTTGCTACCAAGGTGCCACAAGATGTGGTTTTCACTAAGGCACATTTTCATTTTTTTCATTTTTTCTATTTTTTCTATTTTTTCGAATTTTTAGAAAGAGCTCAAGCTTTTTGAATGTAGATAGTGCTCCTATAGGAAAGATAAGTCATGATAAGACAAGACCATAGAAAGGTATGCTCAAAGATGTTGATAGGGTGATGAAAGAGAAATGGTAATAGGAAGAATATATTGAGGATAAGAGTTCATGTATAGAAAGTAAGTATAAGCTTTAGAGGATTTCATGAGGGTAGCTGAAATATTGGACAAGATCAACATTGACACACACCTTGAAGGGTATTGAAATGATGGAGGAATAATGGATGAAATAGCTTGAGTTTTAGATGCATGAGGTGGTAGAAGAGATTTGGAAAAAAGTGGAGTGGAAGGCTTTGGAATATTTTTAGGAAGATTTTTGGAAGAAGATGGAATGGAAGCCTTTGGAAGCTCGAATGTCAACTTTGAAGTATTTTCAATATTCAAGTCTTTCAAAAGAGACTTGGAAATCCATATAGCTTTAGATTTTCCTTTGGATACTTCAAAACACATTTCTTCAATAATGGGTTTAGGTACCCATATTTTCTTTGATTTAGCTTTTTTAATAGTGGACCTTTGTGGTCTCTTTTGTGCATTTTCCTTCTTAGCATTCACATGTCGATTAGATGGGACATAGTGATCTTAATTTTTCAATGGATTCTTATGTTTATTCTCACTTCCAAAGGACTTAGGATTTGTGGATGAATAAGGCTGATATGATTGGTTTAGATGTATAGATGGGTGAAAAGTCATCAAGGATGAGAGTCTTTGTTGATCTTGAGGTATTATAGGAGAGCTAGGGAATGAGCTAGGAGTGAATGTAGGAGATGGAGGAACATAAGGCCCCAATATGGATGGAAGGTTTGAATGCTTTAGCTTAGATGGATAAGGACCAAGGATAGATTTAGAAGATGCAAAGGGATAGTGGGAAGGGATATCAACATCTTTAGAGTGAGCAACATGATCAAAACCATCAATAGACTCGTGAGTACCTTTCATAGGAACAACATTTTTAATAGAAGCATTTGAAGCTTGAGCACAATTTTGAAGTGGATGTGGAGAAGTAGAACATGAGGGGATGCTTTGATCTTGACAAGTAGCTTTGGATAGCATATGAAGAGAACTTTTCTCATAATTTTTGGTAAGCTCAAGGGAGATAATGGAAGTGGTATCTTCATCATACTTGGGGGGTGGACAAGATATAGGATATGGAGGGGGGAAATATTGAAAGAGATGAAAGGGTGCTTGATCTTGATCTTTCTTGAAATTTATAGCTTTTTCTTTTTGAGAGTCCTCTTGACATGGAGCCACTTCCAAAGACAAGGGAGAATGAAGAGTGAATGGAGTAGTGTTTGGATTAGGCATAGTAGTGCATGAAGGTTGAGGATGTTTAGGATTAGTAGTATGGAAAAGGTTTGCAGCCAAGTGAAGGTTAGCTAGAGTTTCTTTTAGAAGTAGCCCTTGAGGATACACGTAGTCTATGTGGAAAGCATTAGGTTCTTTATTTGATGGAGGCATGCTGGAAAGATTTGAAGTGTTGGGAGATGCATGAGTGTTGGAAGAAGTGGAAGATGTAATAGAGTTGCTACTAGACATAGGTTCATTAATGTAATCTTGCTCAAGAGAAGTATCTTCACCACATGAGTCACTAGAGGTATCAATAATTCCATTATCAATAAGATCTTGGATTTTATGTTTTAGCTCAATGCAATCTAAAGTACTATGCTCATTATGTTAATGATAAGCACAATAGATATCCAAGAATGGATTTCCATAGGAGCTAGACTTAGGCAACATGATGAGCTTGGTGCCAAGAAGTGTTCTCAAAATGTCATCATAAGAATTCCCCAAGGGAGTAAAATTTCTCGCAAAAGTATGTCTACAGTCCTTTGGTTGTTTCTCAAGTGAATAGCATGCATCCATGTCTTCATTATTATCTTGGTCAAAGATAGATCCATCATGAAATTTTGGCATAGGCTCAAAGGAGGTATCACTTTCTTTCTCTCTAAGGAGGTCTTTAGATCTAGAAGATGAAGCCATTTGATGTCTTGAAGTAGAGTATGTAGACCTAGAAGAATAGGATGACCTCAAAGAAGGTGACTCACATGCATATAAAGACCTTAAGGAAGATTCATGTAATGATGCAATCTTCTCCTCTAACCTTTTCTCAAGTTTAGACTTCATTTCTGTCATGCGCTTAGAGAGATGAAGGTAAGAAAGATCATTTGTCTCTTCTAGTTCTTTGTATTGTGCATATAGATCTTGAAACTCTTTTCTAGATTTGGTTGAAGTTTGGTAGCACAAGGTTTAGATCCCATAGTTTTAGATGCAAATCCAAGCATAAAATAGTCTAGAAGACAACTTGATGTTGAAACTATAGGAGGTAGAGTGTTCACTTGCCAAGATAGTAGAGAGAGATTAAAGTGACTTGTCAAAAAATATGTCCAAGAAACTTATGACATGAATGACTCAAGTCAATAGCTAGGCAAGATGCCAAAATAGCCAAATAGATAGAGCAAGTAGGGTGACAAGTGAACAACTTTCCCAACCCAAGAGTGTAGTCAAGAAATCAAGGTAACCATTTTAGCAAAAGGTTAACTAGCAAGAATGTATAGACCATGAAGACAAAAAGACCAAGAGCACTTTAGACCAAAGAGCCATGGTGGGCGCCAAAAATGTACACTCGAAAAGGTGCACTTCTCTAAATCATTCTATCCGAGGTTCTCTATAGATTGGAAAGCTCGAATGCCGACTTAGAGCTCCCTAGTCATGGAGTGCAAGGGGCATACAAATGAACACATAAGAGCTCTCAACTGAGCTTTAGAAATGCAACCCTTGCTAGTAAACCACAAAATGGGAGATTCGTTAGACAAGAACAAGAGTGCTAGTGTCAAAGAACTCTTCGATCATGCAATGCAAAAATGAAACTATATTAGGATGAGATGCACAATGCAAGCTATACTAAAATGAGATGAGAATGTTACAAATCCAACTATTAAGCTATGTGATCTAATTATTTGCAAAGAAAAAACTACACTAACATGCAATATGATCTTAAGACTAATATGATGGAATGAGAGAATGAGACAAGAAATGAGAAGTTCTCCACAAAGCTCCAAAGAAACCTGTTAGAAAACCTACAGCATGACAATATTCAAAAGATGGATCAATTGAGGGGGAAAGCTCTCTCCCTTTTAAAGATGTATGGACGGTAGAGATCAAGATGAAGATGGTGGATGATCAATGATGGAATTCAAAAAGAGGAGTGATCCATGTGCACACACAAGTCAACCAATAGAATATAAGTTGACTTGTCATATAAGACAAAAGTCACAAAGCCTTTTCTTTTAATTGCAAAATAGAAAAAGGACTTTATGTGTGCACTTTAAGTGGGTTAGAAGAATGGGGTCTTTTATTTAATTAAAAGGGGACATGTTATTTTAATCAAATAATGAACTTAGGATAGCATAGTCAAACTATAGGTTATAATCAAATAAATTGATTATTAGCAATTTGGTCTAGATAAATGATTAAATTAATTTAGCCAAAATGTTGAAAAGGGGGCTAATAGTCTAGATGACCATTTTTAGGTGATTACAATTATATTATGAGAATTAGCACTATTTTGGATCTAAATCTATGTGTTATTAGTATTCCTCCATTGTGTGGTTATTTGTTGGGGGCTAGGACATCTCCTTTGGGGATTCTCCTGTCTTGTACTACATCAAAAGTATACTCTTTTCCAAAGGATCTAGGTAAATGAGGTGCTTTAGGAAGCACTGGTTAAGAAGGTGGTAAAGGTGTAGGAGCTACAAGAATGTTTGGCTAAGGATTATTTTGTATCCAATAAGTGTGATAAAATAAAGTGTAATCGGGTTTCCCCTTTAAGGACTATAAGGGTATTATCATTATGAGGAATTTCCTTAAGTGCAATAACAAATTGTTGAGTTGGACATCCTTTAAGAGTGATAAGGGGTTGAGAGAATTACATAGGTTCAATACTTCACACAATATCACACATAGGAAGCCATGATATAACCCTATTGTAAAGGTTGGTTGTAAAAGATGCAGAGGAAGTCATAGGAGGAATGGATTCAATATATATATATATATATATATATATAGAGAGAGAGAGAGAGAGAGAGAGAGAGAGAGAGAGAGAGAGAGAGAGAGAGAGAGAGAGAGAGAGAGAGAGAGAGAGAGAATTTATGAATGCAATGCATAAAAGAAATATCTAATTGCCAAGATCAAACAAAAGGAGTGTTTACATCAGGTTCACCAAAATGTTTAGGAGGAAACTGACACCGATGATAACAATGCAAACAAGACTAAACAAGTTAAACACTTTCTCCCAGAACCATCAATACAAGAGAAAAAGAGGCTTACAAGCATAACTCTCAATAAGCCCTAAATTTGATTAGCAAAAACCCCAAAGAGGATAAATGGATGCCAATGCAAAATATAGAAACTCATAAAGGAAGTATGCTAGCAAGTTCTCTTTCATGCAATGTAAACAAGATATATGACAAGTATAGATATGAAATACACACAAATTTCCCAATAGAGATATGATAATAAATTTATGATAAGAGGAAAAATAAGAGATAAGGTACTCACCTTGAGATACAAAGATGAAGATGCAATTTAGCTCCAAAACTTGTAGATCTAATCTATTTCTAAACTTTTAACCGTGGATCTCGAAATAAAATGATGAAAGGAACAAAACCCATAAATATCCCAAAAAATGGAGATTGAAGGACTAGGTCAACTTGGGAAAACATCCTGCAATTAGGTTGACATAGTCTAGTGACCTGAAATTGACTTCTCCAGAAAGCTCTCGAAAAATAGGTTCCAAATCTATAAACCTTTTGTTGATATCCTGCAAATCTATAATAAGTTTTGTGTGTGGATGGCTATAAAGGGTTTGCCTTAGTCAACCCCCCATTTTGGTGATTTCCACCTCCATGAATAGTTGTTGGGAAGAATGACATGTGTATATGCGTATCTTAGATGTGTAGATCTAGAATGCAAATATACTAAAATGCTAAGGATCTACTTTGTGAGTGAAACCCTAGCATGTAAATGTATGAAGGTGCAAAGAATCAGATATGAAGTGTGATGTAGAAATCATACCAAGCCGCCAAGGCTAAAGTACTCTAACCATCTTCAAGATCCCTTTACAACTCCATGTTTGATATATTCACCTTTGAATGCTTGATGAAGAATAATAACCTCGCTTTCCAATGAAGAATAAGAAACTAGCCCTTGCTTTCATCTTGCAATTGAGGTGTCCACAAGTGCTTGCTCCTTGCTCCTCTCATGTAGAAAGGAGGGATTGAATGCCTTTTTTTAGTAGTTCTTTGGAATATTTGTGAAATTACTTTGCAAGGGTCGATTACACAAGTGAGATTTTACCAAAGGAGTTAAACATCATCGAACCCTTAGTAATTAGAAGCTCTAGGACTAGGCTGACCTAGGTTGACCTAGTTTGGACTAGGTCGATCTGGTTCGACCTTGTTTGGACCAGGTTGACCTAGTCCAGAAAGTCAATCTTTAAGGTCTCCCTATTCCAGATTCCAAACTAGTAAGGGTCAGGGGTGGAATTGGTGTGACAAATTGTTGCCCGTAGATCCAATCTAGGATTTTAACATCCTAAGAGGAGAGGATATTCATAGATTAAGTCCTATGTAGTGAATGTGTGAAGGAGGGAAATCGAGGAGGATTTGTTAGGTCCTGCATTAGTTTTGCCTAGGGGAAAGATGAGAAAAATAGCGAAGTGTGTGCTTAAGGTGTGAATATGAAATAAAAACACTCTAAAGAGGACCTAAAAGGTAATAAATCAAAGTGCGTCCAATCTAAGATAGTACAACAATGGCTTGCATGACAGTCAACCAAGGTAAACCAAGCTTCACTTGGAACTGATCAAAAGTATGAATGACAACAAAGGTACTATTCACCACTTCACCATAGAGCTCAATAAGAAAAGAGATGGACCTTTGAGGAGGATACAAGAAACCATTACAAGTCTGAATCTGAGTGTCAGTCGAGTCATAGAAACCATGATGTTTTTGCTTAGCATATAAATGTTCCTTAGTAATAATATTGACCATGGAAGTAGGATTAAAAAAGACACCCATAAGAAGGATATTTAGCAATTTGAGGAGTAATATAGAGAGGACCATCAGGAGTCTTGAACTTATCAGCATCAGTGAATGAGATAGTAAGGGCTTTGTAATTCTTATGATTAGGTTTAGGTTTAGGTTGAACATTAGACATGAGGGAATGTCTTCCTTGGGTGGAGGTGAAGGTTGAACTACATGTTCCACAACATTAACAATATTATAATTCTCTCATCGTAAGGTGTCATAAGCAACATTCACTTCAAAAGGAGAAGAATGAGGATGTTAAACAATAACATTAGCAGTTTGCCCAGGTAAAGGATTAGTGTAGATTTGAAGATTCTAATTAGGAGGTGCCATCGATTTATTCCCATTATCATGATTATCAATAGATAATGCATTAGAATCAATATATCCTGAATCTTATGTTCCAAAGAATAACATGCCTCAATTTCATGTCTAGGTTAGTGATGAAATTGACAACATGCTTTAGGATTAAAGTGCATACTTGGTGTAGTAGAAGGAAGAAGTGACTTAACAAGAAGAAGTGTATTAAAATTAGCACTAACCAAACTACTCATAATAGAATTTAAAGACTCAGAAAGAGGAGTAAACTGATGATTCATCCAAAAAATAGAGGAAGGAGTAGTGACACCTCAAGATACAACAACTACTTGATCATCTACTGTATTTGTGGCTTGTTAATATTGACGCAGTTGTTAGGTTTGTGAAATTTGTTAGGATTAAATGTGACATCACTCTTATCAATAGGTACAAGAGCCATTGTAGTGGCATTCTCAAACTAACTCACTTGTAATTGATAATGATGAAGCATTGCACAAAATTGTGAAAAAATGTGAAATCAATATGCAAAATATTATCTCTAATGTCTTTTTATAAATTCACAACAAAATATAGTAAATATAAAGATCAGGTACAAGATAAGAAACCTGAGCATGCAAATGCTTAAATCTACCAATAAAATCAGTCACTTCTTCTTAGGACCTTGTTTGCAATGCATCAAATCAGTCAGAGAAACAAAATGACCAATATTATTTTGAAACTATTGTATACAGGCATTAACTAGTTTATGAAGGAATCAATGGAATAAGGTGGCAAAGAGAAATAACATTGCAAAGTTTTGTCACAGAAGGTGCAGGAAAGCAACTTAGCTAAAATCCTATGATTATGAGCGTAATTACTACATAGAACTTAGAAAGTCTTAAGATGTGTCGCAAATTCACCTTTACCATTATAAGTGTCAAGGCGAGGCATATCAACTTGTTGAGTAGAAACAATATGAATAATGTCAAACGATAAAGGACTACCCATATCACATGCAAGAACATTAGACTTAAATTGAGTGAAAGAAGCAAGTTGTTGCAAAGAAGACACAATTTGAGAAAGACTAAGGATAGTGGAATCGTTAGAAGAAACAGGTGGTATAGGTATACTTGATACACTAGGAAGGGTGTATGGATTGGTTGGAATAGAATGAAGTATGGGTGGAATACTAGGAACCACAATACAATAAGTGAAAGGAACACTATTATACGAGGGTTGTGAATTCGAAAATGAAACACTTATGGGCAAAGAAGAAATAGGAAGACTACTAAGAGGATTAGATGCCTGAACCAGATTAGTCATAATAGGAGCAAAATAAGTAGAAATTCTAGAAATAGATATGAAAATAGGAACATGCAAAATCGACTCAAATTAGAAACACACAGAGCCATTCCTACTTAAAAAACAACTTGAGTTAAATGCTTAACATGAGTATGGACAAGCTAAGTAAGACCATGTAAAAGATTAACACCATGTTCATCATTACAAATTACTTTCTTAAGAGGATCACAAGCAACAATAGTCTCAGTATTATGATTTTCTTGTAAAAGTTAATCATGCATTTTATCAATCTTAGTAGCAAGCTTGTCAACTTGTTTGGGAGGAACCCTTAAAGCCTCATCCTCGTCATGAGATGAGTGAGAAGAGTCATGCTCCACAGAAGGATTAGGATCACAAGAAACCATAGGGTTACCAAGGTTTCCAAGATGAGGAGAAGAGGAATCTGGATCAAAGAGAGCCATGAGTCTATGACTTCTCCTAACATGAATTCTATAAAGTAGGACTAAAAGTAGTAAAGATCATAGACCAAATAAGTTAAGAAGACACAAAGAGAACTAACCTTGTGATATGAACTCAAATCCAATGCAATGTAAAGCAAGATATAAATCCTGTAAAGATACATCACAAGATAATACAAGAGAATGAAAATATGTAACTTTGAATAATAATCTAACACCAAATCAAAAGTGGAAATGTCATAAGTTGGATTCACCAATAAATGTGAGCGTGGAAATGTGAATCAAGGATACACGACGTAAGTTCATTGCATGACCAACCTACATATACATATGGGGAAGGGAAGTCAAGGAAAAAATTCCTTTCAATCCCAATTCTAGAGAACTAGGTCTAGAGAGATTATTGTTAACCCAAGTAAGTAAGGAGCACAAATGCAAGCTAGGCCTAGGAAGAATAAGGGAAAGGAATCCAAGTCCTTGAAAACCCTAGATGAATGTAATAAGCTAGAGCTAGATATATGTAAATATGTTGAAAGCACAAAGAAGGTGATATATATATATATATATATATATATATCACACCTTTGGAATATGTTTTATGGTTGGTGTTATGATTAGAATGAATGAAAATCTTCGTATCTAGGAATGAATCTATGTAATGGACAAAACCCAAAAATCTTTCAACGATTTGTCAGGGGTAAAATGGATCTTCAGGGGCAAAATGGAGCATCAAGGGTGTAGTGTGCTAGTGATTGACCTTGTGTGACGTTGGTTTTGAATTTGTAGTTTCGAAGGAAGTCAAAAAGGGTACTCAAATGTGCAACCTGTTTGTTGATTTGACATCCACGACTTGTGATAAAAAAAAAGGATTTTTGTTGTTGATGGGGGGTTTGCCTTGGTCAAACCCTAGTTTAGGAATTAACCTTCAATTGAAATAGCATGAATGTAAAATGAATGCACAAATACACGTTACAATAGTTGAATCTCTTGAATCAAATGCAATGTACATACTTCACTAATTAATTTGAATGTGAAGTGAATGCACAAATACACCTTACAATAGTCAGATCTCTCGAATCAAATGCAATGTACATACTTCACTAATTAATTTGGACCAAGAAGATGAAGATGAACAGATGTAGAAGATGCAACTAAGGACCTTGATTGAATTGAGGAAGATCTTGAAGATAAACTCCTTCAATTTCTTGAATGCTTGAATCCTTGATCTCTAATGCAAGTATGCTTGAGTGAATTCTCGAAGACTTGAAGGCTTGAAAACTTGAATGTTACAATGTTTGAGAGCTTGAATTTGTGAATACTTGAACACTTGAGAATTATAGCTAAAAATGGAGCAAATGGAAGGGTTCATATAGAGCTTAGAATTGACACTGCCACATGCTGACTTGCCTAGGAATTAACACCTCGAACATACTTGGACATGGGACCTGAAGAGGAGACCCAAAACATGTCCCAATTAGTGGTGTAGTGTGCCCCTAATAACGAAGTCCCAGAACCTTCGGGATCCCAAATTAGGTCTCAGATCTCTAGAATCAAGTGTAGAGTCTAAGATATAACCATTACAGTGCAAGGAGTAGATTCCAAGTGGATAGATGAATGAAAAGAATGACTTAGGAGGGTAAATCCTACCTCGAGCTTAATGTTATGAAAATAGGAGCTTTAAATAGGATCTACTAGGTGTTACCCCGATTCCACCTAGGAGGAAGGACCGAAAATGGAAGAATGAATGAAAGACACAAGAAGATTGATGATCTCGCATTAAATAGGTGCTAAACCTTCAGTAAATTGGAGTGTGTCCAATTTTAGATTGTATAATAGCCCCTACTAATTGCCATCTTGGCAAAATAACACTCATTTCATCCTTATGTTGATTTTATTTCTCGTTCAAATGCCACCTAGCATAAGTTTCTTGATAATTTCATAATTTTGTCCATCACTGTGTCTAGGGACAATAAGGTAGGAATGTTAAGCGAGATGTAGCAGAGTAGTTGCTAAGCCTTGAGTCACAAAGTTCAATAACATGTTGATGCATTCCCATATGTTTGAGCATGTAATAAGATTTGTGCCATTAATCCAACACGTTCCCATGTCTTGCTTATTCATCATGATTCATTAGTAAGCTTTTATATTTAATGATCTTTTGGTTTGATAGAAGAATGATCATTTCACTATCTTTAAGATAAAAGATGACAATGATTTATTTTGAAATTATTTATCAACTCTAGAATTATCTTTATTTTTATGGCATACCTCAATTTTGGCTAATCCAAATTCCCTCGTAAAACCCTATCAAAATTTATCAAAAGTGAATGGGAAGATATTTCTAAAATAAAATAAAACCATTCATCTCAAAAAAATCTATCCCGAATTCTACCTCGAATAAAAAGCCAGAAATTCCATCCACATATCATTCTTACTCATACTAAATCCTTGCTGGCAAGTGGCAGATACTACAAGAAAAGCATTGTAAGAATATTTCAAAGAATATGCACTTAAATTCTTGAAGAGTTCTGGTTTCTTGTATGATTTTAAAAATAAAATAAAATAAAAACTGTTGAAGCTAAAGATGGAAACAAGAAACGCCGGAATCACAGAAGTAAGGATTAAGCACGTGGATAGGAAAATTACCGCTTAAATGGTGGGGGCCATGGCAGACACCTGCAGTCCAAATACACGGTAAACATTGTCGTACCGATGCTTCTTCCCACGGATAATCAATTTTGCCGCCGCATCTCTCTTCCCATGTTTTCTATGTAGCGAGCATTCAGCATTTACTTCACTATCGTTCGGCAATTTCTTTCTCTACTGCCTCCAGCTAATCCAATTAAATTTGTCGCTGCGTGGAATCGGTGTGCCCGAGATTTCTGCGGAGCTTGCTGTATAGGTTAATATCATTGTCAGAGTTTTCTGTTTATAAGGTTTATTTTTTCTGATTCAGGGTCAAGAATTGAAAGCGTTTTGATCTTTCGCGGTATGGGTGGGGAAAAATGGCGTTTCTGAGTATTATTTACGTAAATACCTTTTCGTTTCTCGAAATCCAGACTAATTAATGTCTTATATACAGTTTGCAATTTAGGTATACGGTTGAAATTGTTCATGGGTCTACTGAAATGGAAATCAATTGCAGTGGGAGTTGCTGTGGGCGATCATCTCCTCACCCTATCCCAGCATAAATGTTTCCTCGTAGAAATTAATTGGTCGTTCATATTTTGTCTTTTGGTGTTAGTTGTGGGGTATGTGAAAATCATCTTTTTCTTCAGTCGAGCTGCATAACGGTTGCCATTTCTACCCTAATTTTAGAGCTGCGATTCTTTTGCCACTGGACTTGGCACGAGTGTGGCTTATGTTGCTTGTTTTCATCGCCATGCCAATACGCTTTAGCAGTTCTGGTTGTTGTGATACCTATATGGGTTCATATAATTTTAAACACAAACGCATTTCCAATCCGATGTTTTGATAATGATCCACAGCCAAGTACCAGATAAATAAACACTTATATTCTTGGGCAATAGAAATTCCGAATTTGCTAGCAATGAAATTATTTTCAGAAATCGGTGTAAAAGAATATTCGCTCCGTCTAAGCACGAGATTATGACTTTAGTATTTTTTAATTGAAAACTTGATTTGCTACGGCAAGTCTTACACCGTTTTGACCAGATACGTAGACGAGAACGAAATGCGTGTTTAACAACGAGTCACGCGCGCACAAGCTGGACTGACTGGTAGGCGAGCAAATTTTTCTTGTTGATGAGTGCGGACATTATCGTTCGGTTGTAAGAAAGTCAAAATAGATGAGAGAGCGGTGCAGTGCTGAAGGCGGACTGGATTCGATTGGCATTGTTGTAAAGGGGAATGGGCATGTCGAGTATAATTTTGTCTCCATAACTACACCGGAACTGTACAAAAACAATATAGGATTAAATGACGTCTTCTTATAAATCGTTTGCTCGGGAGCTGCACAAGATTTGATTTTATTCTTTCTAGCTTCGAACTTTAAACTTAACTGATTTGGGGCTAACATTGGCATTGACGTGGACTTGCAGGCCATAGCAGGAAAAGATTAAGTAGGGCCCATTCCTCTCCATTCGGTTTCCCTAGTGACGAAGGAAATGACTTTATTTCGTATTGAACAAATTATCAGTGGAGATTTGGCTATTCCTTGAAGTGGTAATGGATGCTAAAATTTTCAGCAATGGAATGATTAGTTTGAGTAATCTTGAGGGCCGCAATAAGTCTGTAGAGACGTATTCAGAAGGCGATGGCGGGCAGGAAGATAGTTACAGAAGAACTAATGAATGGGCTCAGAGGCAAAACCATCACTATGATTATTCGAGTTCAACTTCTACATCAAATGAAATTGAATCTTGGCCTTCGCACGTGAACACCGAATCAAGTAATGGCGGTTTTCTGGCAAGGAGCTCGGAAAGTGATCCAAAAGATACAGGGAAGGCCCTGGCAGTGACGATGGCCAGTGGATCGGAATCTGTTTCTCTCCCAAACAATGAAGAGACATTGCATTCCATTTCTGCATTGCAATTGGAAAAGCAGTGCCTTTCCATGTCAGGCCCCTCATCTCCTCAAGGTTTGCATTCATGTCTCTGGAGCTCTACATCATTAATGTTATGTATTGGCTACATACCTTCCATAGAAATACGTGTTCAATGAATATGATCTCATGTATACCTACCGAGAAAAAGAGATATTCTGAAGACAGCCCAAAAAAAATTGTAATTTGAATTTCGCTAGAAGCTGTTATATGTTTAAGAAGGACTGAATGCTACTTACTAGATCTTTTATGCTTCTCATTAAAATCTATCATGAACATGTTTGATTGATTTATTATTATTTTTATTTCATTGTCATGTGGATCTAGGGCCGAGGGCTCCTACCAATCTATACCTATTTTAATTTTATCCCCGTGAAGGTCAGGGATCAGAATGAAGTCTGGAAACATTTTATATATTTTACAGTCTATTTCAATTAAAATTGCTTGTCCAAGTATAAAGCATTCCTCGCCAGAGTTTTGTGAGTACCCTGGAGTTTTGACCCGCTTCTTGTCTGGAATATAATTTAAGGACGTGATTAGCGAGGAGTTGCCGTTGGCTTATATATCCCTTGTTTAGTTCCAGTTAAATTTTTCCGGAATAACTATGTGGATATTCTGGCCTTGCCAGCGTCTTTCTTTAGATGGAAACTGTTGTTGAACAAAGAGATGACGTTATGTGTAGGAGTGTTGACTGCTTCTTTTTTAATCTAATGAAAATCATGTTTCAAAATTTGGTTAATTATAGGATTAGTTCGTATTGAATTAAGTTAGCTTTCCTCCAAGCCTTAACATAGGATGAATTCAACATTGATATTTCTCCAAGTCTTAACAATATTTGCATTATAGCTATCTGAGTAGCAAATATCTTTCTTGTGAATAACTTGGCAAGACAAATGTTTTTCTTTTTTCAAATAATAGGAAAACATTGGGTTAGTGTTAAGTTTGGGGAAGAAAATTGGTCAGGGTTAGGTTAAGGCAAAATTAAAAAACAACTGGTGCAAAAATTATTAAAGTCCAAAAACTGTAATTTTTTAATGAAAAAATTGTCAGAGATTGCCAGAAAATCACAGTTTTCCTGATATACTCATAATTTTCCACTCTAAAAACATTAGTAACCATCCACATCTTGCAAGATATTGCAATCTCAGCAACTACTAGCTATCATCAGTTTGATGGGCCGGGTGCAAACCCTTCTTTCATTCCTATTGCATTTAAAATTTGTTATGATCCATGTCTTGTCCAAGTTGTGCTAATTGAACGTTGCTGTTGATAAACTTCAGGCATCAGTAAGAAAACTGTTATAGTGCTTGCTATTTTACACATGGAAGGTATTTGGATGATATCATGTAGAATTTTGTTGTATCACAACCACATTAATAGCAGGTTGTAGGAATATTATGTGTACGTTTTTATGAGGAAACTCAAGGGATATAAGACAATGCAATTTTATTTTCATTGTGGTTCCAAATTAATTAATTCTACAATTTGTAATATAATTATCTTAAGTACGGTTTTAAATTAATTCTACAATTTGCAGGCCTTGGGCGTTCTCAAACAGCTCCTAGCAGATTTCATCACTGTGACGGTCAACTAGATGAGAACAACAATCTCAATCTAGGTAGGTCTAAGACAGAAAAAAAGGAGAGTCAGAAGCATAATACAAAACCATCTGGCATGCAATTGGACAAGCTATCTGAGCGCGAAAAGGTATAGTGCTTGACTGAATTTGTTTATATCAAAGCTACATATTTAATACTGATGTTCAGTAGCAAATAAAAGTTCCCTGGAAGGATCGTCATTTATTGGTTTAGTACTTTTCATTGAACATTGCCGCATTGGTCCTAAGGCTGGCCTTTAAGCTCATAATTTTATCCACATTCTTTGTTTCACATTTAATTGATTTAACAATCTATACATGACTCGAGCACCTTCACAGAAAGCAGAAAAAGGATGCATAGTAGTTAACAGACATTGTTTAATGCAATTGTAATCATGTTACAATACTATTATCATTTTAGTCTACTAAAATGAATTTTAATTAGTATGCTTAAATTTTTAGTAATCATACAGGAGAAATGGATCTACGAGTTTTCATAATTTATGTTCACTTCTATTAATTTAAGTATATTTTGTAGTGGAATAAGAGTCCACTTAAAGATGCTAGGTACGGACACAGGTTTTGGGTGTAAAGATTAGAATTGGCCATGTAAACCAATTCTGGATCATGTTTTGCTCCATATTTTTCACTTCTATGCTCATTATGATAGTAATTGTATCATAGCTAAGCTAGCTTATTTTAGGTCCACAATTCCACAAATAAGAGGAGTGGTAGGTAAAGTAGCAATTTTAAAAAAATCTTTAAAGTTTAATCCGGCAAAATTTCATAATACAAACATTTTATTGAGTATTACACATCATATTGTGTAGAAACTAATCAACTTTCCAATGGGTATATTACTATTTGTTGTTAGTGAACTGGCAAATGTTTTGCTAATTATCAGTTCTTGTCAAACAGTGTGGCCAATATGTGGGTGGGCTTGTGGTTGTATGAGTGTGCCTCTTTTATAAGTACATGTATTGCTATTCTCTTTTGAACAAATCAATATTTGCAAAATAGTGTGTTATTTTCTTTCTTTTAGTAACATGTCTCTGTTGATAGTCCTTCATGGATGGAAGGCACCGAATTCGTATGTCATACTCTGATAGATAGTTTGGGATAGCTGAGCTTATTGTGTATGCATTGATCTCTATGTATATGTGAATATTTATTAATGCAGACCATACACAGAGAGTCTTTTCAGACTGTCTTTGTGTGCAGCTATGCAACTTTACACATCTGGAATTCATGACGTGAATGACAATCTTCAAACTTTATTTTACTTTCAAAACATAAATTTCTTACATGCTCCATTTATTCACAATTTGTTATGGTGCAACTTACACACATTCTGCCAATCCTGGCGATAAAAAATGTACAGATATCTGTAATAAAATTCTCTGGTTTATGACAGAACAAAAAAAAGGCAAAATTATAATATTCATCCCGAGCTAACAAAGTCATATGCCCTGCAGTCACATATAATTTATACAAGCAGCTATACATTATACACTCTCTTTTTATTGATACTTCTCACAGGTAGCCATATATTCTACTGTTATTACACCATTCTTTCTTTGATTTAATCTGCCACTAATCTTCTTCAACTTTCTTCTTTTTATTACTGTACAAATGGAGTTCTCAATTCTCCTCCTAATTGCTATGCCTCTTTTTTTCCATCTCCTCTTCCCTTCCATGCACCACAGCAAACTCTGCAATATTCTTGCACTCTACTGTATTCTTTCTTCATCATGTGCAAATTGCTAGTCAATTCGTGCACTCCAACTTCTTTTTCCAGCACGGTCTCTAATATCTGTATATTGTCTTCTTTTTCCTCACCGTCCCCCATTTTCCCCTCCATGGCTTCTTCTCTCACTCTAATAGCTCCCATTCTATTTTATTAGAGTAGCCTGTCTTTTCCAAGTCATCATCCTCTGTTTCCTTCTACTACTGACTTAATCCCACTTTGGAGATCTATCTCCTAGGCCTCACAGGGATCTCAATTTGTTTCTAGTGCTCCCTTTGCTTGGGCACCCCCCTCTTTACTTCCTTAACCCTGCTCTTCTTGGAATATTTCTTTGTTTTCCACTTATGGCGCTTGACTTCTTCTTATATCATTTTCTTTGCTGTGCACCTATTTGGTTGCCAATTTCATTCTTTTGACTTCCCTGTGAAGAAAAAACTTCCTCAATTTCTGCTCTCCTGCTTGCAACTACTCCTTTTCTTCCCAACGCCTCTTATCTACAACTGCTATTAAACCCCTTAGTGCTGCATTCTATATTAATCTTTTCAGTTCTTGAATGATTCATGTTTCGTGCCATGTACACTCCTTTCTTTCTTTCTTATCTTTGTCTCTTTAACTTCTAGCTGTGCCCTTCATCTACCATACTTTCTGTTTTCTTGTCCCTTCATTTCAAGCAGTTGTGTGAAAAAAATTCGTATGCTCCTTTTGATTTTCCCTCTGCTGTTCATCTCAGACTTGCTGGATAAGAGTTTTGTGAGCATATCTCACAAAAGTGGAATTTAGTAGGACCATTCTTCTAGATAGTAAATTATCTATAGCATTCTCCAATGCTATTATTTGCAGCATTCCTCTTTTATCTTTTCTTTCTCTTCCCGCACCTAGCCGGAAAAGTCACTACTATTTCTTCAACAATTCTTGTCTGCATTCCATTTTTTCAATATGGAATTTGTTCTACCATAATCTGTGTCCTCCGTTGGGAGTAGAATAGAGAAATATTAAACTATGATTGTGAAAATAGAAAACTTTATTGATCAATAAATTCATTTGGATGTCATTAGGATGTCTTTACATTGATCAATATAGGCTATATAAAGCCATTATTTTCCTAAAGTACTATCAAAGTCTCCTTACGGGAATGTAAAATTCCCAACAACTAAATATCTAACTAATTTATTCTATTTAATCCAAACCTAAAAACTTTCATAATTAATGTGAAATGCTAGAACAAGAGTGGAACATTGCAAGGGTTTTGAACCCAACCCTTTTGGAGACTTTGAATAAGCACCTTCACCAATTGTCTTTACTCACTGAAGAAACACCACCTAATTGCAATAGTGGAATCCTTGACTATAGATCCTCTAGGAAACGCCAAACTAACTGCATTAGTGGATCTCCTGACTGCAGAACTTGCAATCATGTACACAACATGAGAGAACATAAAAGTTTTCTCACCTCCCATGCACAAGTAGCTTATTTCTTTCAAAATTCCGCATCTCCTTCGAGTATGTCTAATGCCTTCTCCAATGTTGCGCATGAGACACCTTTCCTTCGACATCTTCTTTAAGTGTGTCTAATGCCTCCTCAAGTGCTGTGGAAATAATTCCTTCTCTGGTGCAGAAACCACCAGTCAATGCCTGCACATGAGACAACCTTTCCTGCAATGTCCCAAAATAAGTGGGCCGACCTTTCTTGGGTTTTGTCCAATTTATTAAGCATTAAATTTGAATTACTTCATTTTTTCTGGTGGAGGACATCCTTGGGCTTAGCATTTATGGTGGGTATTTAGGTTTGTTGCAAGTTTGTGTTTGACATGGACAATTTTGGAAAATAAATTCATTTGCCTGCTCTGAGGGCATAGTTGCTCAGGCAGTAATATTTTGTTTGGTGCATAGCTCCAGATTGAGTGAATCTGTCTTAGTACTATAATTTTTTTATTGACATTATATCCAGTTTTTTTGTGTCTCGGGTTTGAAACCTTACAATGTATCAAAGCCTCAAACCTGCCAACCTGAGGGTGTCTTATGCAATTAAGTCACAGGGAACACAGATCAATTGAGAGGGAAAGGAAAAAGGCAGTTGCTGAGACTTCTAGAATAGAAAAAGATGGCAAACAAAGATGAATAATTTGAGAACTTCTTGAAGCAGATGACTCAAATGCAAGAACTAATGCTCAAACAATAGGAGCAAACAAACCAGGTAACGTAGTTGTTGATGCAGTCCATGCATGACAAAAACAATAACGTTAGACCAAACAATGGTCCTGAGGGTAGTCATTCTGGATCTGAGAACCAAAGCAACAAAGTTTCATGCCCCACACAACTCACTTTTTTACCTAAGCATACAGCAAACAATGGGGGCGAAGAGCCAAGGCTAGCAGAAGGAGACATAAATGCAAGTACGGATGCCTCTATGTAGATTAATTCCAAGATAAGGCACCAACTTCCGTTTATACAATTTCACAACATAAGGAATGGATCAAAAGGAGGTTAGAAAGATTACTTCCCAAATAAAGTTTGCAACATAAAGTGAGCAAGATGTCACCTCCAACCTATCATGGCTTTGGAGAGGCTATTGCATAAGCATGGATACAAAAGTTGGATACCTATTTTCGTCTCAGTCCCATGATCGAAGAAGAAGCTGTCAAATTTGTTATTCTACACTTGGAGGAGTTAGCCCATGAGTGGTGGCACCATGGCCTTGTAACCCACAGATTTGGTCAAATAACGACATATGCTGATTTCACACATAAGCTCATAGAAAGATTTGATAGAAAAGATCCCAAGGCTTACTTCCTGGAATTGACTCAACTCAAACAAACAAGCACCATAATGACTATGTATCAAAATTCCCAAAGCTTGTAGTAATGATGACAGATGTTTCAGACAAAAGGCTTGTGTTCTTTTTCGTAGAGGGCTTGTTAGAATATTTTGTGGAGTGCCAAGAGCTTTGGAACCAAAAACATTAAGGTAAGTGATTTGCAAGGCCTTAAGTCTTGAAGATTCCACAAAGAAAGGGAAAATCATTACCAAGGGTACACTGGTAGGGCAGCCACAAAAGCCCTTTATCAAAACAAATCCACCTCCAAAGGGTCCTCCAATACTACATGATATGTCTAGAAATTAGTTATGGAGGCAGAACTTGTGTTTTGCATGTAAGGAACTGTGGCAATGGGGACATCGATGCATGGGAGAAGGACACATCCACTACATCGAAGTTGTTGATGACGAGGATCTTGAGCTATACATAGAGCTAGAGACAGAGAATTATATCCTCATCGATAGCAGTGATACCTACAACTATGTTACTGACAAAATAGTCAGAAGGTTGAAATTGAATACTGTGCCAATCAATGGGTTCAATGTCAAAACAACAGGGGGCTTCATTCTTCTATGTACCAAGAAGGTTTTGGATATGGAAATAACATCGGAGGAATATCATATGAAAGATGATTTCTGCATAGTTAACATGGAAATGGGAGTCTAAGTGATTCCTTAATGAAGGGATATGATTAGTGGTGTGAATCCTAAAAGAATTGGTTGTGGGAAGAGATGAGACATGCATCTTGGCATCATGTCTTATCAGTCCACCGTTAAGATATAAGAGGGCATTCAATTGCTCTCATTTGAGCATCATTGATTACTTCTCTTTTATTTATTAATCCTTATACAGATCTGTTCTGTTTAGAGTGAATCACCATTGGCATTTTGGTGCAAGCGTATATTGGGGAATCGGAGACAACATCTAAGGATTGCAGACACTAAGATATATTAGACACAACATCCATCATTGGTTGCTAGCAATAATCATGAACATATAAGAAATGCCATCAGATTAATCTCGCAAGAATATATATCCATATTTGACACAGGAACTCTATTGCTGCTAAATCGATCTCTATATCAGACATTGCAAATACTTAACTCCATCTGATCTGAAACACAATATTGTTACTATAAACAACATATCTCACTTCACTGCATATACTATAACGATAAGATAAGATCTAGCAATTTGCATTGCCATAGGCGACATCCTCTCATCAGTTGGTACATACATAATTAGACTTATCAGAATTTGAAGCCATTGCTGAAAGCAACAATTATTGATCGCATATTGGTATTGTATATCAGATATTGCATAATAGTACTACAAGTGATAAGGAACATGATTTATATAGCATACTCCATATCAGCTACATCAGATATTGCTATTGATATACTAATATCTATATCATTTACACATATTTATATTAATTATATCAGCAATTGCAATTGAGCTTGGTTTATCTTCCCTTAAATAGTACTCAATTGACATAGTAGAAAAGGAAGCTGATGTAATTGTCTCGGCTTTCCTAACTTAGCCAAAAAGGGGACATTACATCAATGCAAATACCAAGTGCTCCACAAAAAATCATTAAGTCTCCCATTTTATTATACCTAACTTCCTTTTCATTGCCCGGCAAATAACTGCACGCCCAACAACTTACAAAAAAATTATTGCCCAACACTCAAGACAACCAGACACATACTACCCAGAAACAATGATAAAATTAAAACATCTCACAATAAAATCATTTATTAACACTTTTGAAATGGCACCATCATGCCTTCTTTTAGTCATGTACACTGCTCAACTTTTAATATACAACAGCAGAAAATGTTGGTCTATCTCAAAAACCACTCCATCAAGAATAGTTCAGTAGAGGAAAAATTGTAATGTTCCCTTTCTAACGCTTATAGCATGATTTTGTCATTAGCCTATTTGCTCATGGTCTCGTAGGCCAAACAAGACATTTAAGGGACTTTGAGATCATTTGGCCTAGGCAGTTTCAGTTGTAGATCATTCCAAGCAAGTCATTTAGGCATTGCTCAGACTTTTAGTGACAATGTCATGTCAGTCATAAATGTTTAATATTAACAAAAGATTATGTGCAAACATTGTGTAAATATATAGTGAATGCTCTTTTAATTTGGCTACCATATTTAAAATTCGACCATATTGTCACCACCTCAATCTGACTTGTTACAAGAAATAGACAAGCAAGTAGGTGAAGTGGACACACAACCAATAAGTAGACAACCACACAACTTAAGCACGCATCCAAGTCGTTCAATCAGACAATCAAGTAGCTCAACTACACAACCAAGGAGTTCAACCAAGTGACGAAGTAGCTCAATCAGACAACCAAGTAGCTGATAAAGATCTGATGAATATGTGTGGATAATTCGATATTAAATAGAGCTCCTTGAATAGAGATTATGTGACTATGTTATAATAAAAACAATCAGTTAACTAAAGCTAAAATAGAAGCTAAAAATAGCAACAAACTTTCCTAACTCTAAGAATCTTAAGATGACAACTAAGATGACCATTATTGAAATAATATAATATATTAATACCCTCTTTTAATGGTCATCATACTAACTACCTGCAAAAGGTTCCTACAAGTCTTTTGGTCACAAGTGCATAGAAGGCTATCCGCTCTTGATCACAAATGCATAGAAGGATGCCCCCCTCTTGATCATGAATGCATAGAAGGCTGCCCCATTCTCTTCAGTTCTTTTTGCAAAATGAGGCTGCTGCTAAGACTCTCCTTGATTCTGCAAAAATGAACAAGATAACCAACTTGCCAAATTGGTGTTGAGAAACAAAGGTATCACTCCATGTAGACCAAGATAACCACA
Organism: Cupressus sempervirens; assembly: GCA_028749045.1. Lineage (NCBI taxonomy): Eukaryota > Viridiplantae > Streptophyta > Pinopsida > Cupressales > Cupressaceae > Cupressus > Cupressus sempervirens. Next base: position 351,551,767 of record CM053790.1, read on the forward strand.
AACTTGCCAGCTTGATGTACAGAAACAAAGGTTTCACTCCATGTGGCTAGAGACGCTGAGATGAAAATGAAACCACAATTTTGAGGAAAATTTGGCAAATCCTTGTGCAGGTGGTTGTCCTAGTAACTCTAGGTGCAATCCAAAACAATTGCAAGAAACTAGACACAATTTTTATTATGAGGTAATTGGTAAATACTTGCTTGATATTAACAGAGACTGAAAGGTCAATATATACAAAAGAATGAGATGATGTTTCCTTAGGAAACGATCTTAAAGAATAGAAACATTCTATTCTAGAGAAAGCAAAAAACAAAAGCAAACTTAATGCTTAAGATATTTACAAGAGATAACCATTAACTAATAATAGACGACTTATCTATTATTGTAATACCCTCCCTTAATGGTTAATCTATCAAACACACCAAGCTGTCCTTTGAATTTGACAAACTTATCAGGACCAAGAGGCTTGGTGAAAATGTCTGCAGTCTAATTTGTGGTAGGAACATATTGTAAATCTATAGTCCTGTCTTCAACCAGCTGTCGTATGTAATGACAATGAACATCCACATGCTTGGTATGTTCATGGAAGACTGGATTCCGTGCTAACTTGATAATGCCTTCGTTATCAACAAACAGAGTAGTCGGTCATGCTGGTGACATTTGCATATCCCCAAGCATCCGACGAGTCCGACGAAGCCAAACAACGTCACATCCTGCCTTAACAGTCCTTCTATATTCAGCCTCTGTAGAAGAGAGAGAAACTACGTGCTGCTTCTTGCTGGTCCATGTGATTGCACTGGATCCCAAATTGAACCACATATCCACATGTTGACTTTTTATCATCAACAGAGCTTGCCCAATTTGAATCTGTGAACCCATTGAGTTTAGGATTGGAACTTCGAGAGTACAAAAGTCCATAATTTGAAGTGCCCTTCACATAATGAAGCACATGCTTTGCTGCCATCCAATGATCAGCCTTAGGAGCTGTCATAAAGTGTGAAATATAGCTAACTGCGAAGCTGATATCAAGCTTAGTAGTAGAGAGGTAGATGATGCTGCCTACTAGTTGCCTATATGTAGTATCATCAACGGAAGGAGAATCAGACTTTGTTGATAACTTGAGACCTTTCTCCATAGGTATAGATGCAGGTTTGCAATTCTGCATTCGGAATTTGTCTAACAAGGCCCTAGCATATTTGGATTGAGCGATGAATATACCAGAAGACTATTGCCAAACTTTAACACCTAAGCAATAATGCATGAGCCCAAGGTCAGTCATATCAAAAGACTGGCATAAGTTCAGTTTGATTCCCTGAATCAAAGATGCCGAACTATCAATGATGATTATATCATCCACATAGATAACCAGAAGGATGATGTCACTGTTAGTAGTCTCGATGTACAGATTTGAGTCTGAAGAACTCCTCTTGAAGTTTTGATCACCGAGGTACTTATCAATCTTGATGTACCATGCCCGAGGGGCTTGCTTCAAGCCATAGAGAGCTTTTACCAATCTGAGAACCTGATGGTCTTTACTAGCAACCTTGAAACCAGGAGGCTGTGTCATGTAGACCTCTTCATGGAGATCACCATTCAGGAAAGCACTCTTTACGTCCATCTAATGGACCTTCCAGCCAAATTGTGCTGCCATGGCTAGGACTAATTTGATGGTGCTCATCTTTGCAGTAGGAGCAAAGGTCTCCTCATAATCAATGCCCTGATGTTGAGAAAATCCCTTTGCCTCTAAACAAACTTTGTACTTATCCAAAGTATCCTCTGATTTGTATTTGGTTTTGTAGACCCATTTGCAGCCAATGGGTTTCTTCCCTGGTGGAAGATCAGAAAGGACCCAGGTGTTCTTCAGTAGGCTTTGGTGTTTAGATGTCATGGCCTGTAGCCACTCTGGAATTCCTTTAGCCTCGGAATATGTTTGAGGTTTAAACACACTGTGAATGTTGGCCATAAGAGCAAAGTTAATAGAATTTGTAGTTTTGCTCTTTTTTCGAGCAGTTCTCCCATCAATGAGCTCATCATCACGAAGATCAGCAAGCGTCTTAGCCCACCACTTAGGTCGAATAGGAGGATGACCAACAGTAGTACTAGGAGATGCTTGATCAGTAGGATCCTCATCAGAAGAAGTTGGATCAAAGTTAGGTGAAGCATCTAGAAAGCGAGGTGATCTTGTAGGAGAAGCTGGAGGTGTTTGTACAGGTATCACTGGAATAACTGAAGCTACAGGAGCTACTGGAGCCCTCCCATCAGGTGGACCTAATGGAAGCCAAACTCCCAAATCATGACCCTGCATAGGCTGGTCTGTTGGATCAGGAACAGGAGAAACAGGCATGAATGGTCCTCGTTGCTCATCAAAGACTACATCACAACTATATATGAGACGAGATGTCTCAACATCAATCAGGTGGCAGGCTTTGTGAAGAATGCTATATCTTGCAAGCATCAATTTTTGACTCTTGGCATTTAGCTTGGTGTGTGAAGCATCAGGGATCCAAACAAAAGCAAGAGAGCCAAAAACCTTCAGGTGACTAATTCTGGGCTTGCGACTTGACCAGGCCTCTTTCGGAGTTTTACCTTTGACCGCCACTGTGGGTGATTGGTTCAACAGATAAACGACAGTGTTAATTGCTTCTGTCCAAAACTGCTTCGGAACATGTATGTGTTCGAGCATGGAACGAGCCATCTCGGTGATTGTCCTGTTATGACATTCAACTACACTGTTCTGTTGTGGCATGTGGGGTGTGGTTAACTGGCGTTTGATGCCATGTGTATCCAAGAAGCTAGAGAAAGCATTAGAACAAAATTTCCCCCCATTCTCTGATCCAAGAGTCATAATAGATTTCCCAGACTCTTTTTCAACTAACTGTTTAAACTTCTAAAATACAGGAAATGCATTTGATTTCTTTTAAGGAAATACACCCACATTTTTCGACTGAAATCATCTACAAACAACAGAAAGTACCTGGACCCAAGAACAAAAGGAGTGGCCATAGGGCCGCATATATCGGCATGAACAAGTTGAAGTACCTGAGAAGCTCACTAAGAATTGCCACTGGTGAAAGGTGTGCGATAGCCTGGCATGCATCACAAACTCCAAGCTGTTGAGTCTGAATCTCTGGCAATCTAAGAACAATCTCATCCCAAGCAAGCTATGAGAGATAATGAACATTTAAGTGCTCATATTGCTAATGCCAAAGTGTACTGATAGAAGATCTCCAAGCAGCCATAGCTAAGTCTTGAGAATCACCAAATCAGTAAGTCTGAAAAGACCATGATCCTCAAGACCCACTGCAATAGTAGACTTAGTTTCCTGATCAGTGATGGTGTATTGATGTGAACTGAAGGTGACTGCCAAGTGTGGAGAATGTCGCAGTAGTTGACTGACTGAGAGTAGATTTAGTTCCATCCTGGGAACGTAGTACACATCAAGGAATATGAGATTCCTCCCAACAGACTGAATTTGAATGTTGCCTTTACCAACAACCGTGTACTCTTCTCCGTCACCAAAAATAATAGAGTCTGAATAAGGCTGGTAGTCAGTAAACCAGTCTCTGTGGTGAGTGAAATTTTGAGAGGCACTTGAATCAATGTACTAGGCAGATGACTTCACATGATCTGAGGTCTTTTAGTCATGAAGGCGTAAAAGGCAGATTCCGCTTGCTCAGTGTGCTCTGCACTTTTCGCTTTGGGCTGCGAACCTAATTGCTTAGACTGGGTAGCCAAGCGTTTTCGACATTCAACCTTCATGTGACCATACTTGTCACAGTAGTTGCATTGAATGTTCTTTTTGGAACCATTCGAAGCTGGAGCAGAAGACTTTTGCTGAGATGGTTGTTGAAACTTGCCCTTATCCTTCTGAAAGGATTTCGCAGCAAATGCTTGCTCTGTGGAGGTGGAACTAGAGCTGCTACCGAATTGTTGTTTCTACCGATCTTGCTGAAGCAGCAGGGTGCAAAAATTAGTGAACTTTAGATCAACACCAATAGATGTGATGTTGAGAGTCTTGATAAAATGCTCATATGATTTTGGTAAACTCCGAAGAGTGATAACCACAATATCTTCTTCCTCCATCTTGCGATCGATGGCAAGTAACTGATCATAGATTTCTTGAATCCAATTTAGGTGTGCCTGGAGCGAGGTGCGCTCATCCATGACAATAGAAAACAAAGTGTTTTTCAGAAAGAAGGCCCTGCTCTTGTTGGAAGTCTCATGAAGACCTTTCAGATGTGTCCAGATTTTGGTAGCTATCTTGCTAGATGGAATCTAAGAAAGCTGATCATCAACCACGGATAATTTGAGAAGCATTACTGCCTCTTGATTATTTAGATCCATGTATCTTGATCAGGACTCGGAGAAGTCGGATGCTTTGTAACACCTAGAACAAGTTTATCGGTGTTCCGATATTCAAAAATTGTGATGATGCGCTGTTTCTAGGTTCCATAATTGCGACCATTGAATTTGGAGTTATGCTCGAGCAAAATATTTGTCAGAGATGCCATGGCATGTTTTCCAATGAAAAACTGTGAAAATCTGTGAAGGCACGTTCTTTGAGGCAAAAAAACTTTAGATCCAGAAGAATCAAAGTGATCCAGAAGAGAGCTTGAAAAACCCAGAAGCAATCTGCTGTCAATTTTTGGATTTGTTGGCTCGAAAATTGAGGCACGAAAAACGAGGCACTTGGAAAAAACGGATGACAACCTAATTGAGCTCTCGAAAAACCCATCAATAATTTGCAATCAATAAAAAATTCTAACCCCAAAAATTAGGGTTTCGGGCAAAACCCTAGCCATCGGATTGGAGAGTCGAATTTTCACAAAAAATGTCAGATTTGTTGAAAAAAAAAGTTGTAGAACCAGTTGGATTTAGGGCCCCGACACGAGTTTGAGAAAAAATGAGTTTGTTACACATGATTTGCAAAGAAAAATGAGTCTGCAACTTGCGTTTGTCTCAAACAAACCCGGTAATGTGAGTAATCGTCATTTTGGAGTAGAGAAAACACGCGGTTTTTTGCAGATGAATTGGCAGCCGAAATTATGATATGTAGTCGTCTCAGAGTAAAAAATGCGATTTGCAGAGGATGTCGGGCAAAACGAAATCGTGATTTTCAGATACTAGTTGAGAATGGTAAAAAAAAAACCCCAATTTTCATGCGATTTGCAGACCCGAGTTCAGAATTTCTCTAGACAGAAAACCCTAGGCAGGTGTTTGGAGAAAGTAGCTGAAATAATTTTGGAAAAAATTTAAACAAATAATTTCTAGAAGAAATTTTAAAATTTTCCTTAAAAATTTAAGTATTTAGCTTTGATACCATATTATGAGGTAATTGGTAAATACTTGCTTGATATTAACAGAGACTGAAAGTTCAATATATTCGAAAGAATGAGACGATGTTTCCTTAGGAAATGATCGTAAAGAATAGAAACATTCTATTCTAAAGAAAGCAAAAAACGAAAGCAAACTTAACGCTTAAAATATTTACAAAAGATAACCATTAACTAATAATAGACGACTTATCTATTATTGTAATAATTTTTTTGTTGGAAAATCAATGACTATTTATTTAAGAAAATATTGTAAGAATCCAGAAATTGAAACATTAGTGAGTAGTTGACACAAAATTTGAGACGCAAACCAGCATACGAATTTTGTTTTGCAGAAAAATAGTAAAAGCCTTGTACAAACCAACTTTTCAAATCAACTTTTGGGGAAAAATCATACAAAGCCCATTGTAATATTTAGAGGAAAGCATTTTTAGTAAAAGAATTATATAACCTAGAAAACAAAGTCCCATATAAACAATCAATTTCACAAATTACAGATGATTTTCCATGGGAAAACATGGAATCCGAGCCAATGGCAAAACAAAAAACTAGAGTTTTTAAGGAGAAATTAAAAAAAAAAATTCAGTTATTTTTGAGGGAAAAATTATAAACCCACAATAAATTTTAAGGGACAATATTAAGATACCCCTAAATAAAAATCTGCTATAAATTTGCTAGGTGGTAGAGAAACAAAAGCTCATGTCGTGAAACATAAACCTCCTGTCACGATGAGAACTTCATGCACAAAGCCCAAAAAATTCCAAAGGTGTTTTAGATGGTGAAGGTTGGGGAACTTGTTGAGGTCAAAGATCAAAATGTTGTGCAAACCATAGAGGATAGGCACAAAGCTGTGGAATGAATAGAATAACCTTATGTGAACAAAAGCATAACCTTGCACGAACAAGATTTGACAATGGCGACAAAAAACCTAGTCGTAGGAAGAAGAAAACAACCACAAAAATTCACAAGCAAATGACCTTGAGAGTCACAGAAATCTTAAAACACTGATAGGCACTTGAAAAACAAAGCCTTTTGTGGCGTGGAAAGAACCATAAATGACACAGATAAGGCAAATGTAGAAGTGCATTGAAGAAGAAGCCCCAAAAACACTAGGCGACCATAAATAGGAGCTCGCAGAGTTGAAGAGTGCAAATTGTGGTGTAGAGGTCACGATTTTTCCTTAGAAAAACTGACTACAATAGAAACCCTCAAACATCTTTTCACTAATTCTTCCTCAAAAAGAATTGAGCCCTTCTTCGAGGGGGTCAGACCTAGACCAACCCTTGCTTTTATACCATGTTCAAATAACCCAATATTAAATAGAGGAGATGAACGCTCCTTAAGTAGTGATTACATGACTATGTTTTTAAAAAGAAACAATTGGTTAACTAAAGCTAAAACAAAAGCTAAAAATAGCAACATGCTATTCTAACAGAGTCATAAGATGACAACTAAAATGACCATTATAGAAATAATATAATATATTAATTCTAAGTTTCCACATTTGCTCCTAGAAGGTGGAATTTGAGATTTGGTTCGTTAAAAAGTTGGATTCAAGTTGAATTCGCTCAAAATTCTGCTACATTTAGGTAAATTTGTTCAAAATTCTCTTAGAAGGAACCGGGTGGACTTTTGGACCAATTTTGAAGGCTTTTGAATTGAATGGAGGAACCTGGAATGAATTTTGGGCTAATTTTACCGAAAGCATCATTTTCATTGACTTTTTCAAAAAATTTTCTTGCCAAATTAGGTCTTTTTGATCCTTGAGCCCTTAAAGTGACCACTAAAACTACCAAAAAAGGTTGTTTTATATGTCATTTGTGCATTTGTGATTGAGAAGAAAAACTTCATTTGTTGTTTGTGCATCTGTGAATGAAAAGAAAAAGGTTGTTTTATATGTCATTTGTGCACTTGTGAATGAAAAGAAAAAGGTTGTTTTATATGCCATTTGTGCATTTGTGCATGTGTCATTTTGTGCTTCTAATTTGCAAGAGCAGAATGATGATGATTTGTTTGATGCTTTTTGATCTATGATGGCTGATTATTAATGTTGATATCATTGTTTTTGAGCCAAAACATTGATATGGTGGTGTATTTGGCATTTTGTCATGTTAGTTGGATTGAATCATTATTATATTTGTTGGTGTATTTTGCTGTGTTGCTTTAATATATATATATAGTTGGATTGAAGCATTATTATATTTGTTGGTGTATTTTGCAATGTTGCTTATATATATATATATACATACATGCAAATCCGAACCCAAACCAAATTTGTTTTGGACGAATCTCAGACCTGAATCCCTACCGGAATCTGAACCGACAACTTAGTATTAATAGAATAAACAACAACTTGATTAGCATTTCATTCCAATTCTTTATTACTGGAGTAGTCCTCCAAAAGTTGTATGACCTTTGACATCATTGACAAAATATTTAATAAAATCAACCAAGCATTTGACAAATATACATAAAATACTAGAGGCAACGAAACAAAATGAGTCACAAATTAGAAACAATAAAATAAATTAAACAAAATTAAGTTTTCATTGAAGAGAAACTCATTTGGTACTTGCAACAAGTACAATCAAGTAAATAAATTTAGCTAAATGGATTACAAAATTAAGAAAGGCAACCCAAAAAGTGGAAATAAACAAAGAGAGGAAGAACTCAATGTTACTATTGTAGCTTGTAAAGACCTAATTATGTCTAGTATGATCATACTTCAGCTAAATTGTAAAATCGTTAACAATTGTCTTGTTACTCAATATATTTTGGAGTCGTTTACAGTTTTTCATTAGTAAAGTTTGACCTGATTGCCAACCTAAATATTGAGCAAGCTCAATCTATGAGGTAAACTTGGTAGACAGAGAAACATCGTTGGGACATCAATTTACTTGACATTGAATTATACTTAACATTAGAAACAATTTCCTGAACTTTGACAAAATTCAGTTAGATAGTTATACTTGTTAAAGTTGTAGCTTCAGTCAAATTGAAGCATCTAGTGGATCATATTAGATATATAATAATGTATGTATAGTTGCATTATATATATATTGCATATACATGTACACACACACACATCTACAGTATATATATATATATATATGTATATATTGCATATACATGTACACACACTCACATCTACAGGAGTAAATTGAAATATATTCAGATTGATCCCTTTTTTATATATTTGATATTTCATTGCTAATATTATTGGGCACCATCCAAAGAGTATCGGGTGTGTTCAAAGTAGCCGACACACTTATCTAAGGGAAGCATTAGTATTAGTTAAGTCATGTCATTTAGGCACATGACCCTAGTTGGCAATAGCCACGTAGAGTCATGTCTCTACGTGAGCATGACTCTTGAAACCATTATAAGTAACCGATCATTGCTGATAGAGAGATACCAATTAAAAAGACAATATTAAGTGTTGGGTGGATGTTTTGCAATCGACAATTTTGAGTAAAATCCAGTCACAAAATAGGGTGACCAACGATAGTGTGTGAGACAAAGTCTTTCCTATCTAAAGGGAAAGCTCCCTCTTCTCATTGTTCCTTGGATCAACTCAAAGTTGGCAAGAAGTTGAGAGATTTGAAAGGGTATTATCAATATTCTTTCCTCTTAGTTTTCAAAAAAGAATCCACTTATTTGCAGAGCGAGTAATGGGCAAGTTGAAACCTTGAACTACACTTCTATCTTAAGTTGTAAACGGTGATATCGATAAACCAACAGTAACTCAAAGGCCAATTGAAAACTTACCGGTTTGGCTCTAAGTCGTGTTTTAATGTATTCTATAAGAATAACATCTACCATTGGGGCACAAAGGCTTCCAGAAGTAGGGAGTTCTAACTATTTTTCATAAATTTGAGATGGTAATACAAGCTATAGTCAAAGCTTCTAGTCTATGTATCACCACAATCATTCCCAGTCAAAGCTTCGACTCCGATTGCTTCTTAATTCACTATGCTCTATTATTGAACACAGAATAATAACATGAATTAAAGACAATGGGCACAAATTACAATCAAAGCTTCTAATTTGCTCTATCACAATTGCTTCCAGTGAAAACTTCGAATCCAATTGCTTCTTTTATTCACTTTTCTCCCAAATTTGTACTACACTATCAAAGTTATGCTTGGACAAGTTTGGCAGAGTTTTCTTGCATACAACAAAAGATGATTTTTGCTATGAGGGGGCACTCTTTTATATAGGCAAAGGAGTTGAGAAAGATGGAAAAAAAGTGGGAGTAATTTAACCAACTTTGACCTTTTCTAACTAAACTAGAGAAATTATTGGATTACATGTCATAAGGACATGTAAATCGAATTACATGTAATTACACAATTTCATGTAGTACATTCTCTCCAATCTACAAACATGAAAGAAGAAGAAGAAAGTTAAAACTATTGATTTTGAATGAATCAATCCTGTAGATTGTCGGCAAAGGCCTTGTACTTGCTGATACGATCCCATATGATAATAGGATTGGGAGTTCATGTATTTTGTGCCACTGCATTCACCTTAATAATCATGGTGTTGCATCTTTTGATAGCCTCTGACTCTCTTTGATGAATTGTCCATTATCATTTGAAAACTTGATGTGATCAAGCTTTTTCACATTCAAGTTGTCGTGAATTCTTCTTTGTAGATTAACACAAAATGGAGTCTCTGGCCCTTTGAAAACCTTCCTGATGATGTCCGAATGTAGAATTTGAACAAATTTCCCATCAACATCAGCAACTACTTTTTTGTTTGTTTGTTTTGGTTTTGAAGTGAACTGTTCGGCGTATTCCCACAAGAAGTTAGGTTCTCGGACAACCATTAGGAAAATGAAGATCAAATGAATTATTGCTTCTTGAGAATCAAAGCATGTCTTCTTGACGGGATATCTCCATTTTTTGAAGAAGTTCGGACATATCTTGAGGAGTGCGCCACAACATGAAGATGAAAACATCTTCCTATGAGATTAGATCCATGAAAACTTTGGGATTTGAGTTACAATGACAAATCCATGAGGGATGAGTGTTTGAAGTATGGATTAGACACTTATGGCACACATATGATGGCTGGAAATGAACTGGAAAGCATGTGTATTTGGATGGAAAGGGCCAAAGTCAAACTTAGAAGGATGGATTGCATGTGGGCTAAAGAAGGATTTTCATGTAAATGGCCAAGAATGCAAATTAGGCACATAGGGATGTATGCAAATGATGTCTTTTGACTTTTAAACAGTGACCTTTAGCCAAAATCGGTTTCGCTAGATTCAACTACATGTAAAGTGATTTACATGTAATTGTGACTTGATGCGAACATGCAATTAGGTTCGGAGGATGGAAATGAGTGTAAGTGGGAATGAAGAATGAGATTACATGCAAGTGCGGATGGAGGGTGAGATTACATGCAATCACATGTGGAGAATGAGATGCAATATGCTGGCATGTAATGATGGACATGGAATGAAATGAAATGATGCACTTGCATGAAAAGGTGAAAAGTGGAGTGAAGTAAAATGCACTTAAGTTCTTGGGAAAGAACTCGCAACTTCTTCCAACAGAAGAAAAATGAGAAAGCAAGCAAACAAACAACGAAAACAAGCACAAAACAAACACATACCTTTGGTCTTAGACTCAAACATGTCAACAAGCAAGTTGTTTTCAAGTGCAAATTCGAATTCGGAGTTTGGGAAAAATCCAAATATGTGAAATGAAAGTTCTCATTATATGTAAAGGCAAAATGCACTTTTCATGGTATACCTTTGAACAAGTGTGCAACACTAAGCTAAAACATGCAACAAAATAGCAAGATAAGCATGAATTGATGAGCAAGATTGAAAATGTTCATTTGGAGATCAATGAGCCAAAATAGCAAGATTTAAAGACTTGAAGACCAATTCTCCCTCAAAACCAGAGGCAGATCTACAAACAACTATTTCACTTCCTCCACACTTGCAAGTAATGGATGGTTAATGAGCTTTCAATTGTTGGATTTGGCATGAGAATGCCAAAAATGTGCTTTCTCTTCCTCAATACATGAGATGTTTTTGCAAAAAAACAAAAATTTGGACTCTTTTTTTGGAAAAAATGTGATTTTAAAGCACCATAAAATGAGGCGTTTTTGTTCTTGGATGACCAAAATGTGTTCTTCAAAGGCATAGATATGGATTGAAACTCCAAAACGACCCTTCTTTGAGCCAAAACATGCTCCAAAACTCTTAAGAAATGGACTTTTTTGGAAAAACATGGTCTCAAAACCTCACCAAGAGTAGCAATTTTTGCATGGATTCCAATGTTTGATGCATGGAAATGTTCACAGAGGCAAAAACAACCTTGATCTTGGAGATTCTAAGCCAAAACATGGGCAGATTTTAGGCATTTTTGGTGAAAAATATGTTCTTGGAGGAGGAAAACATGAAGTTTTTTGCTTTTGAATCTTCATATTCGGGTTCTATCTTTGCCAATGCATGAAAGAGATGCAAAACACATTCTAGAAGAGAGTTTGCATATTTTAAATAAGATGGATTGGGTTTTCTATGCAAAACACACTCTTATGGGTATTATGAAGTAATTGGAAATATTTGCTTTTTATTAATAGTGATCAAGAGATCAATTTGTACAAGAGGCTGAACGATGTTTCCTTAAGAAACAATCATAAAGAATAGAAACATTCTATTCTAGAAACAAAAAACTAATATTAGAAACATTCTAATATTACAAAAGATTACAATAGATAACCATTAGATACTAAACAAAGATAATAGAAACTATCTATTATCATAATACCCTCCCTTAATGGTTTATCTATCCAGAGCACGAAGCTGTCAAAAAGCGTAAAAGCCAGATTCTATCTACTCAAGGTGCTCTGCATTGTTCGCTGTGGGCTGCGAACCAGATTGTTTAGATAGGACAACTAAGCGCTTCTGACATTGAAGCTTCATGTGCCCATACTTGTGGCAATAGTTGCATTGAATGTTTTTTTTCGAAAGCCTTCTAAAACTGGAGTAGAGGACCTCTGCTGAGAAGACTGGTGAGAACCATAACCACCTTATCGTTGTCATGATATTCGAGGATGGTTAGCATCCATTGTTTCCACGTGCCACAATGGCAACCATTCAACTTCTGATTTCCCTCAAGCAAAATATTAGTCAGAGATGCCATAGCACATTTTTTAGTGAAAAAGCGTAAAAAATCTATAAGGGCATGTTGTTCAAGGCAAAAGAAATGGAGAACCCAAAAAATTTGAAGGATGACCTAGAAGAGAGCTTGAAAACCTAGAAAGAATATGTTGTCAATTTCTGGATCCGTTTGCTCAAAAATTGAGGCACAAAAATTGAGGCACCTAGAAAAAACAAATGACAACCCAGTTAAGATCTCAAAAAACCTACCAAGAATCTATAATTTTTTTGATCCGGTATAGAAAATTAGGGTTTTGAACAAAAACGGCCCTGCTGCAAAAAAACACAAAAATTAGTGGAAATGTGCAGAAAAAATAGACGGATCTAGACAAAAACAGTTTGTAGGATCAAACCAGAAGTTGGTTGATTCAAATCCCTTAGAACGAAAACCCTAGTTAGATTATAGAGAGAGTTGGAAGCAAATTAGCATGTAAATAATTTCAAAAATAAAAGGCAGATAATTTCAACCTAGAAATTATAATTATTTTCGAAAAAAATTTAGAGTATTGGCTTTGATACCATATTATGAAGTAATTGGAAATATTTGCTTGTTATAAACAGTGATCAAGAGATCAATTTGTACAAGAGGCTGAACGATGTTTCCTTAAGAAACAATCGTAAATAATAGAAACATTCTATTTTAGAAACAAAAAACTAAATATTAGAAACATTCTAATATTTACAAAAGATTACAATAGATAACCATTAGATACTAAACAAAGATAATAGAAACTATCTATTGTCGTAATAATGGAAAGTTTGCATGTTTTAAAAACATGAGAATTGGTCCAAAGCACACTCTTAGAGTGGCCTTGCATATTTTAAATACATGCTTTTGTGCTCCTCATGCAAAACACACTCTTAGAGTGTATTTGCATATTTTGAAAAGCATGCATTTTCCTTTAAGATGCAAAACACATTCTAGGAGGAGCAATGCATATTTTAAAAACTTATTAAAAACTTTTAGCGCAAAACACACTCTCTGGAGGTCATTGCATATTTTAAAAAGTCTCAAATATGTAAGTCTCACTCTAGAGGGCCCATTGCATATTTTGAGTTACATGCATTTGCAAGCCTTTAGTTAAAAAACATGGTCTCTGAAGGCATTTGCATATTTACATGCAAATGGGTTGATAGACATGTTTTGCACAACTTAAGTGATCAATTAACCACATGTTTAATTGATTTTTGAGGAAATGTGACTTAAGTGAGTCAAAAATAACATTTGCATAATAGACTTAACACATTATGAGCAAATATTATTTTAAAAAGTAATATTTAACTTATATGAATTAAATAAAATATAAAGTTACTCCAAAAATAAATCAAACTATATAGTTAATATAGTCACTTAAGTGAAAAATAAAAAAGCAATTCAATTTAAAAATATAACATTAAGTGCACTATGGTTACTTTAAGTGATAAATTCAAATGATAAAGTAACTTAAAAACATAAAATAAAATGATTTTAAGTCATATTTTTCAAAAAGTTAATGTCAACATTAAAATATAACATGATTTTTAAAATCATGCAGCTGCACCTGGAGAATCCACTTTTTGGGCACTAAAATGATCATATCTTTTGATTGCCAACTCCGATTAAGGCCTAAGATAGCTCGAATCGAAGGAAAAATTGAAAGCAATGGTTTGAGCAAAACCAAAAGATCAAAAGCTAACAGACACACTCAAAAATGAGAAAAGAGATGTTGAAAGCTTCAAAAATCAAGCATAGGCTCGACAAATAGAAACACAAAAGACTTGACAAAAACTTTCAGTAAAAAGATTTATTATATCAATTGGAATCGATTGGTTGATCAATGTTAACCAATTAAATAATGAACCAACTTAGAGAAATGTGAAACTAGGTTGGAAAAGTTTCGTATTGTTACCTACATTTTGTGGTGACAAAATGCAGGACAACATTAAGTATATTCAGCAGTGATAAATAAATTCTGGGCGTCTACAGGAAGCCTGTCATCATCAGCAGTTACTAAGTTTCAGTTATGGGTATAAACTTCCCACATCAGCCTATAGCCCATGTATTTGGGTTGGAAAAAATTAATAAGATCAGAGATTTCATGATTAGACTCAGTCTTTGGTTATTGTACCAGCATTTAGTTATTTTATGCATTGCAATCTTTATTGGCAAAAAAGACAATAATAAAAAAACGCAAAAAAAAACCCTAAAAATACAAAAAACAAAAAAATCAGAATTATCTGCATAATCAGACCCGGCAAAAGTGTCACATCCGGGGTGCATCATTACAAAATGGTATCGAAACACACTCTAAAGTTTAAACATTGGAAGAGTCATAAATAAGTTAAAAAGTGCCAAAGACCATCTGGAAGAAAATGCAAAAAACTAATTTATAAAATCTGAGGCTCTTGTGTTATCGGGTGTCAGTGAAAGATGCATATCTTTATAAACTAGGATAGATGGAACCCCCTCATATATTGAACATAGTTGAGAGAAGCAATCAGTTCTAGCACAAATAAACTCTGTTGTAAGTTGTATGGGTTCCGTTTTGAGGATGCCAAGATTCTTGCCAAAATTCTCACCATCTAAGTTCATAATAAGAATATAATGATTAGAAAAGGCACGGACAAAGAAATTTCTGTCTTCATACCATGTCTGTCATGGAAATCACCATTCCACAAGCTGAATCAGGAAGTAATTAAATCAGGCCAGATTGAAGACCAACATAAATTCCCTTGTTCTCCCACATTAGCTATATTAGTTGTCATTCATTCCCTTATTGTTACTGAGAGATATATTAATGATTGAGTAATTATTTATTTATAATTCAATTAATTAATTGATTACCAAACCCTCAAGGAACTATATTCATTAGTGTCAGTTGTCTTATATAGGTATTTAGTTATTGAACGATTCAATTTCTTATAGTTATTTTTAAATTTTTTTAATTTTGGTTTTTTGATATCATAATTTTAGCTGCCCTTAAGCTTAATGTAGCATCTCATTCTTTTCCATTCATTTGATGAATCGACCACTAATTATTCTGTCTCAGTACACTGCAATTTATACAATTGTTACCTCTCTCTGTAGTCTGATGCATTGACTTTGACCCTTTCCTTGATGATGGTTCTACAGTGAGATCATAAATGCCATAATCCAAATCTGGTCCCAAAAGAGCATTACAAAATTCTAATCATATTTTTTTGGTCGGTAATAGATTTATTTATTAAAAGTAACCAGGAGTGACTCGGCCAGAACCAAGGGTAGTAACAGGGAAGGATACTACCATTCCGAAATTAGACATAACCATGAAAACCAGTAATGGAACATAATATATTAATAACACATAAGCATCCATAAACAACGACGAGTCATACAAAGTCAAAACTACAGATTTGCGTTTTCCTTTTGAATTGGAATGTAGGATCATCTCAAAGGACACTTTCTTCGATTTACTATCCTTCTTTGGTTTAACAACCTGCCAGCCCTCTTCCATTCTTGCAACCTCACTTTGCCTGCTCAATCTCGTCCCCTATTTCTGAAAACCCAGTTTGCTTATTGGAATCATCTAATAGATCCTCGATTGGTTCAATAGCGTTCTGAGACCTACATTTTTCTTTCCCTTCGGCCATCGCTGCACCAGTGCTCAGTTGAAACTCCCTAACCCCTTCATCTCCCATAGGCCTATTATTACTCACTGTTCATTGCACACCCTGAGGTGCTGGATCTTTAGGCATTTTCCCTGGATCTTCTGCAACAATTTGGGAGAAACTATTTTGTTTCTCTCCATCCTCCTCCATTTCAACTGTATAATGCTGTTGAGACACATCTCTCCACCACGATGCTTCCTTCTGGATTCTTTCTTTACTACAGTTGACTGCCACATGCCCTGTTTGGAAGCATTTCGGACACGTGAATGGAATCCCTTCATAATCCAACGGTTGCACACAGCAACCCTTCGAGGTTTTGATCGTAACTTCTGTGGGGAGCCCTTCAGAAATATTCATTTCATCAAGCATCCAGGCGAAGGTAGAATTAGCTGATTAGAAGAGCTTTCATCCACACAAAAAAAAATTCCCAAAGAATTCTCCACTGCTTCAAGACAGGAATCAAACCGTAAATGTGAAGGGCAATACGGAAGCTGAACCCAAAGTGGGGTTTTATCAAATTCTTCAGAAGTCAGATTAAAATCTGAATGCCAAGGTTTCAGCATTAGGGCATACCTTCCTCCCAGCACCAAAAATGTTTGACAAAATCTTGTTTCTGTCTTCACTATTCTCAAAAACAACAATTAAAAACCCACGTGCTGCCGGATAAATTTGAACACAACCCAGTAGCAATCCCTCCCATTGATCAGAAATCCAAGCATGTAAATCATGCAAGCTTGGCCAGAATCCCCGAAAATGCCCAATCTCAAAATGGAGATATTATGGGCGATTTGCTCTTCGGCATTTGCATCCAAAGCCACCGAGATGGCCCTAGCAGACAGAGGAAGAGAACTCCGTGAAATGGCTGCTGACGGTTGAGCGGGCACATGAAACTCTATCTGCGTTCAAAGCTGCCTATTTTCTCCTTTAGCCAGCAAAATGTCCTTGGCTTGGGCTGCATGATTAAAACCCTAATTGTTCTGTTGTTTTTTGGCCCGTTTCTGTGCCGCTGGCCTTTGCTGCTCCTGAGCAACTTGATCATGAGCAGGCTGTGACTCCTCCATCCTCGTGCCCTCAGCCCCTCGATGCATGACAGCATCCTTCAAATCCTTCAGCTCTGTCTGACCTGAGACCGGACAAGAAGGGCCGCCTTTCTCAAAAAAATTCATTTTACTTCATTCTTTGCAGCAGGCCCTCCTTGTTCAACTCTCCATGACTGTAGCTGTGTTTCCATTGGCACTGCACCACCAGGCCAGGAGGCGTTTGAAAACTTGACCTTATTTTTGGGGAGGTGGAAGAAAACCCTAGCCCCTGCACCAGGGGGTTTCAAACAGCCACGCAGTGCCATCACACCCAGCTAGCCTTTTTAAAATTATAATTTTTTTTATCTCATAGGATTTGACATGGATTTTTCGTAAGTAGCACCTACAAGAACTACTTATAGAAATTCAATAAGGCTCAAATGGATTAAAGAAAACACATCAAAAAACACACATACATATGCAAGAAGAAACATAGTAAGGTCTGTGCTCTCAAATTTGAGAAAGTAGCACCTAGAAGATGAGATTAAATGTTTTCCACTCAACCAAAGCTTGCAGTCACCCTCTATACCAAGTGTGAAGTTAAAGTACCATTCATGAAAACTTGTTTTCGACTTCGAAATTGATATGGCAGGCTAATTATTGTAACTCTGAATTTAAGCACATGAAGCTGAAACTTATGTAATTGATACTTTGATGGTAATAACTTATTGTTTATCTGAATTTGAGTAATTTTTTTAAAGAGATTTAAGAATTTGAGGTCTCAAGCTTGATTGCCAATCTATCTTCTTTATTTGAAATAATTGGTTCCTTGTTACACGCTGATTCCTCAAAAAAAAAGGAGATTGAAGGATTGCCATTAAAGAATGTCAATTGATTGCCAATCAATCTGGTTCATTTGAAACAAGTGGCTCTTTGATTACATTGATTGCCTGAAATTTAGCATGGTTTTGTAAAGGTTTTCTCTTTAAAAAATTTCTTGACTGACCTATAAAAATCCATGTCATATTTATTGATTTTTAAGTGGGGGATTATATGTTAGTGCATGACATTTATTGGCTAAATAAATTCTAATAGAGTTTCAAATCAAGAATTCATCTAAATGAAGCTTATTTTTATTTGTAAATATTGAAATTTGAAAGACTAGTTTAGATGATGACATTTTATTTTTATCTTCTGGATACTGCATTCAATTCTTAGTATTTATAGTCCTCAAAACTACAAGGCTGGAAATTTTATTTGAGCCTTTATTATTTTTGTGAACTTGGCTTGTCTCTAGATCGTAAACAGATCAATGTGACAGATATTGTCTTTTTTGGCAGAAAATACTCATTGAGAAACTTGCCAAAATAAAAAATGATGGCACTGTGGAAGTTGATGTCGCTCGGAGTGCTCCAGTTGCATCAGAATTGCTTGGTTTAGATGTGCCTGATACAAGACCTAGCAGTCTAGTGGGTGAAGAAGATCAAGATGTTAAAGCAATACCGAGGCTGAATATTGCAATGCTTATTGTGGGAACTAGGGGAGATGTTCAACCTTTTGTTGCTATAGCAAAACGCCTCCAGGTTAGTTTGATAATGTTTGTCATGTTTTTAGTGAATGTATTTACAAATGGATATAATATCCAATTTTCATTGATATTGATTATGGTAATCTATTTAATGCAATATACTCTCTCAAGATGCAAATTGTGAATCCTTTAACATAGAATAAGAGTTTATTTGATGATAATATTTGTTGCTTTTTAATGTATCATCAGTATATAGATTGTTTTCACAGATTTCATCCCCAAGTTTTATGGCATGTAGAGATTACTAGAAATTCATTTTTCGTTTCTAATATGATGTTAGGGCTCCTGAACTAATCTGATTATGAGAGCATAGCTTTAGCAAAAATTTATGCTCTTGGGAATATTAACTTGGTTTTAGTGGGAAGTAATTTGGTCTTGATAGAATAAAATTTAACTCTAAACCCAAAGACATGTAACTTTTCATCATCATGTGTTTTATTACATGTTTAAGTCTTCAAGCTATTATTTGTTTGTAAACATTATGCTTCATCTATGTTGCTAGGCTATGTGCAAGATGCCTTGTCATACTCAAAATGGCCCAATATGGGTTTGGGTCCTTGGATGGATCTAACAAGGGCATGGGCTAGAAATCATTTGACCTTCGTATGTTTTAAATGTATGTGGGCTGATTGTACAGGCCTACTTGCTTTCCTAGGGCAAGCCTTGCAGAAAGCGAGTTAAAACAAAAAGATTTAGAAAAACACATTGGAGGTAAAAATAATACAAGGGGGTGGTGAGGCATTGAGATGAAGCTCTTGAGTATGTGAACTTGGACTCTTTTGTATTGGGAGTGGCATTGGTACTGCTTGTGGTTCTAACAAATTAATCAATGGCATTGATTATCTATGGATTTGACATTTGACATTGAATTATCAATTATCACTACATTCATGTCCTCAATTTTGTACATTTTTTGAATATACATAAATGAACAAATTATTATAATTGAACCCAAATTGACAACACAGTACTTTGCTCATATCATGGACCTATATTACTAGTTCTTCCTTTCAGACATTTGGATCTAGTTACGATCATTTTCCCTTAGGGTTTTCCCGAGATGAATCCAAGTGACCCCTCATCAAACCTGAAGGAATTTCTTAAAACTTGCAATTTGAGCCCAACATTAATTTGACATTTTAAATAATATTTTTGGGGTTTTTTCAAGGGTTGTTTGTGCCTGGTTTTAATTAATTTCATAGCATTGCTCATTACTTGAAAGAGTATTACCTAAGAAAGCTGCATTCCATTGGATAGGTTTAGCATGTGCCAAGGGAAACATGTGTAGAAAAAACATTAAACATTGGCTTGCCCACAATTAGTTTAAGTCTTGCAGCTATGGTTCCACTTTTCAGCTTTCAGTTGCTAAAAATTTGGCTCTTGACATTATTCCCAAGACTAGTACTAAAACCAGTATTCCTATAGGAATTATTAATTAATTGGTATACTTATTAAAAAATGATATGAACATGTTATATTACCTAATTTTTATGATCAATAAACTAATATTATTATTAATATTTGTAAGATGCCCCCTTCAGGAAACTTCAGAAACAAAAATTTAATATGATCAATAACTTAATATTAATGTTATATTACCTAATTTGTTCTATAAAGAAAACTTAAGAAAAGCACTGCTCGATGATTAACAACGATAAATAATTAAGTCAGTCTGAAAAATGGCAGCATTTAATAAAGCGAATCTAAATTGATAACGTAGAATCAATAGCTTAGAGAATCTATACATGGTAATAAGAACAGATGTGGTACAAAATAAATGCTGATAATCAAACAGGACACATATCTCAATCATTGGATTACCACGGCTGTCAAAAAAGTTGCATCGTTCATTCTTAGCCTCTGTAGGGTTTCGATCTCTTTTAAACTGCTCTGGTAATCATGAATTTCCTATAAGGCTACAGTCAACCCGTCCTCCTTTCTCCTGCCTTTATACAGTCTGAGAGATTTATGAAAAATCTGCAGATAATACTTCCATCATCTACCACAAACAATAACTTGAAGCATTCTGCAAAGAGATGAATACATCTCTGGTTTTCATGATCTGCAATGAGGCATCAGTTCATATTATTATTACCGCATATAATGTATAACACCTTCCTTCATGCTTTGTCAGTTACATCAATCTTTGATTTTCATATGGTAGTGTCTCTTCTTCAAGAGAGACCATTCATATATGAAGCGCCCAATCTTATGAATATTGATCATGCCACGAGTACCTAGGACACAAGGTGAAACGACAAGCTCCAAAAATGACATGAGCAACATCAAAAAGAAAATGTGAAAAGAGAAGGAGCCGGTTGGAAATGGTGCCATCAGAAATAATTTCACCGACCTAAAAAAAAAAACCATACAACACAAAGGAGTCCGAAGAACAAAAGTTTGAACATGGCAGATAGAAAAACTGCATAATACTGCGGAAGCAACAGAACACAACATACAAGCTTAGGAGAGTGGATGCAATCCAGGCAATTATACTGGAAACAACCAAACCAGGTATAACCTAAATAAGATGACTCTCTTTATTGAAAATAGAGCACCAACAAATTCTGAGAGGCTACAGCAGACAAATTCAGATGATAAGATTTAACTCGCAGCTTATTCATTTCAACACTCTAATATTGCTGTCAACCTGGCTCTGACACTGTGTTTATATTTTGCTCAGAAATAAAGATAAACAACTATAAGGAAGAACAAAGAATAGGTACAAAAGACACAAGGGGTTATCCTGGGAAAACCCTTCCACTTGAAGGGAAAAGCCCAGCCATGCCACAAAAATATCATTTTAATTGATAATAAAATGTTCGAGTGGACAATGCTTTCCACTGAATACAATATATATAAAGAATTGAGACTCTTCATCTCACAACTGAAGGTCTCTTCAATTTCTAAAAATTAGTCTTTTCATATTTCGAAATGCATGCCTCTTTGCATGACGCATGACACATGTCTCTTCATATATTATCTCAAATAAATATCTTAAATATCTTCTTCAGCTGTAAACAAAATATATAGTTATTATCTCATTTTCAACATATAGCAAAATCAGAGATAAATTTATTGCAGCTACATTCTTCAACATGGATGACAGCAAGAAGTTATTTACATATATCAATTTCCACACTTCCATTGCTACGATCATAAAATGTTGGGAATGATCCTTTCAAATTTGCATTGTCCTTCTCATAATTTTGTAGGCTTTCCTTCACATGTTTGTGTATATATTTCTTTCAGAATTTGTCATAATTTCTTCATGGTATTCATCATGCCTTATACTGACCGCACTCTTTCATCTTCCAATAGGTTAGATTAGATATTTATTATTATAATTAATCATTGTCAATCCAATGATATTTTAGATTGTCTTTTTAATAGATAAGCACCCTTCCTTAAGTGATATTTGAAGAGCACACGAATATATTGAGGTGTGGGGGTGGTTTGAATCAGTATATTAACAACTTTTGCCAATCTAAAACTATTATCCAATCAATTACTTTAAATGCTAAAATCAACAATTGTGCACATGAACACAATGACACAAAGATTTACGTGGAAACCCAATGCCAGAGAAAACCACGGCAAGTAAATGCTTTCTTATATAATCTGTTCTTTTACAAATTGGTTTGTAGGCTACAACCTCTATGTTTATGAGCACCGATTCACTGGAAGCTCCAACTTCCACACTTCGTGGCTCCAACCAACTAGAAGCACCAAACTCCACTGCTTGTCTTCACGAGCACCAACTCGCTGCACACAAACTTATTTTCCACCTTGCCAATGTTGCTTACCCAATTGATGATGGATGTTTCTTGAGCACAACTACTTCACCTTTAAATGGATATATATATATTTACTTTAAATTCACTTTTGTATCTGAAAATACCCGTCTTTGTAAGTCTTCACAAGAGCAGCACCCCTTCTAATCCAATATATATCTTCTCTTTAATGTCACTATATATTTAAATCATAGTAACAAGAATCGCAGCGATTCATTTGATTCGGCGATTCGTTTCAAGCCAAACGATTTTTTGTGAATTGATGAATTGAATCAGCAATAAAGGGTTTATGAAATAAGTTACTAAATTTCAAGGGTTTTTAAAATTTGCCAATTCGTGGCCAATTCATGGCCAATTCACGATTTGATTCGGCCTTGGCGATTTTGATTCGATTCTGATTCTCGTTACTTTGATTTAAATATATAAATATATTTATATATATTCTTTATTCTCCCTTTTAATATTCTGATATAATTTTCACTCCTCTTTCATTCACCTCCCACACCACTTTTTACTTCATATCCTTTGCTTTTTACTTTCACTTCTTTTTTGAACTTTCACTGCAAATATTCTTTTATTTTTATTCTTCTACACATTCTTCTGATCTGCTCTTTTATCCACTGCTCACATCTCTGTGTCTGCTGCCTACCCTTTTCACACTCTACTTATTCTCTTCTTACATCCTTTGAGAATGGTTTATTTTCCCCTTATATATCTTTCTCATAAATAGATGCGTCTTTTCAGTATGAAAGATTACATCTCTTATTCAAATCACACTTTTTTCTATCTTTACCAAAAATTAATTTTCTTTATAGAAAATATCATTTTAATTAGTCTCTTTTAATCACACATTAATGGCTTCATGATCATATCATGTTTTAGTCACACTTGTGTGTAATCTAATGTGTACATACTAAATACTAAAGACAATGCCAATATGTATCGATGAATCCTCAGCAGTATATCATTCTATAATCTGACACTAAATGTTTTATTTCTGACATATGGTATTCTTGTTGGCGCACTTCGCAACATACACATCCTCTTCTGCCTGTATGTGCTGATGATACTTTGTTGGCATATTCATCTATAGGTAATATATTTCTGGGCTGCAAATCTGCTTTGTCATTTATTGGTTGAGACTTACGTCTTCTAGATGACTTTGTATTTGCTGTTGACTGATCGTAAACTTCAATCATTTCAATATATTTTGTAATCTTTGTTGCTGCAGCTTCACCGTCACAAAATTCAAAATTGAGCCCACAATGAAAGATACTTTCGTTTCTTTAATATTTGGATCACTGTATATTGTATGATATGGATGTCTATGGATTTGAACATGCTATCCTGTCTTGTATTCACACATATTTGTTGCTCTTCATTGATGCCGCAATATATCCATATGATTTTTGTGCTGCTTTGACTATAGACATTTCAGTCTTTCTATCATGATAGTGTTGCCTCCTTAAATCGCACCATGCTGTTAATAATTTTGTTGGATTTATATCTCTACACTATGCCATGAGCGTTCACTGCAGAACTCCATCATGGCTTCCAATCACGATGTCA
Organism: Cupressus sempervirens; assembly: GCA_028749045.1. Classification (NCBI taxonomy): domain Eukaryota; kingdom Viridiplantae; phylum Streptophyta; class Pinopsida; order Cupressales; family Cupressaceae; genus Cupressus; species Cupressus sempervirens. Next base: position 351,575,877 of record CM053790.1, read on the forward strand.
TATTCATAGTCACTGACATGTATATTTAGTGCAGTTATATGATAACTTAAAACTTCCAATAATATAACTTAAAACTTCCGATAATATTCCTTGACCAAGTATCATCTCTGTTGCTATCTCTGCCTTGTCGTCAGTAATCAGAACTTTCAGTTGCTCCCTTATCTTTGACAAATGATACATATTATATCATTATTTTGATGGCTTTATTTTAATATTTTGTAGATGCCGTAAATCATCTGCTAACTTGAATGGCTGATTCAATTTATTCATTCACATGGCTTCTTCAGCTGTTCTGAGTTTTGATATCAACAAATTCGATGTTGTTCAATACCTTATAATTCCCACTGTTTTCTCAACATTCATATTCTTATTTTATATCTACAATATCTTTTTTGTTTATTTGCAAACCAGAGAATTCTGCATTTCCACATCTTATAATTGGTGCACATATTTGATTTCCTTTTGTCATAGCATGAATCACTGTTGTAAATTTTTCACCGGGCTCCTTGACTAAATACATCCAATATTTGCCCCGTATCATTCTTGCTATTAATTCTTCCAACACCATATCTTCCTCCAAATCGCACACATCTCCTATTTTATATTAAAATTTGTATATGCTGTCAATATGCTGATTTAAATGTTCACTTATCCTGCTGTAAAATTCTAAACACATACACACGTTGCCTTTGAGCTATGCAGCCTTCACACAAGTCACCGCCTTCCATCAATATTATTCAATAGATAAGCACCCTTCCTTAAGTAATAATATTCAGTAGATCACCACCTTATTTCTATTCCGATTCAGGGATGACTATGTTGCCAAGTTGTTGCAATTATTGGCCATACATTTGTGGCAATCCCCTTTCTTGATCCATCCATGATTATTGCTGGAAATCTCTTAGTCTAAATCTATGTATCATCCTCTCATAAGATTTGTTTTCCTCCTTGTGTGTAGGTTTTTCTCCATTCCATTCTTCTATTTGTGGATGTTGTTTTATCGTGCTCATGACTATCTTCCCTCTTCATGTGATTAGTGTTACTATATATCTTATGACATGTTGGGACAAATGGAAAGACATATCTTGTGAGTGTTCATGATTGTCGTAGGAATGATCGCGCTTCACAATCTTGTAACCTAGGTCGACCGCCATAAAAGATACACTATTCAGTCGGATAGGCTGAAAGAACTTGTTTGCAATCACTCTTACTGCAAACGCTACAATAGGATCTCTGATTGTGTTAATAGACATCCCTCGTTTGTTCCACATGGATCTAGCGTTCTTCTTGATTGTTTCCTTTACATTGCTCCTCATACTCTTCAATTTGTCAAGGGTAGGATACCTTGATACCCTGTGAATGATTCTATTAGAGATTCTGAGAGGTCCACCATCCAACCATATTTGATTGTCATGTTGTGATATTGCTACCAGGATTTAACTATGTGATTTTGAGTCAAACTCATTGACCCATGTTTCATGAGTAGTGATTCAACGTGAATCCATCTCTCATGAGAATAAATGGAACACTTAGCACTCATTGGATCTAGGTGATGCTCACAGGGGTGAAGCACCGGGACTTCTCGGGAGGTCACCCATCCTAGTACTACTCTAGCCTGAGCATGCTTAACTACAAAGTTTCCTCCATGGTTAAACCCAAAGCTTGCAACCCCATTTGCAAAACCTTCACCAAGTGTTGTGCCTTATGAACCATTCATTAGAAAGGCCCTTAAGCACATCAATTGATAAGTAGGAGATAATTTCCACAGTAAGTCAAATTGTGATTGCTATCAAGATTTAACTATGTAGTCCTGATGCTTCACCCCTGTGAGCATCACCTAGATCCAATGAGTGCTAAGTGTTCCATTTATTCTCATGAGATATGGATTCATGTTGAATCACGACTCATGAAACATGGATCAATGAGTTTGACTCAAAATCACACAGTTAAATCCTAATTGCAATATCACAATTTGACTTACTATGGAAATTATCTCCTACTTATCTATTGGTTGTCATGTATTTTGCTCAACACAATCCTTATCCATTCAGTTTTAAACATTTGTGGGAAATCTAGGGCACGCGTCAACCCTTTTTGTTCTACAATCTTGTTTTCTTCTCTCAATACTCCATTATCACACAACTTCTCATAAGTATCCTTGATTTCCATTTCACCAACCTCATGTATCTTGCAGGTATAACAACATCACACATCCTAGATCATTAAAACCTTTGGTGGTATCATAGATAATGCACTAGATGGATCTCCTTTATAAGCGATCTCAGGGATGGCATGGAATTGGAGGTTGTCTCACATCATTGCTAATTAATTGAATGTTGAAAACTTCCTTTCCTTCTTTCCTAACCGCTGTTGAAGAACTAGCTGCCATTTCAATTCGCTAGGGTTTGCAAAACACAAAACAGTGTAATTTGACACTAGTTAAATACTTCTCAAATCCGCTGAATATTGACCTTTTACATACTTCATATCGAAGTCATAGGATTTGATCTTGCTTACCCACTTTTGTTGTCAATCATTGAGGTCCATCTGGTTCAAAAAGAAATATAGGCTATTATGCTTTGTCTTGATGATAAATCTCCCACTGACTATGTGTTGCCAAAATATGGCCAAGGCATGCCTTGTGGCCAATATCTCTTTGTCATAAATGGAAGTGTCTTTCTGATTTTGCGGGTTTGCGGCTCACAAATGCAATCAAATGTTTCTTTTGCATGAGGACTGCCCCAATCCATTCTCTGATGCATAACATTGTAACTCAAATGACATTGTGAAATCTACAATAGCCAAGATCGGCCATGAACTCAAGGTTTCCTTAAGTTGTTCAAAGGCTTATTTTTCTTTGTCATTCCATTGAAAGACCCTTTCTTGGTCAAATCAGTGAGGGCAGCAACAATCTTGGATGGGCTTTATCTTTTCTTCATCAACACTTACTCGCTTTGCATTGATTTTTGGACACTCCTCTACGAGTTTCCACAGACAGAGCAGAGCTTCTACCCATGAACAAGCGTATCCTTCTGTAACTGATTTCTTCTTGTCTAGAAAGGACCCCTAGTCTTTCTATTGGCCTTCTCTCTGCTTCTCTCTTCTCTTCTTTTCTTCTTTTTGCTTTCTGTTTTGTTGTTTGCTTTAGTTTCTGGGCACTGTTTGGTGCTCTTTCTGTTTTCAGTTTCATTGATGTAATTTTTCAGTCCCATAGACCTTTTGGTGGTCTTCTATTGGACATTAATATCATTATCTTATCTTATCTTTTCCTATAGTCCAAACTCACACTTTGAGATTTTGGCACATTGTGATTATGATTCTAAAATATTCAAAACTTCTTCAATATGACAAAGATTTACTTACAATGTTCTATTGCAGATAAGTATATCATCAAAGAAAATTAGTAAGAATTTTATTAATTGCTGCCTAAGAATGTGGTTAATGCATCAGTGGGAGGTTGTTGGATCATTGGTGGGGTCAAATGGAAGGACTAAATATTCAAAATGTTCATAATGACATTTAAAAGTTGTTTTAGGTACATCTTCCTCATTCTGATTTGATGGTACCTTGACCTTAAATCAAATTTGGAAAAGTAGCAGGCTTTGTGTAGTTCATCCGTCATCTATTCTAGGAAAGGGTGCCTATTCTTTAGGCAACATCTAAACAACAAACTAAAACATATCTCTTACCAAGGAGGACACTTAGTTTTTTTTTTTTTTTTTTCAAACTCTCTTTATATATTTTACGTTTTAGTTTGTTGGATGCCCACTTCCTATTTTTGATGGTTCCATCCTTTTTCTGAGCAAGTACTATTGAAGAAGAAAAGGGACTACTACTTAGCATAATGTGACCCATTATTTGATCTTTTTCCAATTTCCTCCTTGAATGTATCAGGATGTCCATAATGTGTTGTTATGACTAATTTTGCTCCCTTTTGTAGCTCTATAAAGTGCTCAAAGACCTTGTTGTATTCCTTAGGAGGATGGGGTGACCTTGTATTCCTCAGGATGGGGTGGATATCTACATGTACAATTTGCTCATTATTAGACGAGTTATCTAGAATCATACTTTGTTCTATTCTATTACATGATACCACCTTCAGGGAATTGTTAGGTAACCCTTTTAGTTGCTATTTCTTTTTCATTATATCTGAAACATATTTATAAATTAGGATTATCTTTAATTGTGTGATCATTTGGGGTAGTCTTTAATTGGGGAATGATCTTAGTGCATTGGTTAATGAAATCATTGGCTAGCACCACTTTGAAACCCTTGAAATATTGGGTCTTGAGTCTCCTTTCCATTTTAAAGTGTTTATTAATGAATTTCTGGGAAGCTTTTGTATCAACTAAGCAAATCACTTTTTATCCCTTTAGTGTTCCCTTGATAAGAAAGGGCCTTTGCCTATTTTATTGAGCGATGACTGTTAAGGATCCATGTTCTTGCTCATCGATCTTTTCCTTTTTGCTAGGTGTTTTGTCCTTATAAGATTCCTCAATTTTATGTATTTTTGCTGTTTTGCATTTGAAGCATAAACCCTTTTTTGTTAATTCATCCTTGTGCTTGAATGCTTTCTTACCTTGTCATCAATGTCTTGGGCTCCATTGCCAATTGCAGAAATAACACATTATTCCTCTCTTGTCTCTTCGTGGACCTATAGGCTTATGTGACTTCCTAGATGCACAATATTTGTTTCTCCTTTGAGGCATTGGATTCAACCTTTCTTACCTTTTGTATTGCTTCTTGTACAATTTTTACTATATTCTTGATGTAGTCTTTACGCCCTTTAATAAATAAACACGCAAGTCTTCTTTGGGATAGGTTAGGGACTACGAAGGAAAGCTTCTGAAATACATTGGCAAACTCCTCTATTGTCCCATGCTCTCTTAGGTGTGAAAGTTCTTTGAAGTACAATCCTAGATGATTAGACTAATTAATGAGTATTTAAGAGAGCTCTTGACAAGAGGTTATATTTTGGTGACCTAGAGAGAGGAGTCCATGATGCCATCATCATGTGCCACCCCTTCTAGGTGGAGTATTAAGAGTTGGAGGGCATCTCCTTTTGTCATTGGACTAAGGTTGAAAAAAGTATTCAATTTGTGCAACTAGACATTTGTTGTTAATTTTTCCTAATCCATCGAGGATTCAAAGTGTTACTTTATTTACTTTATGCTTGAGATCCTTATTTATGTCTCTTAGGCACCTCCTGCCTTTTGGCTTCACAAAATTTTCTAAAGGATACACATTCTTTAATATTTGGCTCAAGATTTGCCAGAGTAAACTTTAAGAAAGCCACCTCCGAAAAAAGATATAAAATATTGGCGAATTTTTCATTATTTTGAAAAAACAAAATTATTTCTATCGGCAAATCTCTCAATTTTTTATTCTAAATATGATTAATATTGGCGATTATTTTTTAATCAAAATATTATTTTGTATAAAATATTTACGAATCTCAATAATAATAGGAAGTTCATTAATCACCATGGAATATTACAAATCAAAATTGAACATTTTTTTACCTTATGGAATATTATGAGAATTGTTAAATATACTTTAAATCAATAATGAAAAATAAATATTGGTGATATATCCCTAAAGTAGTTAATAATTATGATAATTATTGGTTAGTTCAAATTAATTTCTCTAATAATATATTATATTTAGGTAACTCAAATCTATTCATGTAACAAATATTGTGGTGAATATTTGAGTTAAATTTTTTTAATAAAATAAATTATTGAACGATTTTAAATATTCTAGAACTGAATTTTATATAACTATGGCGATTTAGGTTGTATTAAATCTTAAATTATTAGCCAAATTACTAGCCAAAAAATTCTAAAATTAGCCAATTTACGAATATTAGCCACTAAATTATACCCTAAGATTTGCATAAGCTCTAACAATTTCTTCAACACTATTTATGGGTTGATCCATTCTTCTGTATTGTCTTTGTGTAGCCTTCTAGGTAGGAACGAGGGTTTAGGTACCCTAGGTGTTGATGATCCATTATTTTTAGGATGGTTGGAACTTGTGTCTCTTCCATATGAAGATTTTTTCCAAAGGTTGTTAATTGCGTCTCCCACATTTTGGAAGGCCTATAGGAGTGCTTGGTTTGATTTTTCCATTGGACTCACAAGGATTTGATCTATTTGTTTCATAAAAGCTCTTAGTTTATTGACCATTTCATTTATGGTTGTCTCCTTTGCTCTTCTTTGATAGGTTTGCATAGACTACTTTTCACAAGATGATAGGATCATGCTTTGGTACCACCGTAATGTCCACCTTGTGTTTATGGTGGTCTTCTTTGCTCTTCTTTGATAGGTTTGCATAGATTACTTTTCACAAGATGATGGGATCATGCTCTCATACCAGCATAATGCCCCCTCCCCCCAAACCTCCAATGTTGAACTTTGTTAGCTCCTTGATGAATCAACTTGCACACATGTAAATATTTCGAAGGAATACACATATGCATACATAGATATTTACATAGACACTTGTACATGTATATTTCGTTAATAAAGACAAATTACAATTCCCATAAAGACCCTTCCTAATCCTTATGGGAGGGTTTGTAATCAGGTTCTTGGCTCATGTGGGAGGACTTTCTAGGGCTCTAGTTGTCTCGAGTTCAACATAGAACAATCCTACAGGCATGTCACCATCTCCTCACAACTCCTCTGAAGGCCTTATGGATAACCAAACTTGAAATATCCATCCTTGTCATCCTAGGCCTTATAGATATCCACTCTGGGTGTAACCATCCTCAAATATGCACACGTTTCTTTCCTAACAGTACATACTAGTTTCTTTAGAGAATATCTGATTCCCTGCCTTGTTCCCTTCGTATGTAGCAATCAATTTTCAGAATGTCTTGTGGTTTCCTTCAGAGAGTTTTAGCTCTCTACCTTAATTTCCTTTTAGGAATTTTATTATAGCAAATTCTGGCGTGGATTCTTCTGTTCTTCAACTGCTGGAAATGGCTAATGCTCATTGACTTGCTAAATTATGTGTGAGCTTAATCAGTTGCCCATGATCGTTGCAAGGACCCTTAGAAGCCAAGGTGATGCTACCTATGATTCGGATGGATGTAAAAAATTGTAGTTTGAACTGTAATTATTACTATGGTGGTGCTACTTTCTAATGTCCCAATCTTCTTATCCAATCTGTACATGTGGTGTATAGCACAGTATATACTTGTGTTTGAAAAATTCTGATTTTAATTGAAGTTGCAAGATTGTTTTGGGCCTCAAATGTGATACTGAATTAGAAATTTTATGGTTTTCTTTAATGGAGTCAGTATGCATATTTCGTCTAAATAGTCAATAATATGATGCATGTAGCGATTACTTTTGGTTTTTTGCTTCCATGATTACAGAAAATGGCATTTATTAAAGTCTGTACTTATTTGAACAGTAAGTATTTTGACATTCAAATTGATTGCCTTGTAGGAATATGGACACCGTGTTCGACTGGCAACACATGCTAATTTCCGTTCATTTGTAACTTCCTCTGGGATTGAATTCTACCCTCTTGGGGGAGATCCAAGGGCTTTAGCAGAATGTAAGATTTTCTTAGTGTAGTCAGTTCAATAGTGAAAGGTTTTGTTATTTATTTTATCACACACTTTTATGGTTGATAAGGAAATCTATTTCTTCTTGTCTTTGAGTTTTAAATAGATGTTTGGTCCCTTGTTCTCTGTGATTAACTACAGTGAATTTTCTTCATTATTCTTGCTCATGGATCACAACCTGATTTATTACACTTGAGAAGGGACTGAAAATTTTCTTTTAGTGAGTGTGAAATTTAATGAACAAGTTTCTTTAAAGAGAAACTCATCCAACATTAGGATTTCAACCAGACATCATAATTTTATAAACAAGACTAAACCCACAATAATAGGCTTTGGTAGGGGGTTCATTTCGTATTTTTTATTTTCATATGAAGCTAATTTGATCGTTATAGCACAATTATGCGAATCAGAGATTGAACACATTAAAGAGGTCGCAATTCATGTGCCTTGCTAAGGATGAGTAAATGCACGAGTTCCCTGGCCCTTGCTTTTGTAAAATTGATCTATAAGTAAACAACATATTTCAATTAATCTACGAGGACCTAGTGGAAGCAATATTTGAAATTGCAAATGTGAGAGCTGTTACAAGAATGCAAATGGACAACAACCATAAGCATTATGACCACATGAAGTCTAGTCCCCATCTTGGGTGTGTATATGACATTGTGTTTGCCTAAATTAAAAAACTGGCCCAAGTTTGAACTTTTAAACTATACTCCCTTCTCATTGGCTATAACCAGATTCAGTTTTCTGCATGTCTTTGATGTAACTTTTCTCATGAAGAAAACTGCCACACTATCTTGATCCACATTGAAAGATGTTATAGGTTGGAATTTTATTTGTCTATATCAGAATTGAGGAATGGTGATTCTTGTAAAGGTATCAACTGGGAAAGATGGAGGAAAACCCAATAAACTATGGTTCAATATGTTTCAAACATGCTTGCGGGCCCCATAGTCATAATTTAGAGGCGTGTTTTTTCAGTTTGAAATCCACATGTGATAGGCAAATCAGAGTTTGATGAAAGTGGGGAATACTTCCGAATTTCTTCTCTTCCACGACTTGGCAATCAAACCATTATCGGCCCCCCCAAGCTAGCATTTGCCCATAATAAGTGATTGACAACATTAGGCGGTGCCTAAGTTCTTGTTTAACTTGATACATCGATCAATGTTTCGATGATTTAAAAAGTTTCTAAAGGCAATGCCTATGTCAGGAGATTGGGTGAAGTGTGCAGCTCCAAAATTCTCACCAAGCCCAACTCTGCGATAATACTATTATCGAGTCATTAATGGAGTTCAAGAGTGCATCGATTGCTCAACAAATGTTTCTTCCAAATCCTTCAAAACCTCCGACAAAGAGCGAAGGCTCGACTCTAATAATTTAATTGGGGCACTTTTCTATTGACCAAGAAGAATTTTTGAGGTCTTTCAAATGCCTGACTTGGTTTGCGGCGTTGTTCAAATTGTCGAGAAAGAAGTGTGGGAATGTATGCTTCTTCAAGTGTTCAAGGTTTGCATGCGCATTCCCACATCACCGCAATCTCGATACATATAAGACAGTGGAAAGCATTGGCAAATGGGTTGCAAATGGATTTTGAACCTTTGTGATCATTTATTAATGTCTTGTTCCGTCACAATAAGATTGTGGGTATAAATAAGTTTCAGAACTGTGTTTTTTGCAATTTGATCATGCCATAAGAAAGAGATCCTCTGTTAATTTTCAGTCTATAAGTTATTCGTCAGTAATTGGACTTGTGTGGTTTTCACATCATCGCCCCATTGGAAATGGGGACCCTCTCTTTTCATTTTAGCAAGTAGGAGTCTTTGTCTTAGGCGGTTTTGGCTGGCAACATTTTTTTGAAGTCTCCAAGTCTGAGGTGAGTTTGAGCAACTGGTGGAGGCAAATCTGCAAGCATTTGCAAATGCTTTTGCAGAGGACGAACAACAGGCGGGGGCAAACACCACAAGTAGGAGGACGAACAAAGGGCAGAGGTTAGAGGATGAACAATCCTTTTTCTATAGTTTTTTCCCAGCTATAGATGACTGATGAGGCATGGTGTTGGAAATTCATTCTTCCAGATTTGTGTTTGCATTTCGTAAATATTTCTTCAATAATGATATTAGAATATAGTTTCTAATGTCATTCATTTATTATTATTAATATGTTTATTAAATTGAAAATTTTAGATTATTGAACAGTTTTTAATGTCGTTTATTAAATTTTACTTCTTTATATTTGATATTTCTTTACTAAATGGGATATACACATTGATTAATATTATTTTTATTTTTTCTTATCTGAAGAGTACAAACCTTTATTTTATATTTAATAGTTTTATGGTTAGACTTAGTATTCATGTATTTTAAAATTTTGATGTTTCAATATAGAAAAAATTAAGTGAAAAATATTCATATTATTAAAGTACTAAAACTATATTATGAAATTAATTTATATTCATATCTTTGAATTTAATGATGTTAACTCTATAATATATAGATATATAAATTAATTCTAATATTTAGTTGAAAAAATATAAATAAAATTAGTATATTGTATATAAATGTATTAATGAAATAATAAAAAATATTAAATGATCAATAATAGAAGTATTAAATAAATAATAATATTAATTTTTTAATTAACTTTTTAGAGTTGATCAAATGTTTGACCTTAATTATTTAATAATTTGTTTTTGAATTTGTTGTTAGTAGGATAATAACAACTAATGTTACCTATTGCACCTTCAAAACTGATCCAAATTCACCTTTTTGGAAATATGTCCAAATGATAGAACAAGTAGAAGGGGGTAGAACATTTGTTTAAATATGGAATTTTTGTAATGTGAGGTACAAAAAATTATATGGTCATGTGAAAGCTCATCTTTGTGTGATTCCCCAACAGGGTATCAAAGCATGTCCAAGAGAGGATGGTAATGGATTACCACCTCAACAAATAGCAGCCTATATTAGAGAGAAAGAGGAAGCAGATGCAAGAGTTTCTCGTGGCACCAAACCATTCTTTAAAGAAAGGGAAGAGATCAAGTAAGCTTCCTCCATCTCATAGTGATTTTCCAAATGTTGTAGTAGAGAGCCACCTATTTTTGTGTAGAACTGAAGAAGAACCAATTAATGTGGGGAGAAGCAAGGGGCTATGGGAGAGTGCATTTAAGAATGATGATAAGGAGATTGTAGATCAAAGTTTTGCAAGATGTTTATATGCAAATAGTTTGGCATTTAATGTTGTACGATCACCATATTGGCGAGATATGTTGAGAAAAGTAAATGAGGCTTCAAAAGGCTACATGGGGTCAGGATATGAGAAGGTGCGTAGCACCTTATTAGCAAAGGAGGTAAAAAGCATAGACACTTCAACGACTCCTATTTGGAATTCATGGAAACAAACAAGGGTGTCAATATTTCTGATGGGTGAAAGGATGCCAGAAATCGTCCATTAATCAACATAATTGCAGTGTGCCTTAAAGGGTTAATGTTTCTTAAAGCTGTGGATTGTGAAGGATGCACAATTTATTGCTAACATCCTTATAAAATGGATTTAGGATGTGGCCTGTTGTCCAAGTAATAATGGACAATGCAAATAATTGTCAAGTTGCAAGCATGTTGATTGAGACACAGTTTGAACACATATTTTGGACACCTTGTGCAATGCACTTTCTCAATCTTATGCTACAAAAGTTGGGTAGGAAAATAAATTTGATCATAGAAATCTATATAAATTTGAAGAGATCTAAATGTTCATCACAAACCATCACATGTCACAGGCCATTTTTAGATCATTTTCACAATTGGAGTTGCTAAAGGTAATTCAAATACTCGAGTCCTTAACTTTTGAATTTTGTATTTCACTTCAATAATTATGAGTTTGGTTTTAAACTTGAGCACATCTTTCTATTTCAGTATTTTCTTCTTGTATTAGGTTGCTGAGATTTGATTTGCATAGAAGACAATTGTGTTGAGGAGACTTGTGAAGGTGCGAGAGTCACTTGCTAGTATGGTTTTTAGTCAAAGTTGGGCACTATGGAGGCAATCTAGTACTGAAAGGGCTACAAATGTAAAACGAATGATCTTGGATGACACTTGGTGAGAACAAGTGGAAGATTTTCTTAGTTTCACTAAACCCATCATGAGTTTGTTCTGTTATACTGACATTGATCATCCATGTTTGGGAGAGGTATATGATGGAACTGACTCAATGCTTGAGAAAATGAAACACGTCATCAATCAAAAGGAGCAAGATCCTGAAGAAAATTTCTTCAAAGAGGTGCAAACAATTTGTGTTGAGTGGTGGAATAGAATGACCACTCCACTTTATCTTCTTGCATTCACATTGACTCCAAAATTTTAGTCATGAAATTCTTGCTATGCCATCAAGGGTACAACCATATAGAGATGCAAAAGTTAGTGAAGGGTGCAGGAAAGCTTGCAAGACTCTTCCTCGATTGTGAAATGGAAAATATAGTTACAAGTAAGCTTGCTGGTTTTGTAGCTTCCAATGGTCAAAGTGCTTTTGTTCTCTGTGAGAAGTATACGAAGGATGCTCATTCTTGGTGGTACCTTAATGGTCATACATCACCACCTCCAAACTCATGCAATCAAACTTTTATCACAAGTAAGTTTTTCCATTTTCATTGCAGTCTCTAAATCTATGTTATTTACTATTTGTAAAAATAACAAAAAATATTAACTTTGAAATGTGAATGACATTTTTTATGCTCCTCACTTCGTTTCAATAGGTTGCTAGTTCCTCCATATCTCAGCGAAATTGGAGTACATACTTCTTTATTTTATAACGCCCTGCCAGGGAGCTCAAAAGAAATTAACCTAAAGTTTTCACTAAGTTTGCCAAACATTTTTTTTTGAAAGATAATAACTTAACAGCAACAGATATAATATAGCAGAAGCAATAACATACACTCATAAATAAGCAACACATAAACATATTACAATTCTTAAGGGTCCCATGACATTGAATCACTTTTAAGTTTAATTAATACTAAAACCAATATATAACACATCCACATTAAAGAATAACAACAAGTACAAATGCATTTAAATAATATACAATTATCTCGAATGTCTCTTGGCAATTAATCAGAATGCACAATCATCCACTGTACAGGTCACAGGGTATGAAAGGTTGAAAGAATATACATCATAAAATAGATTACATCATCTCGTAAGATCTATGAAATCAAATACAATACAATAGTACAACCATTCATCATAGTACACCAGAACAAAATGAAAGAAAATATAGAACAAGGAACTCCAGCCACAGCATCGAACTATCGGATCTCAATGGTAAAAGTATAAAAGCACTACCACTCGACCTCGTGGTAACCCAAAAGGGTCCACTCCCACCGCGCTAAGGAGATAGTCTCAAGTCCCAAATAGGATAACAAACTCAAAAGTCAAATCCAACATCTAGGTCAAGGAAAACCTGAAAGCAATCTAACTCAAGGTACCAAGAGACAAATGACATCTAAACCCAAAGGCAACACAAACATGTGGGAAATCTACTATGCAAGTGGGTAAGTGTCATCGCATGAGCCAACTCGAAGGTTACCTTGGCAGCCTCGTTGGACTTCGGCCCCCTAGTGTCTCTATGCAGCATCGGTATCCTTTTGTATAGACAAGGCATACTAATGAGTCAACTCTAAGGTTAACTTGGTAGTCTCTCAAGACTCCAACCCCCTAGTGACTTTATGTGGTACCAAAATCTTATTAATTCTTTTAAAATCCATTTAATGAAATGTTATCATTTATTAAAACAACCTACAATGGGTTACCTAGGCAGCCTCTTTAGGGCTCCAACCTCCATTGCAAGTCACTTCCCAACATGACATACAGATAACCTACCCTAAGCTCAACAAAAGCAGAAGGTCTCATATGACCATAAATCACACATCAGTTTTTAAACAAGCAACTGGAAAGCACTAAAATATCACTGATCAAATTCACAGATTTCACCAATACAATCATCCTAACAGGATTGATCCAAGATCAAGTACATATATACCAAACCATGACATAACAAGGCATCACCAAAAAAAAATCACATAATTACTTTAGTCCTATACAAGCAACTGAGAAGCAATCCAAAGAGAACTGGTCGAAGACTCAAAGGTTATACCAGAAAAGTCATACCATTCACTTCAGTTCTACACAAGAGAAATTGGAAAGCAATAACAACCAACAAATCAAACTCATCAAAGAAAACATGTGACTACATCACAATGGTTAGGTATAAAAGATCAGATACATAACATCATCATAGAACAAACTCCCCAAGCCTTTGGTAAACATCCTGACTAGTCAAAGCATTAAGTCAACCGGAACCCAACCTCAGTAAATCACACATCACATACAGTACATGCAGTGTAACTTTCTCAATACGTTAGGTTTTGAGAACACCAAAGTTCAATTTTTACTTATAGGTTTCCAAGTTCTCATTTTCGTTTTCAAAACACAAAGATTCAATAACAATCAGGGTTTCAGTTTCACTTATTCAAGTATTACTGTTTACAGAGTTTTTGATTTCAATCAGGATTCACTTTTTTCGTTTTCTCAAAGTATAATAATTACTAAGGTTTCTGAATCATAAAATTTCCCTAGTGTTGATTTGCAAAAGTCTCTGAGTTCACAAGAATACCAGATTCATAAATCTTATTAAAAGTGAATTAGATATGACATTGAATTGTCAACCAAAACCCGAGTTTCATTGAATGTCATCAATTTTCATACTGAATTATAATTATTAGTATAACATATATAAATGTTAAAAGTAATTCTATTTATGCAAATCTTCAATTAAACATTTATTAAAAAAATCTAATACTAATTATTAAGTTGTTATTAATAATAATTAATAATCTCTAATAAATAATATTCATTTATTTATTAATAATAACAATTATTGAATACTTTAACAATAACAATAATTAATATTGGAACATTATATAAAAAAAACATATTAGAAAATTTAATGTATTAAAAGCACTAATTACCAAAATTATTTAAAACCAAAGTAACAAGAATCGGAATTGGCAAGGCCGAATCGAATCATGAATCAGCCATGAATCGGAATCAAATTGGCAAATTAAAAAAACCCTTGAAATTTAGTAACTTATTTCATAAACCCTTTATCGCTGATTCGATTCATCGATTCAGAAAAAATCGTTTGGCTTGAATCGAATCGCCGAATCGCGTAATCATGCGAATCACCGTGATTCTTGGAATTATGTTTAAAACAAAGCAAAGGATTTATAAAGGCCCGCCAGCCTACCCACAAGCTGCTGCAGCAATTCATCGCTGTCGGCATTCAAAAAAGGGAAGGGAGAAAGGGGGGTGGGGGTGTGGTGGCCCTCGCTCGCCCAAATGTATATTTATTACTTTTTTTTTTAATATGTTTTTTAAAAATAAAAAACATAAAATGCTTGCCCCCCTAATAAAAAGTAATAACATGTTTTTTGTAATATGTGATAAGAATTATCACAATACATATTTTATTGTGGTAATTTTTATTAGCATATTTTTTAAAAATAAATTTTCTAATACAGATCTGATAGGACAATTAATTGTAAACAATTGAATTTGCCTTTTAGAAAATTGACTTCTTTTCCAAACCCTACTCGATTAAAAATATCATTCTATTAACAAAACAAGGGTTTCTAAATTCTTAGTACTCATATACAGATAATCTCAGAATGAAGAACAATTAATTGTAAACAATTGAATTTGCCTTTTAGAAAATTGACTTCTTTTCCAAACCCTACTCGATTAAAAATATCATTCTATTAACAAAACAAGGGTTTCTAAATTCTTAGTACTCATATATAGATAATCTTAGAATGAAGAACATTTAAAATATATGACAAGGGTTTCAATTTAATTAATACATTCATAGACGAAATCAATAATAGAAAAACAGTAAATTTCAACACAAGGGTTTCAACCAAATCTAAAATTCTGAAAACAGATTTATCCAGACACGAAGAAGACAAAAAATTGAAGAATGGAAAACTATTGCGCAAATAACCCACAAGATTCTACTCGAATCTGATGCTAATACGACAACATACGTAGCACGCAAGTATTCCCCTTTCCTTTTGAAACCCTTCTCGGAAAATTGCTCCTCCAAAACCCGGTTATGGAGAAATGAACTCTAAATTGCTAATAAAGAGTTTTTCCCCAAATTTAGGGCTTTGATTGTGCAATCATGTGAAAAGCCCTTTACCTTTATTATTTAATTATATCTTAATTTTCATGCACAATCTTTTTGCCAATTAATTAAAATATCTTTATTAAATAACTTTCTCTCTCTTTAATTAATTCTCGAGACATTTTTGATAAAAATATTTATTAACTAAGTAATAATAATATATAGCATTTATTTAAAAATGAACTCCTAAATATATTATTATTAAATTAAATAAATATTATTATGCCCAAAATTAGACTTTAACTAACTCTTTAAATTTAATTATTTAATTAAATTAATTTCTCAATTAATTAAATATTGAATCCTTCATAAAATTTACATTAAATTAAATCATTAATTATTTCTTTTAAATCGATTTAATTATAACAGAAAATCGTCAAAGACTCACAAGACTAAAAATGAAAACCCATTATCAAGCTCAAGGGTTAAAATCACGAATTTACGTCACTTGACAAATTCGGAAGGGTAGACAACTCAGATACTTGTCCTACTTTCTAGGACGATTGGCTTAAGTGTAGGATTTGGACTCAAGAGTTATCTTCCCTCTCTTACAATTGAGATATTGAGGGTACACTCGTCTTAGCAATTCAGGGAAGTCAATACTTGGTACCTGCAATTTGCATAAAATCCATGCATGTACATACACATAATCTAAATTAAACAAACAATGGTGGGAAGTGGTACATCGTGTAGATCCTGACTAGTAGGTGACTACGATTCAACGCCTCAACCATATTAGAAACATCATACATAAAATAAAACATACAGGTGCACCATACACATGCAAGTATGGGGTAAGCATCCATAGAAAACACATATAAATAATCCATCTAACGAACATCATGAAATAACTGAAATCACTATAAACAATCCTCATCAACAAGGAATAATCATGCATACATGAAATAACTAGTACCAAAGTAATCTCATCATATAATCAACTGAGTATGAAACAATATCCAACAATCTGGAAATCAAATACCACCAAATATCAAACAGAATCATAAAGCTGGCCTAAAAGAGTTCGACAATAATAACTGAAAAGAAAACTAAGGGTAGGCACTACATATTCACTTAGTGAAATACAATCAATTGGCTGCAAGTAAGGCAAAAGAATTAGTTTATGTGCATTCCAACTTGCGCCTTCTTACTCATCGTCAGAATGAGTACAAGGGGGTATAAAGTTTTGGGATGTAGAGCCAGAGCGAACTGATTTGGATTTTTCAGCTGCCACTCAATCTTTTATTGGATGTGCAATTGGGTAGCCGCTGCCCTCCTAATGCAAGTATCAGTGGGGTTGCATGTGATTCTAATCTACTTACGTTATTTAATGTCATTGACAATGTTGATGTTGATGATTATATATGATGCCTATATCATTGATAAGTGATTAATAATTATAAGTGTGTTATTTTAATGTTGAACCATTGAAAAATGAATTGAATAAGTTTTCATAAATTCAAGTTTTGACAAATTGATAGCAAACTGGTATTTGTATTTTGGATTTTTAATATTAGTGGCCTTTCTGAGTTTTTTAGCATGTATGATCTGTAGTATTCTAAATTTTAATCTTGTTTTTACTTTGAAGCCTGCAAATATTCATAGAGTTATAATTTCTAATGTTTTTCTTTACTTATGTACCCAAACGTACCCAATCTTCCCCCAAAATATTGTTGTACCAGCGTATCGTACCAATATTCCCATACCCATACCGGCAACTTAGAAAAACTATATTTGATATATATAATTTTACTACTATTCTAGTTTACATATGAATCATATGTTTTTAAATAGATCAAAATCTTCAGGGGCTGTGTGCATCAAAGAATGCTTAAATTTTGTTATTTTGAAAATAAGTGGTTTTTTAATTAATTTAAAATTGACAGCCCATTGGAGACATTAAGTTGTTCCTGGGATGTCAGGGTCTCTCTTTAGAAGATGTTCCAAGGGAGACTCCTCCATGTTGAGGGAGCATCCTCTGGACATCCTCAGATTCTGCCCCAAAAAAATGTGTATGTAATGGGTATATTCTGTCCCTGTTTCCCCATTCTCTAATTTTCTCCCATCTTAGGAGGTAGTATTTCAAGGACTTTTCCTGGGAATCACAATGTCAAATCGAAGTGTTGCATCTAGACATACAATTGAACAAGTGACTATGCAATTAAGCAGCTGGTATAGAATATATAAGTGCTAAATAAAATGGGGCATTAAATACAAGAATGTACATTAAAAGTGCATCTCTGACCTAATAGAGGCTTCTGCTTGGACTGCCATGGAAGTTTATAGTATCTGGATATTATCACAAATAATCCTGGCAAAACACTTAATTATTGGCTTTGCAGTATATATATATATATATATATATATATATATAGGATCAAATTTTTTTGGAATTGTCAGACCTGCTATAATATCACTATTTCCATTGCTTGGATTATTGCTTTCCATATGTATTATTCCGCTATTGAGGTGTGTTACTTTCCTTCCATTCCTTTATTTAATGTTAAGAAGGATTAGTCATTCTCTGGGTGATTTTCTCTCAAATTTGAGCATTTGTTTTCAAATTTGCATGTATCTATTTTTTGAGCAGATATGGCGAGGAATAAGGGGTTTCTACCGTCAGGGCCATCAGAAATTTCCTTTCAAAGGAAACAGTTGAAAGCCATTGTCAATTCATTGCTTCCGGCATGTACTGAACCCGATATTGATTCAGGTGTTCCATTTAGAGCTCAAGCAATTATTGCAAATCCTCCTGCATATGGTGGGCTCTCTCTCTCTTTCTCTCTCTCACACACACACGCTCTCTCTGTCTCTCTGTCTCTCTCTCTCTCTCACACACACACACACACACACCCCTATACGTTCCTGCAAATTTTCATCCTGATTATAAGCGCGGGTCATCTATAAATATTGTTTCAGCATTTCTAGTCATTTTGAAACAAGTCAAAGTTACATCTTGTTTGTAAAGCTTCTATCGTAATCCCACATGATTTTTACATGGCATAGACACCAAATATTCTCAGAATGCATTGAACATGATTAGAACATATGCTATTTGTTTACATAAAATTGACTTGCAGTATTGATATAGTGTATGAGAGACGCATTGTATATGGTTGAGGATGCACATTCTATTATTTAGAACATTAATGGATGATAGAGTGCTAGCTAATAAATTCTCAGAATTCTTTAGCTTGTTGATCTGTGCCATCAAATAGTGTAGACTAAAATCAACCAGTTAAGCATTATGAGCACGGATGCCTGGTGTAGCTGCGTACTAATCAGAATAATCATGGTAAAGCTTTAATATTGGACCTTACGAGTACTTACAGTAAAGGAACCATAATCTGCCAGCATAAGATTGTTGCATATCGTTTGTTTTTCTTTTATCAAAAAACGGAGTTCATAATTTCTTAGCCAATAGATGAAATCATTTATTATTATTTTCTTTTTTAATTCTCTGATGTGCATTATTTAACATGTCAATAATTGCGGATGCAACTTATCATATTGTTGATTTGAATGGGAAAATGTGAAAAATGATAAACTGTCATTATGTCTACATACATTGTCTTTAGAGTGAAAATGCTGCAAAGCTACTGTTATAGTTTTCCTTTCTTTGGACAATAATTATAGATAATATGTCATGGAAAGGTACTTTGCACACCCATAGGGATGGGGCATTAGAGTGTGGATTATTAATAATTACTCCCCAAGAAAGAAAGACAGACATTTTTGACGTAATTAAAGCATAGAATAAGCCCTATTAAGTGCATGCTACAAGAATTTATTTCGGGAGCTGTTGATATTTGCATTACATCTCACAAAAAGAATGAAATAGTCATTGACTGATTTGCTGTAATTTTCCCTTTTTTAGGACATTGGAAGTCAATTAATAATTAAGTTGTCAAATAATATCAAATTCAATGGCATCTTAATTTAATTATTAAAATAACATTAATGGAGCTTACTGAAAGATTAATAAAATCATTCTAATCTAAAGTGTGTAAATAAAAATGAAGAGAAAAGGAATATTAAGAGATAGACAAGAGTCACATGGATGCGCTATTGATCAGATTTGGTTTATTATTTTGTCTTGGAGATCTTGGGAGCTTCTAGCTTTCAATTTTGAAACCCGAGGACAAAAACCTTCAAGTCATCTTGGTGGATTGGATGTAAACCCAAGTCATTTCTTTGGTAGATTTATGATGGACTTCACAGGTGGACAAATTTGTTAAGTCTTCATTTGAAGACAAACTTGTACTAATAGAGGTATTTCATATCTATTCTGAAAAGAAGATTGTAATGCCTTATCTTTATATTTAATTTCATATCTATATTTCAGTCTGATATTATATGATTTAGAGTATAATTTGTTGGATAAATAGAAATTGGCTTACCTGTAAATTTTTTGCTTAAATTCCTATGGAACGCATAGAAAAAAATGGAGCAAATATTTATAGGAGATATTTTAGTGGTTTCGGAGTTGATTTTCTTGCCAGCCTGTGAGGTTTCATGAGTAAATGTAATTATATATTTATAGTTTTGAAGTTTTAAATATCTGAATTCGGGAAACAAAGAAATATTTTATCTTGATTATATATGTTTGATTTATCCTTGACATTAAACTGGGATTTTGCAAATTGTATTTATTTGCAAATATTATTATTGGAGCCGATTCAAATAAGAATATTTTCTAAAAGAATTTTTGGAACCTCATTCAAAGGAATAATATTTGTCATGTTCAATTTATATGAAGTTGCATTAAATCAATGTTTTCTCCTTATTGTTGCTGTAATGCTTAAAATTGTTGGGCCCATTTAAATTGGGTACATAAGTTAACATTCTGCTGTGGGACATATAGCGGGAGGATATTATTAATTGTGGAGAAGTTTATATGTGCTGTGTTTTTCATTTGTGGTTCCCACATCATATAATATGGAAATAAAGCGAGATTGTTAAAATCAGTGTATAAATATTCTTTTCAGGAATGATCAGCGGAGGATGGAATAAATTGTAAGAAGCAAATATATGTAAATGGTGTTTGAATTATTTAAACTGCTCCATAATTGCTATAAAAACTATTGTGGGACTTCTTTAAATATTTCTTTTCATTTGGGTTTAATCAGAAATATGTTAGTGTCAAAATCTAGTTTGGGAGAGAAATATTTGAAATGAGCCCCCTCATTAGCTGAGCATCTGTGCATAGTCTTCATCGAGTTTTATCTAGATCTGGTTTTGAGTTGCCAAGATAGGACTTCTAGTGGAGCGGAGTTACTGTTGCAAAGACTTGATAGTTTTAGTAAGTGAATGACTGGAATATGCATATGTTTGGAAGCCATTCCAGTTAACAGAAACCTCTAAGTTTTCTTTTTTTTGACATAATGTACTTATTGTTAATGTGTTGAAATAGATTTTTTTAAATTAGGGCAGAAGATGAGTAGCATCTTCCCTGTGGAAGTGTGAACTCAGTTAAAAAATAAAAACAAAATGAAGACAAGGGCAGATCATTACGTTGGATCTCAAATGTGACGAATTGATTCTACAAATATTTCAATTTTTTTAAAACCAAAACCTGAAAATTACATCTAGCCAATGTGAGGATTTGTGTGCAAACGGGTGTCTTTAATCTTAGGCGAGGATGAAGATATGTGCAAGCAGTTGCAATCAGGCTTGTTGGCAATTTGGAGAAAGGACCATAATATCTCACTGATTGCTTATGTGTTCTCAAAAGGGTTGATTGTGCATAAACTTGAAAAGTTCAAGAAACAAATGATTGAAAATGAACGAATCTCAATGGGCTTACAAGTTGTAGGGTCTGCCAAAAAAAGTAAGAACTGAATGAGAAGGGAGCAGATTTGTTGCACATGTCGTGAAACTTAGATATCTTATTTCAATTGTGGAGTTAGTAAGGAAGATGAGTTAGCCAAAGAAGTTTGGACCAATGATGAAGAAGATAGGAATTCCATCGCTTTGTTCCAACAGAATGACAAATGTTTGTGAGGAGATGGGTTCAACTATTGTTATAGGTTGGGGATATATGAATTTCTATATTGGTGACATTAAAGTTTTGATTGACAATTTATTTGATGAGAATGGTACTATTGAAGGAGAGAACATGTCTGCATCTCAAGATGTTTCCAATGAGGGGTATCAATCTTCATATGGTGAGAAATTGCTTGGGAATGATGACCTAGCAGCAAGTTTGACATTGTATGCAGAAAAATCAAACAAGGAGTTTGAGGCCTATGATGACATTGCTGACGTCCTTGAAAAGTGTGACGAAATTAAGTGTTCTTTATGGCAACATTTCACTTATGCATGATAGTGTTTTGGAGGACCAATCAAAGAAGACATTTCAAGATGATGGTGTTAAGATACATATTCCAAGATGATGGTGTTGAGACACATACTTTGAAGAATCAGTCAAAGATCATTGATGATATGATTGTTGTAGCCTTAGTACATTATTAAAACACTCACCAGATCATTGTAGACCTCTAGTGGAAGGCTCAGATTGGAAGGAGACAGAGTGCATTGAAGGCGATTCTTATTTTGTAGATTTGCAGGTGGTCAAAGTAGGTCTCGGATCCATGAACTTGACTATTTGTATTTACTTTTAGACTGGCATCATATCTTAGAGGTTGCTGAAGTGTATGTTGATAAATTAAAAGGAAAGGAGGCTGAGGTCAATAAGATCATCATGGAGCTTTAAAATACCGATGCAATATTGACAAACACGTAAAGGGCTTGTCAAGAAGCGAAAAAGCATATAGTTTTGATTAATCACTTTAGGGAAGAAGAGAACAAAGGAAGGATTGAGTTTATCAAGGAAGTGATTAAGGAACTTGACATCATATGGAAGACTTATGATTTGGACAACTGTACAAAAAGATCAAGAAATGAAATTTTGGATCAGTCAGAACTGTGGTATGATTTTGGAGTAAAGGATAATCATCAAGGGCTCTTCAAGAAGCCAAAATTCAGATTGTTTTCATTAATCGTTTTAGAGAATAGGAGAACAAAGGAAGGACTGAGTTTATCAAGTGATTAAGGAACTCGAAAACAAAAGAAAGACCTATGATTCAGACAACTATCCAAAAAGATCAAGAAATGAAGTTTTGGACCAGCCAGAACTTTGGTATGAGTTTGGAGTAAAGGATAATCTTCAGTTTGTTGACAATTCTTAGTTTAAAGTAGGTGTTGATCAATTGCTAATTCACCATTTGAGTTGAATGAGAAAGTCCTTTTTGACTCCATTGATGAGAATGGAATTGATTGGAGGATTTGGGGCCTAGGTTTAGTTTTTAGTGATGAGTTTTGGTCACCGGATTGGAATAGTACTGCTGCCCATTTTCCAATCAGCTTACACATGAGTTCAAATTCTAATCTACAGATGAGTTGGATAGTTTCTTTGCTTTAGTAGATGAGTAGTTCATGGTTGAGGGTGGATGATAGATACAATTTGATCATTGGAGATGGATTTTCAGCTACTTCCATGCTCATGACTCCTATTTATTCAATGACATTTCATATTGTTTACTGTTGTACTAGAGCCTTTGCAGTGTTTGTGTTGACCTCAAACATGGAGCAATTTGATTTGGTGCACTTGCAAACTTCAATACAATTAGTTGGGGGGCATTGGTTGGGCACAACTCAATTATTCTTCACTTCCATGTGAGGGAATTTGAGTTATTGTGGTCACTTTAATACATAATGATGGTTTGATTGTAGTGAGTTGGAATTGTTGGGATTGTTGGTTCCCAAAATCGCAGATTGGAATCCTACGAGTCTTGTCAACTAGATGTTGGGATATCCAACCGGTTATGGCCAACGTGACGGGATTAATCGATATGATCGAAATCACCTATGCTTCTGGCTCTGCAAAGCCAAGTTGGGTGCACCTAATCTTGAACCAATCAATTGAACCCACGATTACGTATAACAAATTGATTTGAATGCAACAAAAGTCTTCCAAAATGGCAAGAAAGTTAGAAAACTTTTGACTTCCTCAAATAAGTACAACTTTAATGATAACTTCAGAATATGAATACTTCAAACTTGTAGATTCTGAATTAAGAACAAAAATGAATGATAATGTAAATATGAGAGTATGTGAAATGAAAAGTTATTATGGATTGTTTAAACAAATGAATATATTAACCTTCAATGGAAAGATCAGGAATAATTGACAACATATGGATTATGAACTATGAGCAATTTAATGACTAGTGCCAGAGTTCAAAAAAGGGCAATAGAGTCAATATTATAAGTTTTAACGTGAAATTTTATATGTTTGAACTTTAAATAATTTAATTACCAAGATGTGACGAATTATACTTATGCCATTTCAAACTAGTCTATATTGTTTAAAAAATCCTACGGAGACAATAAACACAAATATGAAAACAATTTAATATTTCACTATATCTGTGATTATCGAGTTTGAAAAGCCACTATTGATTCAATCTACTTATCTGATATTAAATTACTTGCAGAAATAAAAATGATCATAAAGGACAAACTATATAATATTTTGATTCTAAAGCTTTAATTAAAATAAAAACTCTTACGGGTTGTGCCAGAAATAAAATTGCAATGAAGACACTCAGCATTGATGCACTATTTGTTGCAATTCGATCCCAAATAGCATATAAAAATTTGCCCAATACTCTAACATCCAGCTTGGTTCAAGAATCCAATCCTCGCCAATGGAAGTATAACATGTGAATAGAGTATATATAAAGTTTTCAATATGCAGAAATTTGTAGGAATTGTATCGGTATCTTTCCTTTGACATACATATCTTATTTATAAATGTGAAGAGGTGCCTAATAAAACAACATATGCTTTTAGAGTGCCTAATTACAATTTAACAATTTACAACTGCTCATTTACCAATAAAGGAGTGTCTAATTAAGCCATCAACTTTGCCCAAAACACAGCCACTTCTGCTTTCTCAAAATTCCAATGGATTCTAGGAATACGTTAGTTCCATCAATGGAATTTGAAAGACAATATAAGAAGATTTTGTGGCCTTTTAAAGAGTGCAATAGAAGTTCTGGAAGTTCGCACATACGTGCAAATCCTCCTCCCGAGTGTGTTCTCTCTACTTCGATAGTGATCCTTCATCCGTTTATGTTGTTCATTAACTGTATCCTTGCAATGTTGATATGGGTTCGAACAACTAATCTTCGTTTTATCCTTGTGGTTCTATTTCCTGCATCAAACACAAAGCAACGTACGATAGTAATCATCAAATAATGATGGGTAAAAATCCTTGTGTGGGAGGCTTCTGCAAGATACAAAAATTAAGATTTCGATTATTATGCTCATGATCCTTTGGAATAGCAATCCTCGTATATGTCAAATTCCTGACAATGTCGGTAAGTTTCAAAATTTCGTTCAAATCTTATACACATACTCAACAACTCTTCATCTATTGGTTTGACAAAGGTATTATTTGTGGATTATCGAAGGAACTATCTGCAGATGTATTTACTCCCATACTATGCTTGTATCTCGGCACAGGTACTACTTTATGGATGATTAGTTTGATTGCAATATTGTTACTAAATCCGTCCTTCATATCATCATTGCTTATCCTGAATATTATGGCTCCCAATCAAATCCGCAGTCGATGACTACTTGAACCAAATATCATCAAGAAAGGGGCTCACGATCATATAGTTTCGTGTGGTCTATCTATTGAATTAAATAATCAGTCCTTCAACCCGCACAATCCTGGCACATTGTGTTAATTCTCTAAGTAACTGTGATAAAATAATGTTTTGATTTCTTTGATCGAATAGATTTGAAAAGCATGTTTCTTCTTTATAAAATTGTTTTGTTTGAATTTGCTCCCTTTTAGTCAAATCAACGATCTCTAAATAGATGACTAAATGCATCTTGTAACCTAACTAGTGTGGTCCTAGCAATTTGCCCTTGGCGATTTCTTGTAGAGATATATAACAATTTATAGATTTAATTCAAACCTTCCTAGATCGATCATATTGAGTCCAGAATATTTGAAGATCAGTTGCTACATAAGGAAAGTACTTTATAAGCATTATTATTATCAGAATTTGCAGAAACTTTACATGGTTCCAGAGCTTTGGTTGTCGAACCTTGGCTCTGCAAATTGATAATCAGATTTAAAACATTTCTAGCAACATCCTTCTACTGACAATGGCCAATGCAATCAGACCCCAAGACAGGTTTGATGGAAAAGACCACTTCGTTGCATGGAAATTTAGAATTTTGATGGCTCTTGAAGAAAATGATGTTAAACAGTTTGTTGATAAGGAATCCAAGCAACTTGATGCTGATCCTTATAAAACTAACTAGATCAAGGGAAACAGGAAAGCCATGAAGATCATAGTAGATGGAGTTAAAAATGAAATAGTAGCTATGCTAATGAAACATTAGACAACATTCAATATGATGAGTGCATTAATAAATGCATATGAGGTTAATAATGTGACTAGAACCCTTTCACTAAAAGGGCAACTAAATCAAATTGTTCATTGCTGTTTAAACCCGACAAAAACAAATATTGTGGAATATTGTAATTGTTTCCTTATTTGTATCTATTCGGTCCATTTAAAGGTTAAAACATCATAGATTGGTTTAAATACGCATAAAAATGAAATAATTTGACGCATCCTGATAATTGAATTGTTTATAGATTTAATATACATAAACTCATAAAGTTGCATGTGAAAATATATAGTTTTCACTCTATCACCCTTTCAAATTTCAGCACTGATCATTACCTTACTCATATTTCTCAATTCATATGCCAGCAATATTCTAATCTGTTTCTTTTAAGGGTTTGAGATCTATTCGTTTTAGTAATTCACTTTTAATCGTGTTTCAGCATTCACAAGTTTATTAAAGTAATCATATTTTGAAGATTAATACTCACAACTATCAATTCAGAAATTTCATTAAAATCTTGCCATATCGGGAAATTGTCTTTGCATTGAATCTATCTGCTATAAACATCTTGGATCCAAGTTTGTTGTCCAAGATCAGGCGTATAGGCCTTGGTTTTGCAGAGCGGAAAGCGCAGAGGATCTAGATTGAATTGATCGATCTTGTTAATTTGGCCACAACCGATTAGATATCCCAGCATTGAGTAGGCAAGGCTCGTAGGATTCTAATCTACGGTTTTGGTAACCAACATCAGGTTCGAGGAGAAGGTCTACCCGCCTAGGTGTAGTGGAGCTTGAAGTGCAGGGGAATCAAGGTGATTCTTGTTCGTTGGCAAAAACTGATTGAGAGATCCTATCAGAGAAGTGACATGCTCTTGGATTTCCAATCTGCGGTTTTGGGAACCAATACGTCCAATTCACTAAATAAGATGCTACTATAAATCTTACCATCATCCATAGCAGGTTCCCCCTCATTGCAATATTACGTAAGTTTATATTATTAATGTCACTTTATTATTATATGAGCACTTTATTTTCTTAAGTGGGAAAAGGATATTTTTAAAAGGAAATAAAAGAACAAAGAAAGGACTGTTTAGAGTCACCAGGTTGGGCTTAAAAGAAGGATGCATTTGCAACATACTTGGTTTTATGATTTTGGATTTCTTCTCTCTTCGAGTGTATCAGAAAGCTTTAGCCAATTTGATGACAGAAACTCTTGAGCTCGAAATGGACTGGAACCCATTGTCTTGTTGGAGATATCACACGAGCATCTCACTTTTGGTTAAATCCTTCTTTTCTTAATACCAATTTGATTGTATTTTTTTGTTTAAGATTGACTCTTGTTTTGTTTTGCTGAAGGATTGTAAAGCAATATCATTTTCATAATACTTATATTTTCAGTTGGATATTGGCATTTGTTGAATGAATTGGAAATCTTTGCATGCAAATCAGTTGTTAGTATTGCATTTTCGAGAAAAATTGGGGAAAATATTTGGTTAGGGATATTGGAATCAAAGTATCGAGAATCAGAATCGGCAAGGCCGAATCGAATCATGAATCGACGATGAATCAGAATCGAATCGGCCACAAATCACCAAAATTAAAAAAACCCTTGAAATTTAGAGATTTTAACAATTTAAAACTTATTGCATGCACCCTTTATTGAATAGAACTTAAACACGCTAGAAGCTAAAATACATAAACATGGAACATAAATGATAAATCCATCACATACGTAACTATGTTACACGTAAAATGTAAATTGTAAATTGTAGCTGAAGTAAATAGAAATCATAGGATTGTAATGAGTCAAATCATAGAATGTATGTAAGATGAACATCCATAAGACATGAAATCATAAATGTATGTAAGATAAAGATCCATGAAATGTATGTCTATCAGTATTTGTAAACAAAATGAAAAAACAAGGCTCCAGGTGAAGCCTCATTATCATTCGCAAGCTCGGCCACAGCCTCAACCTCAGCCTCTAAGTATCCTGTCTGCCTTCTACAAAGGCGTCTAAGGTAGGTCCTAGAGGACTGCTGAGTCATAGCCCTTGCATGTAAGATGGGCTTCGAACAACATCACTAGGGCCTGTGTTTGTGTGTGCGCATGTGCGTTTGCGAGTGCCTCAAAGTGCTCTAGTTGCCTCCTTTGCTATGGCCACAGCTTTAGCCTCTGTATCTACTTGGTCAACCCACTCATGGTCTACCTTAGTAAAGACTAGAGCCACAACCTCAGTGAGCCACTCTGATTCTAGATCAATCTCCTTTAGAATGATCAGAGAGGAGTCAGCGCCCAAAATTTGTCTAATCCTAAGGCAGAGGTTGTGTTTTTATTAAAATTTGACTTGTCTTTTTGCCTACCTACGCAACCTATTTTTTGTGATTCACAAAGGTGATTTTGGCGATTTTTTGAATGAATATCATGAATCAGGGATTTATGTGATTCATGTGATGAAATCAATGATCTGGTACACCGGTTCAAAAAAAAGGAACCGTGAACCAAATCACCGGACCGATGATTCAAGCGATTGCATGGCAATTCTCATTACTATGCTAAAAACAGATATTTCATGCAACATAAACCAGCAAATGACTAGAAGAATACCCATGCAAAATATCTCAGAGTTTGTTATTGCATTGTAAACTAGTAGATACTCATAAAGATCTTCAGTTTAATACAATTTCAGATTTGTTATTGTATTATAAACCAGAAATGCGATACACGTGCATTACATCCAATCGTAGAAACAGTATTATAGTCACATTGGAGAGAAGCTAAAAGATGCACCTGTAATCCCAGATGTGAATTCTGATGCGAATCCCCCATAGATGATGAATCAAGGCTGCATCCAATTCACTAGAAATCCTAAAGGTTTTTTGTCCTCAGGCTTCAACAAGAGAAAGCTAGAAGTTTCCCAAAGTTCTCCAAATAGAAACCAGAAAATCAATCTTAAATCCAAGCATGCTCAAATGAATGAAGCTTTCTTCATTTATGTGCAATACAATGACCCTTCAATTTCCTCCTCCTATCCTTCTGTCTTGTCCTTTTTTTGTCACCTTTAACCCACTTTAATATTAATCTGACCCATTTTATAAATTCTGCATTAATTTCACTTAAGCCAAAATTAATGTTTTATGAATTAGACGTTAGAATTCCTACTGTCCCAAAAAGGGGATATTACACTTGAAGAACTAATCAAGTGAAATATGAAATTGTTGATTTCAAAGTCTTTAATGGAGTCATCATTTAGGAACAATTTTTGCAACATCATGATGACGATGAACATATCATCAAGGGTGATTCATTTCTAGAATCGACAGTGAAAAGGTATATTTTATCATGGAAGATGAAGAATCCCAAGTATATGATAAGGAACTAGACCAGGGAGGTTCTTTTATAAGGATCCACAATAGAATCATGCTTTCTTAAGTTACTGTTAGCAAAAGTGGATAGGTTTTGTAAATGTGTTTGTTTACTTCATTTTGATCGTTCATGACTATTTAGTTAGGATAATCTTTTGTTGGGATGATCTAGGAATAGCTTGACTCCATGCCCAATTGGCCAGATATTGATTTACCTTAGTTTCCTACACCCCAATTATGTGTCATGCTCCCTAAATGTAGTCAATTGTTATACCCATGTGAACATTTTAGTATGGAGTCATTTTGAGTCAAACTTAAGTCCTTATTCCTTAATGAATCTTAATCAAATCCTTGTTTTCTATAAATCTCCTATTTATCAATCTTTGATTAATGTCAATACACAACTAATAGGATTTTCTTTCCAATGCACTAGATGATTCGGTAAAATGCAAATTAAATACGAAAGAGAGTAAAAAAATGGGTAGATAGATAGTGCGTTGAAGTGCTTCTCTCCACAAGATGGACACTTTTTAAAGTTTCAAATTAAGTTATTGGATTTGTGTGTTTGGGTTTGGGTATGGATTCGGGTTTGGTTCAAGGCTCAAGTTCACCCTTGGTTCAAAGTTAGGTGCCGAAGTCAAAAGCTAAGCAAACTAGGGTGTTTTGGGTGTTGTGGGTGTCGAAAAGAACATTGCAAGCAAGAAAAAGCCCATTTAAAATGAATATGGATATTGTAATTTAAACTCACATTATGACAGTTTGAGTCTTGAATATTATAGTTTTGCAAATTATGAGTATGATATTATGAGGTATTTAAAAATAAAATTTATTGGCAATTATGGATTTATTAGGATTGCTTTTCTTATAGTTCTACAATTATAGGTATAGTTTAGAATTTAGATGTTTGAACATATATGCATATGTATATTCATATATGTATGTATTCATATATATATATATATATATATATATATATATATAGACATACCTGTAGTTGAACCCAAGTAGAAAATTGTTGTACTGGCATACACAAACTCGTACCTTATACCCACACTTGTACTCAAATCAACAAGTTGGTTTCAAGGAGAAAAGTATGCATCTCTGAAAATTTATGTGCCTCTTTTGAATGTCCAGCATAAAGAAAAAATTAAATGAAATTTGCCCACAACGGAAAGTGCATTCCTTTTCATAAGCTGTCCAATGTAAACATCAAATTAAAACAAACAGTGATGCATAAATGAGAAAGATCACCCCCTGTCACAAAGTAGGTGAAGTCAAGTGAGAATTAAATGAAAATTGGTTATGTGGCATGTTGGGTGCTCCTTATAAATGCACGGCCAGCTTAGCTGAAAATCAAATGATAAGAGTTGCACTAGACCATTGAAGTGCTTCTCTACAAAATGTGTTCCAA
Source organism: Cupressus sempervirens (assembly GCA_028749045.1). Taxonomy (NCBI): domain Eukaryota; kingdom Viridiplantae; phylum Streptophyta; class Pinopsida; order Cupressales; family Cupressaceae; genus Cupressus; species Cupressus sempervirens. The sequence goes on from CM053790.1 coordinate 351,606,912, forward strand.
GTAAACTTAAAAACACAACAAAATATTGCTCATAAGTGAAAAAAGTTAAAATACATGACCATATGAGTGATGACCAAGTTTTGTACGTTAAAAACAATGTTTTTTGAAATGGAACAACATGCACTTGATGCAACAAGGAAATATTGAAAATAAAAACATAACAAAAAGGTCTTGTAGATTAGAGATATGTTCCCAAGTGAGACATTTGCAAATTTTAATGAGGATTACATTAGTTATAAGTATACTTTCTGTTGTCATCAGAATGATTTATAAGATAAAACTTTGGTTGTTTTGTCTTTTCCTTCACTCTTCACTAAGGTGCTTTGGTACAATGTTATTATTTTCAATGCGTGTGGAGGCTGTGATTGAGTAAAGAATGAATTTAACAATAAGTGCTTTTGGATTCAACTATGTAAGATTTTTGCATCAATGTTTCATGGATTGTGGAAAAACTCATTCCTACAAAAGAATGAACCTCTTCATTTTCAAGTTTCTTTAGAGGATTTGTAATGGTTGGAATGGATATGTTGCATTTGAATCAGTGAGAGGTTGTTCATCATTAGATGGCTTTTTTTAGCAATTGCTATTATTGGAAGAGAGTTGTGAGATAACCTTTTAGAAGATTTATCTCAGGACATGATATATTTAATTGGAGTCCTTTTAAATATTTCTGTGCTTTAGTTGGTTTAATATAAATGGTTTTGTATTTAAGATTTTCCTGGTGTGGAAATGGATAGTTTGTAGAACAGGAACTCCATTATGATTTCTCTTTTGTCTTGAATAAATTGCATGGAAAATGTTGTAAGCAATGATAATCATGCACTTCAGATGAATACATAACTAATGCCAGAGCTGAAAAAATGATCAGCTCTAATAGGGACCAACATTATATTCACTATTCCTAGTGAAAGGACAAAAATCAATATCACACAATCTCTTTCATATAGACTTCTATGCAGGCTGAGAAATAAAGTAAAAAAGAAATTGCAAGAAGACACCATGCATGCCATCAAGAGATATATATCTTGAATGTATTTTTTCACATGTCTCTTCAAATTTCTCGTTCTTTCAAAAATGGCATTTTCCCAATATTTAGCATCTAGCATATCCTTTCCAGACAGTAGATCAGACAAGCAGTGCCACCATTAGCAGAAGTATTGGGCTTAAATGCGTCATCATCATCATGCCCCATAGACTTCAAAGATGTACGGGGATTCAACACCCCTTCAATATCCTCAATTACTCTGCTAATAAAATTCTCAATTCTATGAACACAGAAACAAGCATCTGTATCAGCGAAGCCTTAGTGGTAACAACATTCTTACTCCCCAAGTAAATATTATAGCAAGACCTCACAATCCGAAGCGGGGTATCCCCGTGAATGTGCATTGACACTGAATTTGCTGCAGAAAGTAATGTCTTGAGCACTAGAAGCTCCATATTCTCATCTCCTAGATCATGTCATTTATACACTGACTCAGAAATCTGAAACAGTTTAGAGTCTCCCCTCTCCCTACAGACATTCATCATGGATAACAAGCTACTGCCTGCACCTATTTTGAGAGCATGGTAATTTCATAGGCTCAATTCCTGTCAGTGTCATTCAGCATGTTCAAGTAAGATGTGTGTCCCTTAGTGACTCGTCTTCTTGTTCGCAAGGGTTAGGTTCCATCACCACCCATTCGGACTTTCTCGTCAACAGGTTCAGCTTCAGCTGAAACGCCCACTGTTGCCATTCATTTAGTCATTTGTATTTTCAAACTTCTGCAATTTGCAGTCCATTGAAGGATGATGGCATATATGGTACAAATACTTTTTGGCTCATCTAGAAGACCCTTTCTTACCAGGTGATATAAAAGACCCCAAAGAAACTTTGTGATATTAACACCATATTTTTGATCATACGAAAACAACATTACTGGAATAATCAGTTACTGTTCCCACCCTCAAGGATCAAATTTTCCCTCACAAAGTAACTGATGCAGCTCTCCTGTAGAAATTCAACTAACAACCGTTACTTTCAAATATAACACATGGCACGTATCATCATGGAACTGATGTTTGTGCATGATGCCCAGTCATCAAGACAAGAGCAAAATGAGCCCCTTAAACGAACCAGTAGTAGCCAACATGATGTTGAAGATATGAATCGACAAAATAAGGAAAACCGATGAGCCTAAAGAAGTAGTTATTAAAATATCTTGCCACAAAACAAGATGGTAGAGTGATGAGCGAAACCAACAGTGAGAACATCATGTTATGCAGAAACGTGGAATACATGAAGGCCCAGCTGAGACAATGCTCATTTGCTGTTCTTGTCATCATTTACAGCAAATCCAAATGCTTTAGAATCTACAACACGCCACTTACAAACCTCAATCTGGAAAAGCTTCACGAAACCAGTTCAGAGACATCTCAGGAGAACATGATTCTCCACTCCTCTCCATGGTCACTTGCATGATCAACACTACCAGCAAAGATAGAAAACACACACATAACATTTAGTCAAGAAGAAAAATTGCGTAGACGGAAGCCAAGGGAAATTATAACTGCACAAAATAATAAAGAAATAGGATGAGAACGAAGCCATGCCTCCATCATCACCACAAGAAATAGAAGGCAGATCTGAGTGATTCATATCACACGAGCCTTGACAAGTGTCCTTAATAAATCTGTCACAGAGTATGAGGAATACATAACTAATGCCAGAGCTGAAGAAAAGAAAGCTTACAGTGGTGCCATGAGAACAATGACAAAAAAATTCCCTGTAACTCATATTCATGGACATCTCAAAGGACACCCGTATTTCTTCAGTCTTTCTTATGTTTTCCACGAGCCTATATTCCAAGCATTACTTGATGATAATAATCACGTATTTAGATACATTGAGCTAGTGACAAGGAAGCACACTTACGAGTCCATGGAATATTTCAGTGATCTCGAAATGAACTACGCACAAGATTGTGGCATAATATGTGCTGGTCTTGTTCAGTTATGCTTTCCTAACAAAAATCCTATTGATCTGAGAAAGATCAACAGAGAAAGAAATCTAACATCCTTTTCCATCCTACCGTCCACACCATTACTCACAAAATACTTTATCTTCCCTTTAACCTCCAGATTTGTAGTTCGTCTCTGATAGCATGTTAATGTTACTTCCCAGAGATTGAGATAATCAGCAATAAGAAATAGCCGAAATAGATACAAGAGACACAAAATTACCCTTGGAAAACCCTTGCAAAATTGAAGGGAAAAACCCAGCCACACAACAACTCTTTATTGATAATAAAATGTTCAAGTGTACAATGCCTTTCGCTTGATGCTATATACATAACAAATAAAGAGACTCTTCACATTACATCCAAAGGTCTCTTGAAATCTCATCCGAAGGTCTCTTCATTTTCAATATACAACTCTTCGAATTTCCATGCCTCAATGCATGTCAATTGACACATGTTTTTATATTTTATATTACAATTTTATCATAAATGTCCTGTTCAGCTGAAGGTGACTATAAAGATAATAACGCTCATATTTCTAGAGATAAAGATCTCTATTGCGGCTACAATCTCCAACAAGGTGAAGAGCACTGAATTAGTGCTTTAGCACAAAGTGTACAAATTGTATGAGAGATACTTAACAAAATCGTTGATCATTCTATATTCTTGGTATTATATAGTTACATATGCTACTATAACTACTATTATTCTTTGGTAGGGTGGAATTTATTGGAAAATATTCCTAAATTCTAATTAAGTTTTTATATTTCAGCAATATATATTTTTGCATCAACTTTCAGGCTCAGGTGTCGATTGATGCAAGCTGTTCCTTTGTACTGCTCCATTTTGCCCAGCAATGCCTTTGTAGTGATGATACTTTGCTGCACATGTATTACCAACTCAACATCTGTTCCTTGACATAATTTTCACCAGTGACTTACTTTTGATATTAGTCACCGGCATTGGATTTCAATGACGTAAAAGGCCATTCTATCCTGGCGATGTTATCGAGTGATCTTAATTTGCTAGTGGCCTTTGCTCAACCTTTTAGTGTATGATTGTCAGCAATTGAACTTTAATGAATTTTTCAAAATTGAAAAAAAGGACATGTTGAGCCTCATCTTTAACTGGTGTTGGTCTCCCTTAAGCTATCCTACTGGTATAATTCATTCCTTGAGTTAGTAAGTCTGCAAGCAACTTTAACAGTTTATTCCTTTATAGTCAATGGGGTTCTTCTGCCAGTTTCATCACTCAAGGAATTAGAGTTCCCTCTATTTTATATGAAGAGGAAACTTGTTTTCTATTTCTGGAGCCAAACATTAGGACATGGTATTGAAGATCTTCCCTTTAGCTTAAATTTGTATAACTCGATCTCTTGCAAGGAGCCCTGGTGTTCCTTTTTATACTTCCATCTTTGATTAATCATTGGAAACAATGAACAAGGCTGCTGTTCCACTTCTTTAAGTGCTTTTATCAAGATACAAACAATTTATCCTTTGTTTGAGAGAAAGAGTTTATGACTGTTCTGTATGCGACTTTTCTTTCTAATGGCCCTCAATGAAGACATTTTTTTTCATCCATTCAAGCTGTGTGCTGTGATGGGCAATGATATTCTCATTATTGTCAACTTCAGAGAGAGTAACAGTATTGTCACAATTCATACTTTTCTATTGTGCATAATCTTTGCTAAGCCTTTTACTCAATAATTTATCCATTTGTCTTGATTTTCATATAATACACATGCACTATAGGTATTGACTTCCAAAATTTGGTTAACTTATTTTAATTCTAATGTCAGTTTATTTATCGAAATATCATAACTCAATTACATGATATCTTTCCAAATTTATTTAACAACAGCTTCTTGATAATAGGATCATGTGTGAGATCTCACTCATCAACATAAATTTTATAATTCTTGTGGATATTTTCTTCTTCTTCCTTCGGAATGTACCTCATCTGGTTTTGGACCTTGAATTATTTTCTAATACCATTATTTTCTTTCACTACACTTGTCATAATTTTCTTAGTATTGTGTATTACTTTTTCTATAATTTAAAAAAATCTCCCTGTTTCCTGTGTAATTTTGCCATGAAAGTGTAATTTCTGATAGTATCTTTTTAAGAAGCCATACCTGTTTGCAAGCATTGTGCAACTTCGCTTTGAACTATATTTCTTAATGTGAGCCGTTCTTGCATTTCTTTTTCATTTTTTCCTGTTTTTTGAAAACCATTGCTTTAAATAGATTTATCTGTGTTCAAAACATTTCTTTTTTGGGATGCTAATTGCATTGGCTAACTTTTTCTTGTTTTGACATTTATAAGGTGGTTTCTTACTAGAACAGCATAAATGATTTACTACCAGCATTTAATGGCTTAAGTTATACGGTATCATGCAGTTTAGAACTTTTTTTTTTTGTGGCTTAAGTAGCGATTTAATTTCATTGGCTGGATTAACCATTTGGTTTTCCCGAGCTCTTGTTTTGATCGTTAACATTAACACTAGGTTATTGAAATGGTCAATATGTGTGTCTATTATAGTTGTTGATGTTAATTTGATAGGTTTGATTGGGCTACTTATTGTGTCATGCAAAGCAAAGCAGCTAATGGTGACATTCTTTTGTCTGTAGGACATGTACATGTGGCAGAAGCTCTCCATGCGCCTCTACATATTTTCTTCACAATGCCTTGGACGTAATGCTCTTGATCCTGACATTTAGATATTTAAAAATTTAATGCTTTTTTCTAGAAAGAGTAAAGGAAACTAGACTCTTTGTATATAAAAACTAACATGAACATGATGAATGTACAATACAAAATCAGTTTTTTCTAAGATTTTTTGACATTTATACATAAAAAGTAGACAAATTAGGTGGCTAAAATAATGTGGTGACACACTGAGATGTTTGTAGATTTGCTGCAAAAAGTCTGAAAACTGTCAAGGTGAAAAATGGGGTAAACAGTTCTTTTATTTATTTTTGAAAACATTCCAGATTTGAGAAATTCACATCATATAATCTTGTTCCTGTTTTTACCGATCTATGTAAATATTCCACCCTACATTTTTTGTTTTGTCATTTCATGAATCCTCTTTTACATCATCTTACAACTAAAGCATGAATACTATTAATTATTTAAGTATTTCCTCTTCCCTTTGCTATGTACTATTTACTTATTTATGGGGCAACACCACAATATGTCATGTCACTATTTTTTCGTCTGATAAGTAAGAGAAATAGGTTCACTATAGATAAATATCATCAGAACACAGAGATATGGTTCCAAAGTATTTCAAATGTTTGGCAAGTTGATATATTCTACAGAACATTGAATGTAGCCCATTTACACTGAAATATGTTTGGAGAAGTCTCCTTCCTATAGAAATGATGTATAAATTTATCTGTGAAATCAATGACGGTTCATAACTTTTTATTTCATTGCATTGAATTTTATTTCAAGAAAATATCAGAATCCTGTCTAACCAGCCTTGCTTATTTGATTATTGACATAGAACATATAGTTTTCCCTCTTGTTTGTAATTTAGAACTCCATCTAAACTCTTTGAAGTAGAATTCTATTACTTGAATATCATAATAGCAAAACAATATTAATTTTAGGACTTTTTAATTTTTTTTCTCAGATTGCCCCCTTTATCTTAAAATTCTTATGCTGATGTTTTATCAGATTCTTATTAGATATGTGCATTTTTCAACTTTTTTGTATTATATATAGGCCCACAGCTGAATTTCCTCATCCTTTGGCACGAGGGACACAAAGTGCTGGTTATTGGGTATGTCCAAAGCTTTTTTGTTGTTATATGGTAATGCATGCTTTCAATTATATCTTTTGTATTTATGTACTAACAGCGTTTTGTCTTGTTTGGGTCAGTTATCATATTTGGTTGTGGACATATTAATATGGTGGGGAATAAGAGGTATTATAAATGATTTGAGGAAGAAGAAGCTGAAACTTCCTCCTATAGCATACCTGAGTGCATACTATGGGTCAATCTCAGATTTGCCAACAGGATACATGTGGAGTCCACATCTTGTACCGAAGCCAAAAGGTACAAAGTTTTTGAAAGCCATTAAATTGAGAAACTTAGGATTTGGGAGCAATAACATATGAAGAAGCTATAAAAGTATATTCCTAATTAGACATTGGTGGTAGAAGATTCAACATGATAAAGAAACTAAAAGATTGAATAATTCTTGGTGAAGCTCGAGGATGAAGTAAATGCTTATAAAGATTAAATTATCACATCATTCAATCAGCAGCAATGTATCTCATTGAAATTTGGATTGAAATATACCGTATCAGCAAAAAAGTGTTGTTCTGTCCGACTTAGTTGCACTTGTGTTTATGATCACACTTCATATATATTTATCTTGTTCCATATGACTTGTTTGCATGTCATATATATATAAGTTTATTCTTCAATTTCCACTATAAGTTGCTGTTGCTTCTTTCAATGTGTTGTATTCCCTTGATTATGTATTTTCAATAAAAATAATCTTTCGTGAGAGGATGTTGTCAGATATTGAGATGAATTATTATTTTCTAACTGAAAGAATTATAAAATTTAGTGAGAGATTCAATAGCTGATCAAAACACACACGCTCATGTATATATGTATATGTATATTATATATACATACATATATGTGTACATGTGTGTGTGTGTCTATATATATATATATATAGAGAGAGAGAGAGAGAGAGAGAGAGAGAGAGAGAGAGAGAGAGAGAGAGAGAGATGTATATATCCATGTACATAGATATACTTTATATATATAAACTATTTATATATACATATGTACATATATTTATGTAGATTTATGTGTGAATATATATATATATATATACTATTCATATTTTTTAATAGTTCTTTTTAAAACACATTCCTACATTTTTTTGAGAGGGTTGTCGGCAATAGTTTTGCCGATAAGAATAAAATGTTTTGTTTGTCTAAGATAGCAGCTTTCCACAATCCATGGAAATGCTAATATATTTTTGGGAATGATTGTGTGAATAATTTTTACCATCAACTTTTTAGATCATACTCTATGATCCATTATTAGGATGAAAGAGTGTTTCAAAATGCAAAAACTGAACAAGGTGCAAACCAAGGATAAATGTTTTGTTTAATAATTAATTGTAGTTTTCAAGTAGTTAGTTGTTGGTGGCTGGTACCCTTGACCAGTCGTCGAGTGCTATATATTTATGGCTTGTATGGGAACCAAAACAATATTTATGTACACATTATTTTGATAATAAAGCTATAACTTTGTACCATATTGATGTGTTATTCTTGAATTATTTTATTGAATATGCTCATTGTTATATTTCTGTTTACTCTTTGAGAACACTCCTTAGGGAGTAAACATTTTGTTGTCGTTGCATTGAACCTGGAGATTTGACACAATGAAAAAGGCAAGATGGTGGAGTAGTGGGCCAGTAAATTGAAGGTGATGAACAAGTGCTAGTAATAGAAAGACACAAATTGAAGAGGTTTCTAGAAAGCTATCATTGTCTGATGTTGAATTGAAGATTTCGCTGATTAAGCAAGTAACCAAGTAGCACTCACACACTTTGCTTCCAATGAAGGATTTGGGTCTATAGACAATACCCGGTACCACCAACTTGTTTGTACAATTGGACAAAAGGGAATAACAAAACCTCTAGACTGAGGTTTGCTGAAATTAATTTATGCCATATTGAGAATTCACCCTCAAACAAGAATTAAGAATATGGGGGCTAGGGATGAAGACATTAGGGAGGAGAGTATAGGATCAAAGAAGGCGACCATGGTGTAAAAGATGCAAGTGGACATGTAGAGGACGCACATGTGGCGGATAGTGCAAAAGAGACAATGGAATGTGGCCAAGAGAGACACTGATTTAGTTGTATGCACACGGTGCCTATCAAGTAAAAATGTCAATGAACACCTCAGAGAGGCAACACTTGCTCAAATTACAGGACCCTGTATGCCATTGCAAAATCTGCATAATCATATGGGAGGCTAGTGGACAAGATGATAAGTATTGTTTGAAGGCATTTCCCACCATAGAATATGGAATTGCGCTTGATAGGTAAACATGCCTATTGGATAAAGAAAGTTGATGTGCGCAAATCTCAAAAAGGAATTTTATAAAGAGTTTAAACTTAGTTGCTGGTTTCAGTTTGGGTTCGAAGAACTAGTTCGCCAATACAACAAAATTTAAGAAAAGGGTTTGGGTTCGTTAGTACAAAAACATATATGCACAAACATTTATGCAACCTCGACGAAGGAATTCAGATTAGAATCCCACATGATATCATAAAATCATTGAAAATCCTATAAACTAGTAATCATAGCATCATATATATTATCAACATAAAAAGTATTAAAATAATATTGAGTTCAAGTATCATTGTTTTGACTTTCAATGATTGGAACATTTAACCAAGTTTCAATCATCTAATGGATTTTCTAAACCTTCATTTTCTTCTTCTTCATCAAAGGTATTAGTTGATTCACAATCAATGTCAATGCCAATGGGACCTACTGCACTAATAACTATCTCACTTTTCAAGTCCTCAAATGCTTATTACTTTTTCACTGTATAGAGATCTTGTTTATTTGTAATCAACATCTTAATGGAAAAATGTTGTAAAAGTAGCTTGCAACTCCTTTCACCTATTAAAGATATTGTTTAATGTTTAAAATACAATTTATCATTGTAGAAAGCTTCCAATTTATCAGATTGGGGTCATTATCAACAATTGTATATAAAAATTTCATTGGAAGAAATCTTGAGGGCTAGTTTAATTCTATGTAATGAATATCTAGGCTTCAGAATTTTTTTTGCAATAGTAAAGATCTTAATCAAATTTTGTAGTAATTGTTTTCTGCTCTAAATTATAGAATGCTTCTTAGTGGAAATGTACCTGGTTCATACTTGGTCTTCCTGGGTTTGCTTGGTTCGACCATGGTCAACCTAGGCTTGGCTTGGAGGAACCCACTTGCCTGGATTTGATCCAAGTGGAACCCACATGTGAGCCAAGACTAGGACCAAGTACCAATTTGAACTTCGTTTGGTTCAAAGGGCAGGGGGAGAATTGGGTAAGTTGGAGTTTAGATTGTTCAAAGATGACAATGAAATTATTGTAGAAATTTAGAAAACAAAGCAAGGAAAGAGTGAGAATGTGTTGTCCTCAATTTCGTATTTGCAAAATTGGGGCAATCCTATGGAAAATTTTGTAGGATAAATTCTCTAACCTTAGTTGCTTTTCTTGGTCTTCTGTTTGGTTTATGGTTTTCTTTTTGTCCTAGATTGATGACATATTCAATTCTTGCCTCAATCGGAGTTGTCTATTGAAAGACTTCAAAGAATTTAAGTGTTCAACATTGGGCTTTTTCAACCTATTTGCATATCATTATTCTTTAATTAAAATCTTGCGTAAGTGGATTTTTCGCTGACCATTGCATAACACATGGGGCATTTACATGTGAAATGGAAATAAAACTCCTTTGTATACTTGCATTGAGTATATGAAGCTTCAATTAGTTTTTCATGTAATTGTGGTTTATAAACTCTGATTACATGTCTTCTCTTTAAGTTTGTTCATAAATACACATGAGAATACCTATAAGTGTTTAAAACATGTGCAAAAGTGATGATTTTTGTGTCCATTACATATCTTAAATTGTGTTTAATCATGTGTTGTTTTAAAGTCCATTATGAGTCAATTGTGGTAATTTTAAATTCATTTACATGTATTTAAAAAATAAAGACAATAGCACATGTAAATGGACAAGAACAGCCCAACATTAGTTATTGGTGCCAATTTGAAAAGCCGTTGCACATTGCAAATACATGCATTTGGCAATCAAAAACCCGTCTATACTAATAGTGGTGATTTTAGAATAATTAGCATATCTTTACATACCTAAAGTATATGCATTTTACTTCTAAAAGTCCAACTAATTGCTAAGTGGTGTTTTTTGTCTCAATTACATGTTTTAATATGAATTAAAACATACGCAAGACTCCTCCCAAAGCCCATTTTTACTCAACGTGAGAGCATGGTGGTGATTTTTAGCCAAGATGCATATGCAAATGACTAATCAAAGCACATTTTTATTACCTCTTTATACATGCCTTTTATATTAAACACTATTGGCAGTGATTTTTGTTAAAATCTCATGTAAATGCTTTGTAAAAATGCATCATTACTTCTTCAAGGCTGCATTTCATTTCAAAATCCATAGGTGGCGATTTTGGGTTAAAATGCACATCTAAATTGCATTTCAAAAGCCACTTTTAACTTCTACATGCAATGCAATTTGCTTCCAGCACTACAGTGACAATTTTGGTTCTTTTGACATGCTATTTCAAACCTCCATTTTCTTCTAAACAATCTGTCTAAGGCATTCCTTGCATAAAAACCAGATTTGTTAGGAAGATTGCAAGCCTTCTTACTTGCGCTTGGGAGTTAGAAGCCCTTCTAGGGCACAAAATGGCTTTTCTAGCTTGATTGCATTCATCGAAAATTGTGTTCTACCTCTCTAGGCACTGTTTTTGGATTTGATTGCATATCTCCTCAAGAGATTCAATTTGCAGGTTTAAATCTTTATTTCTTTTTGCTAAATTTGTGCTTTTTTGTTCTCCATCATGAACATTTGTTAAGCATTCAATCTTGACTTGAATATGCAAGGGGATTTGGTCAATCTTGTTGCCTATATAGCTGAGGCCTGGAGTTTCGCTTCCAAATTTCTTTTCTTTAGGATGTTTTAAGGATTTTTTCAAAGATTCAAAGACTTCTTCATTGCATTCCCAAGAAGAGCTATGCTGTCCTTCTTGAATTCTTTTTGGTGCAAACTAGGACTTCTTTTGTTTTGTGTATACCTTCTTGTTTTTTGAAACTCATCTTCAAATTTGTGTGATCTTTTGTTTGAGAACATTGTTTGTCAAAGATCTTCCTTAAAGTCGCAATGCAAGTTCTTCCCCTTATGAAGAAAAATCTCCTATTACTCATATCTAGTCAAGATTAAAAATCCCGTTCATAAACTTGCATAAAAAGAGCAAGATTTCTTTTACCCCATTATGAAGATGAGCTAAAATGCCCACCTCTAAATGTTTTACATGCACTTTTGATACCCTTTTCAAGGCTGTAAATGGACTCCTAAAACCCATTTGTGGCGGCAAGTACTATCTAAAATGACTGGTAATGGGACCTAAAAATCCCACTTACCAGAGAGATATCTTCCCATGCTTGTTCAAAGAGGTTAGATTTTGCAAAATAAAAAGCTTTCAGGACTGAATGCAAGCTGGTGATTGATACTATCAAGACAAAGCAATCAAGGATGCAGATTCATATTTCGGTTCAAGATGTTTTCACCAAACCTGAACACCACTCATGCAGCATGAAGACCGACAAAGGATGATGTAATAGCAGTCATGCTTGTCAGAGACTTAGTTTATTTTCATTATGTAATTGACAAATTGCATGTAATTGTGAAACAGGTGTAATTGCATGTAATAGTACCACACACAAAGCTGTAACATGTAATCAGACTGCAAGTGCATTAGGCTTTGTATTCTTGAATAAGTCAAAGGTAGTTAAGGGTTTTCCCTTCTTTCTCCACCTTTTTCTCTGCCCCTCACCTATAAATAAAGGAGGGTGTTCATTGTAATTTTTATCTTTTGGAAATGCAAGAAGATTTTGCCAGTTTGTATATGCATTCTTAAGATTTTGAGCTTAGGTGTGAATTGAATTGCTTCTAATAAAAGAGGCAGGTTTTATAACTGATATATAAAGGTGTGCAACTAATTTTAATAGGTAGAGTAAATTGTCTGTATGAAGTTTGATAAACTTTTTTTTCCAAATATTTCTCAATGTCTTGATTATTTGGTTTCAAAATGGTGCTGGACAAACTTGATCTGCCATGGCATCTGTGTGTGCAATTGGCTATGCTTCCTTAAAAGCAGCTCTTTTACATTTGTTAAGTTACTCGTGAGTGCAAAAGATTATATTTTTTGTAATGCTGCATTTAAGTCTTTCTTAAAAATATAACTCTTTTCTTTATTGGTATAAGATACTTAATGTAGAAGGCTTACACAGCTTGGAAGCTTGAATGTAAGGCATGGACAGAAAACTAGGTAGAAGAAATCGTTTGTTCAATTTTTTGCAGCAGCTTCTAACATATTTATATGGTGTATGGTAGCATTAGCTTTTGTTAAGTTGTACTTTTTTGGAGTTGAAATAGAGCTATGATAGTTTTGGGCTTAGACAAGTTACATTTGAAACTGAACTATTTTATTTTCTTGTAGACTGGGGACATTTAGTGGATGTAGTTGGCTATTGTTTCTTGAACTCGGGAAATAATTATAGCCCACGTGAAAAATTTCTTCAGTGGCTTCAAGAAGGTCCAAAACCTGTATATGTTGGCTTCGGAAGCATGGTAGGTTTTGATTAATCATAAAAATGAATATTTGTCTGTGACTATGGTTAAAGCTTTTATATTTATTTTGTATATTATGTGTACCTTGTATCTTTTCAATGTCAAGCATCATATTAGTTTTCTGTATGCCACAAGACTGGTTATTTTCAATCTGAATGAGCTGACAGTAGTTCCAATTTCAGAAAGCTTTTTATATGCTGTAATAGTTTTGAGACCTCAATAAAATCAATGAAAGCTTACATGGGTAGTTCTTATATTGTGCTTGATCTGTGATAATACAGTTACTGTGCATCTTTCACAGGTCATTACAAAACAGTTTCAACTTCTAATACTTGTAACACAAATAAACCCATCAAACACAATAGTGGTAAGTTTGGTCTGAGTAATGGGGATAGATACCTGGAACAGTACTTCGTGGAATAAACATAACATTGGATCCTTTAATGCTGAATCATATGTCAAAATTTCAGTTCTAATATGAACAAACTATTTAATTCTTTACAAAGAAGGTTATTGTTTTGGTAGTCCCTTTCCGAGGAGGCATGCTATTTGATTCCTTGGCATTACTCCACAAGGAAGGACATGTGTCCTGTAGGCTCTTATCTAGGGAGTCAATTTTACTTGTAGACTCTTCTTAACAAATGTAGGCCACTGGAGCTGTGGTGACCATCCAAAAATAAAGGCTTGTTGACTTCCTCATCTTTTTCCACGATAAAGGCTATTGAAATGTATTTCTTAGTGAGGGGACTCGTTGAATTGTAGATCCTTTCCGCAAAGAGGCTCTCTGACAGTAAATATCATAGAAGGGAAATAGTACTGCATTCTTATCAATTTATCATAAAAAATAATCAATTATCAACATAACACCCAAATTTTCTATGTTTTTCCAGCTTTAAAGCAGTAATTGTAGTCAAAGTTGAATAAAAAACGCACTCATAATGTCAGAAGAAGTCTCATCTGATATCAAAAGCACTCGCAGTTAGTAAATGACACAAAATTTTTCTAGGGTGTTGGTGACTTTTTAATGTCAATGAACAGTTGCAATACCAGTCAACTTATAAATTCTTTAAAATAGTCGTGCAGTAACCCATCAACTCACTGATTCCAACCAACACCTGAAAAGAAATCCAATTGCCTTACCATAGTCAAACTCATTACAAACTGTTGGTTTGATTGCTGAGTGGTTTTGACTTAGTTTATTGGGCACTTTTCGATAATTATTGGTATCAGGCTCTACTCGCAGTAGGCCTTCCAGCAGCCAAGAGTGCGTTACATTCCATTGGTTGAGTTGCTTTTGTATTGTCATCTTTCTTGTAGTTTTAAGAGTTAAAGTGAAATAATATGCACATGGACTTACCTATTGGGTTACTCTGTGCTGTATTCCTGATGTCAATATCAGGGATTTCAAAAACCAGGGAACAAATATTGCAGAACGCTCATCTGCTGCAGTCAGTGAAGGTCATAGGGAAGAAACCCTGACTATATATATGATGAAATGACTTGGATATAACAAACATTTGTATATGGCATTAGATGCAAGTGTTGCTGTCATACTGAGGTTTGATAGCATTAACAAAGTGAAAAAGTAAGAAAACTCGATTTAAAAGTCAGTTTTCTTTCTACAAGGGATGGAAAATTTAAAAATTGTTGAATAACTCTCGATTCGTAGTTTTATGTGCAATAGTTTTTGTTGTCAAACTATCATTTACTTTAGCTCTACAAAGTTGTAGTTACATCAAGGGTATAGGGCAATAAAATGATTCACATAAAAGCATTATGTGAAGCATGTCACAAGGCTAAGACTAAAACGTCGAAAGACAGATGGAATGCTGCAAAATTATATCTTTAAAAGTTCCTTCAAATCAGGACCACTCTGTATAGTTTCTTAAAATGTGATTGTTGTATTTGCTTTCCTAATCGAGGAAATCATTTCCCCTTAGCTAGGAACTTAGCATCTTGGCCTAAGGTAAGATATGTTAATGATGCATGTTGAGTAGAGAGAAATTACCTAGCCTCAAAATTCAGTTCAGGAAGGAATTTGTCATAACCACCTTCACCTTAAATTGTTAACAAAAGTTGGTTTCAGAGTTAATATTTTATAATTCATTCGTTTTCATAACCTTTCCAATTACACCACCTCACTTTGGCATTTTTTATTTATTGAAGATATGGAGTGCATGGTAGATAACAGTAAATCTTTGTAGTTACTCCCAATTTATATTGAGATTTATGTGATTGCATTATGTGCATTTGAAGAAATCTTTGTGAGCCTAATGAAATAAGATCACAAAGGCCAATACGGACTTGGTCATTATAATTTTTTTGAGTAAAAATACCCTATTTAAATAAAGTAAGAAGTGAATAGGTGGAAAAATAGTAGTTATTCTTTTCCTTGGGAAAAAACTTGGCAAAGGTAAAGATAATATTTTATATAAAATTTACTGCAATCCAAAAAATGTAGGAATGAAAATGAAGAATAACTGAATTTAAAAAAATATTTGAAACCACCTTAATTGCATAGAAAGGGAGAGGATGGAAGAAAACTAGTCTACAACATGGAGTTTGAAATATAGATTTTTTCCATTAGTTTTGAGATTGCTGATTACAATGCTCACGGCATGGTGTATTACTTCATTTTTCAGCATAAAAATTTGAACCTCAGTTTCAATTGCACATTTCAAAATATGAATTTCATCTAAGAAAGTACAAACTACAAAGCAATACAAAGCGGACGAGGGCATTGAGCTAAGCTTGTCAAGTATGATGCACTAGGGGATGCAGTTCTTGATAATCAAGCTCCAAAATTATGCTCTCTTGTGATTTGATCTAAGTGCTCTTATCAAATACTTCAAACTCTCTGAAGATAGAAGGGTAATCATCATAAAATGTGGCATCATTTGCAATGCATTTTGAATTTGGATAACTCTTTTTTGGGTTAATTTAGTTGTTCATTTTTGGTGAGTTTGGCGAGTCTAGTGGCACTTGGTAGTCGAGGCCAAACTCAGTCAGGGTGCCTCATCCCAGACTTGCCAAGTTTTGGCGAGTCTTGGCGAGTCCCATTTCCTTGGTTTTACGGTTTACCACATTCCAAAAACTCTCTCAAGTAGACGAATGACATGGCTGTCTCAAAATGCACATTGCCATCCATTGTAAGATTTTAGGAATCTTTGCTCAAATAATTGCATTATTTGGTTAGCAAAAGAAAAAATTTAACAATATTCTATCATTGAAAATATCTTCAAGCACTGAAACGAGGATTATACTTTTTAGAGATGAAAAACGAGAAATTGATTGCAAATGCATAGTTTCAAAGTATGCCTGCTTTCTGTGGCAAAAAACCTTCTTCCCTACTAACATGGCAGCCACTGTGCTATTGATAACAGTGTAAAGAAAAGCACCTCAATGCATTGGAAAAGGCCCTAATTTTATTTCTTTAGTAAGATTGAAAGAGGACCATAAAACACTTGATTTAGGAAGTATTGAGAAAAATGCAGGGATGAATGCATTTGCCTATCCCACCTTTGATCAATAACTTTATCAGTATGCACATGCCCCACTCATGATCCATCTTTGTATTAGTATCCTTTTTTGCTCTATCCATGGCTTCATAAAAGTAGTTCATTGGAGATTCCTTTTATTGAGTGGTCATAAAACTTTGATTGAAGGGTCTGAAAACAGCACATTCTTCTTTCCCTCTCTTCAAATACTTGTGGCAAAAACGCAGTTTACCACAATTTGGCCATCCATATTATCAACAAACCAAAACTCTAATCACTTATGGGAAATGAAGATTCATTTTTAAATTGACCTTCTAGGTAATGAGAGTTTGCAATGTAAGGAAGTGGGTGGCAAATCTTGTGGCCCATAGCTAAAGAAGTTGCCTTCCATTTTTACACCCTTGTGTGATTGTAGATGGATTTTGTGATGCTTTTGACTTCCTCCACTATATATTTATCTCATTGACTTTGTCCAATGGCTTCTAGGTTCAGATTAGCCAATGAGTTGTGTATGGACTCCAAAAGAAACATATTTTTCCATCAATAGTCTCCCAACAACAACGCAACCAATAATATTTATATTATTTATACCACCTCTCAATTACAGTAATTATTAAATATGTTAATTATGCATTGATCTTGTAAACACGATGCCAAACTGCCATGCAACCAAGAAATTGATGAGTATTTTTTCTTCGATTCATCCAACCATTTTAAATTATTGTGCAACTTGTCTTATTCCTGCTGATGGCTCACAATGACAGTTCTTGAATGCTCAACTACATTTATCAACATGCATGTTCAAACACTTGAAGGAATGAGTCTTGAACCTAGGACTTGCAAATGCAGTGACATCATAGTTACCTGCTCTAAAATTTTGTTTAGGTTTTGGGAGGTTAGAAGATTTCAAATATTTGGGGTTTTGTGAAATTTGTGTAGGAATTGAAATTTTTGATCAAATTTGAGAAATCTAGTTAAAACTTTGTGGATCTATTATGAAGGGCATCCACTATGGCTTGTTGGTATGAGAAACTTGACAATATGGAATGACATGCTAGAATTGCACCACAAATTTCTAATGGTGTCCTTTTTGGTCTTCTTCTGCATATTCCTCTTCCATGTTGTTTTCTTTAAAGATGGCTGTGCTAATTGTTGTATATGGTGCAAACTAGGTATTAATGTTTTCCCTTGTGTTAGATTAGAAGAAGGTACATAAAAATCTTTGTCATATGCAGTTTGCTATGATTGGTCTTCCTCATGAAAATGATCAGCTTTGGCTTCATGAGGAATTGATATAATTGGTGTACCTGCCCTTTCCTTCTTTGCCTTTGTGAATAGGCATAATAAACTGTCGAGGCTTGATAGGTGACATTTCGAGGGCACTTATTGATTAGGCATAAAAACCATCAAGGCCTTATAGGTGAACATTTAGAGGGCTCTTATTGCCAATCTTCACGTCTGGACTCCATTGCTAAATTCCATTTGAAGATAAAAATGCCTTGATTGCATACGAAACTGAAAAAATTTCACTTCACTTTGATTGTATTGGGGATCAATATGTCTAATTCCCATGTCAAATTCTCATGCAATATGATGTCCAAATTCACTATAATATTAGGGTTTGGGATTTCAAATATTTGAAGGCCTTAACTTGTTCCTGAACACTTCTAGCAGAAATCCTTATTGCTCCATCATAATCACTCCCACCTTTTGATATACCTACATATTTAATGATATTACCTGATATACACCAGCTCTCTACATACCTAAATGCACAAATCATAAAGTGAAAATACTAAATAGTCAAATAAATTAAAGTTAATCACTTTCAAGTTAATTAATAATTAAAAGAAAGAGGGATGAATATTCCTAATAAAATAAAAAGAAAAATTATAATTACTTTTTAGTGTTTATGGAAAAAGGGAAACTGTTGGAGAAAAGAATTCATTCTATCATTGCTGAAATTTCAGAAACTCTTGTCCAAAGCTCTGGTTCAAGATCTCTTGCGAAGACAAAAACCCTCCTAGAGCTTTGGAAATTGGAGGGAAATAACTCTTTGATTTCATGAGTCACCTCATTTAAATGCCAAAATTTGGATTCATGGGTATTTACAGATTTTTTTAAAATTTCAGTTGCAAGTGACAGGATTATTTGTTTCAGCAGATCTATAAATTGAATGAGTTGGTCAATCTATTGACTTGGCCATCAAGAGTTAGAAATAGTAATAATAAAAAAACTGTCCCTATGTTGCCATACTGATTCATTTGCA
This sequence comes from Cupressus sempervirens, assembly GCA_028749045.1. Lineage (NCBI taxonomy): Eukaryota > Viridiplantae > Streptophyta > Pinopsida > Cupressales > Cupressaceae > Cupressus > Cupressus sempervirens. The sequence goes on from CM053790.1 coordinate 351,626,122, forward strand.
AAAAGTCAGTCGTATGAAGATTGAGGGGTGCCTTGAAGTTTCAAAGGGGAAGAAAATAATGATTTCAGTCCAATGCAAGTTGAAGGAATCATTGGGTTTTGAGGTAGTTGAAGGGAACTCAAATAAAGTTTTCTGTGGTCAGTGCACTGCATCTACAATCGAAGAAGCCTTAAAATATTTTTCTCAAGATTTTCTGGAATTTGATGTCAATGCAATGCAGAAAAAGAATGAAAAATCAAATCAAATGGATCATAGATCATAGGACAAAAAATGTTTAATTTAGCCCAAAAATTAAGATCAACAACAATAAAGAGCCAAAAATAGATGCAAAAGAAACAGAATTATCCTCGGAAAACCCTTCAAGATGAAGAGAAAAAACCCAGCTACCCAACCAAAAATACCACTTTTATTGATCATAAAATGTTTTGGTGTGCAATGTTCTTCGCTTGATGTGATATTTATAACAAATAGAGACTCTTCACATTACAACCGAAGGTCTCTGAATTTCCCAAAACGTGACTTCATTTTCAAATACACAACTCTTCGTATTTCCATGCCTCAATGCATGCCATATGACACATGTCATAATTTTGAATATTACAATTATTATCATAAATGTCCTCTTCAGCTGAAGGTGACCATAACAATAATAACGTCCATATTTCTAAAGATAAAGATCTCTATTGCAGCTACAATCTTCAACACTCCCTCTTAGCAAGAGAGAGATCTTTAGCTAAACAGTCACACAAGGCTGCAACTAAAAATGTCAATGATAAAATCTAATTACATAGATTCTCAAAGAAAATAGTGCATGGAATCCCTCATCGTGAAAAAACTGCATGAATTACAATTAGTTTTCATCACGGACTCTCTCAATGTGGTGTTTGTCATGGAATCTCTCAACATGACATACCAGTAAGAGTTACAACCAGTATTCATCATGGAATCTCTCAACGTGAAGCAATCATAGACTCGCTCAACATGATTCCCAATTCCCATCATGGAATCTCTCAATGTGATGACATCATGGACTCTCTCTCTACATAATGCTCACTATGAATCTCTCATAAGTGAAAGAGTTGTCAGGTTGATGTTACAACTTTAGTTTATTTCACATAAATAAGAATTCAAAATTAACAAGAATGTAAATCACAGCTGAGATTTGTTTCCAACAGGAGTCTCAATTTCTATAATTCTTAACCAATTAACATATATGGGAATAAAGGGGATAAAGACTCCCTCTCAACCTAAATAACTTCAATCATCATAAGAAGATGGTGGATGTAACCTCCCTCGGAGGCTGAACATCTACCTTTGAACTAAGGCAACATCTTCATCTTGTAGTTTCCCAACATGAGGAAGGATAAACAAGAGAGATTAACATAGGGAACATTGCCAAATCCTATACCATTTCTAGTTGAATAACAAAATAGAATACTTATATCTTTTGCATGGACAAGCTGATTGTGTGGAACATTCACAGCTTCAGTTGACAGGATGGTTACAAAGCTGGTGGTGTACGTCCTGAGCCCCACACTACAACATGGGAGGCCCACAGTCTCAGCGCATAGCATGAGTGAAATAAAATCAGTATCAACAAAATAGAAACACTGACTAGTAATCTTGTATCTGAGACTATTATTCAAATTCGTTATCAAGAGGATGTTTTGTATAATTTATTGCAGGCGTTATTGTCTGAATCAATATGTGGTTAATAATTAATGTCATGCTTGCAACTTGTTAGTGCCATAAGATATATTTGTGAATCCTTTTTAATTTATATTTTTTATTTATGCAAGTTGCTATATCTCAAAAAATGCTATTCTGGTATCTCATTTGTGTCAACACAAAGCTCAAATCTTACATTTTCGTTTCAGATATCTTGATTTTAAATACAAGTATTGCTAATTTGCTACTTCTCTTGGCTCACTTTTGAGTGGATGGTTATGTATTATATGCTTGACAATTTTGTTACGGCCTGCAATTTTAACAAATAGAGCTCTTGCCATTTTGTCAAGCCTCTTGAAGATCCATTGAAGACCACCAGGATCATCCTTGAGGCATTAAAAGAGACAAACCAAAGAGGAATTATTGACAAAGGATGGGGCAATCTTGGAAATTGTAAGCCTTATTCCTCAATACTACCTTATTTTTCTGCAGTTTATCTCTTTTTCTATAAGTAACATTTCTCTTGATCTTTTCTTTTTTCCCAATTTTAACCGACTTCTTTCCAATGTACACATGGTTAGCGTTTCAGTTGTGACATTGGAGGAGTGGCTTATATATATTATACTCGAACATATTAGGATTTCATTAGTTTCACAATAAGGTCATGTTGAAAGCTCACTTGGAAAAGGTAGATGTGTTGATTTTTCATACTCTAATTTCCCAGAAGCTTTTCACTTTCCTTCACCAATGTGTTCCATTGTGTGCTTTTTTAATTTTGTAATCTCCAAACTTTGGATGAATGTACACCCTTGAATCTATACCACAATTTTATGTAAACAGCTACGATTTACCTATTGAATTTCACTATTCTTCAGGGTCAGCCTAGGGATCAGTGCTTGTGTGAGATCTTTTTCCAGGCATGCTTCTTTATAAAATACACAAATGTAAAACTTCACTAATCTGCACAAATTTGAAACTCTACTATGGACAGAATCTTTTCCCTGTAACTTGTATCTTTTTTAAAGTAAATAAATATATTTTTTCATTCTACATTATTTTACCTAAGCATTTGATTTGCACTTTGCAGTTAATGAGATTCCAAAGCATGTCTTCCTTCTTGAAGATTGTCCACATGATTGGCTGTTCCCTCAATGTGTTGCTGTGGTATGTAGTATTTCTATTATTTTAGAAGATTTTATAGTAAGCCTGTATAGGTGGAAACAGTTTCACCTTATTAAAGTTTTAAACTTTTCTCCCTCAATATTTTGTTTAGCGATTTCGTGGTTTGATTCTTGCGCTTTATTATATTTAGACTTAATTTTGAAAAACATCTAGTTCAATTGGAATAACGATCAAAAAATTTGTTGGTTATGAATGAATTGTTTTAACTTTTAATAGTTGTAATGTTTCTGTGTTGGTTATGGATGTTAGGAGGAACTTGAAAGCGTTTCCTATTTTCAGGCAATTAGTCTGTTATTATATTCATTATCCTTCTTGATTGTAACCTACTTATTGCTTCTGAACAGATCCACCATGGCGGAGCTGGTACAACAGCTGCAGGTTTAAGAGCAGGGGTAATTGACGAGACCTCTTTCTGGGTGTTGGTTCTCATCTTCAATTCTTTGTGGTCCATGATTGTTGTCCCACTCTTTGTTCTTTTGGATTTGACTAGTACTTCACTCTATTTAACTCTGACCTGTAGTGATATGCTTGGAAATCCAGAACATATTTTCTATCTTGATCTCTGTTCTACAGGAGTTATCATTAGATTCCAAGTAGTACACTACATACTTAAGTGTGTACTAAACTCTACTAACTTTTTGTAAAAATCTTTCCTAGCAATTCTCCAAATAAATGGTGTGCAATTGAGAGCAGAATACTTAAAGCAAAACTGGATGGTCACAGATATGAATTCAAATATGGAGATAGTATCGCCCATTTTTTAAGACCCCTAATATGGATATGGCCAGATAAGAAATTCATGAAAACCAGAGATATTTATCACAATCTTCTAAGTTATTAGAGGTGTTTTTCATTTCTTTAAAAGCAACATGGACACATAATTGCTATTTAAATAATTACAAGTTGATTTAACAATTTACTATATACAAAAAAAATTAGAAAAAATACAAATGATAAGCTATAATTGAATTGATAATAATGTTATTTGAATCTAAACTAAGATAAAATAAAGTAAAATTTAGATATTAATTAAAAAACTAATAGAAAGAACTAAATAAACATTAATTATCTAAATTCTTAAAATAAAATTTCACAAAAAACAGAATTAAAAATAAAAATTGCATGAATCAAGTTTTTAATATTGAGTTTTCGAAGTTTTATTTCAATTTAAAAAAAAATCGAGTCCCACAGTATCTGACGGGACTGGAAAATTAGTGGATTTTGGGCACATGTCAATATAGTATCTGATGGATATATGTATGCAGTATATGGAGGATATGTGTGTATCTGGCTACTTTGTTTTAAAGAGGCCCAGAACAAGTTCTTTGCCTTCTTTTTTACAAAGTAAAAATCATAACTCCTTGAGGGCAATATATATTTCATTCTTATGGAGAACTTAACAATATTTCTATGAATATATGGAAATTTTAATAAGTTTATTTTTTGGGCAGTCTAGCAGACTTCTGTTTTGTAGAATCTAGTACTAGCAAAAGCTTGTGGACAAACAGAAGACTGATAAACTTGTACAATAGAAGTAATGCGTTATAATCTGGAACAATAATAGAATAAGTAGAAAGCAAAGACAATATATAGTATTTTCACCTGCGAAGATCCTCTTAGGTTAAAAAAACCTTAGCATAGTAAAACTAATTTATGTTTGCAAAAAATCACTTATTCTAATAAAATAATAGAACTTTCTTACTTCATGCTTAAGTGTCTATGGATATAAACAGCCACATCAAAAGCAATTTTACAGATAGTGTGATTCATGTGAAAGATAAAGGATTGGCTTCAAAGTAAGGCCAAAATAAGAAAAATCTCAAAAAATAGCAGCCATAATTTTATTTTTCAAAAAAAATGCAAACACATTTTTTGAGATCATTGCTGGGGTTGGCCCCACCCTACTTTAAAAATGGAAAATGTACAACACGTATCCAACAAAGATAAGGTGAAAAACTGAAAATGGTAGCTCCTAGATAGTAGCAACTAGCTAAAGGTTTTAGTTATTTCAAAGGGCTCCACTAGTTATGTGGGGCCACATGAGATTATTATGTCTGAGTGATCATGGTTACGGAGTCATAAGGAAGAATATTAATCAACCCAATGAGAACCCATGGAAGACACCAAAATTTGGATTAAAAAATTCTCTGGATTAATTGATCGAAAATCATATTCTTTATATGCAAGATCAAAAAGATGATAACAATTGATAGCAATAGCATGGAGTGAAAAAAGGAGCTTATAGTACAAAATAATTGAAATTAACAAGGGTGGTAACATAAAACGAGTAAATCCTAAACATTTCTGAAAAGAAAATGTGAGATCACTTTTTTCAATCAATTGTCTGGTGCATATGCATTTTTTTAATGTACAGTATTGATTTAATTGCATAGTTTGGTGTTTGCCCATGGGCAACATGCAGTGCATCAATTGAAAAACATCAACTGTTTTATCAATATGTTAATTTTAATGTTTGACTTGAATGTTATTGTTTATAACAGTATTTTAGGGCACTTGTGGTATTATTGTCAAGTAAGAGTTTTCATAATTGATTTTTCTTGAACATTCAAGTCCATATATTTTCTATATATATCTTTTCCTGTGCAAGATCTATAGATGGGGTCCTTGTTTTGCAGTGCCCAACAACAATTGTACCATTTTTTGGTGACCAATACTTTTGGGGGGATAGAGTTCATGATAGAGGAGTTGGACCAACACCTATTCCCATCAACCTACTCACAAAGGAGGCACTTTGCGAGGCCATAAGATTCATGCTTGATCCACAGGTATAAACTTCTCTTTTGCTTATCCTTCAGATTATTTGAGGAGAGAGGTGGGGAGCTAAATAAGGCAGGAGAGAATCATTATTTTGTTTCAAATTTTGAATAATACACTTAAGCTCCATCATTTTGCCAAACTTTGTACGCTATTAATTTTGTCTGGGAAAAAAAGTGTTAGTGCTGCTGTCTGCATTTTCTTTTTCAATAGTGATACACATGATTTTCCAACAATGGAATTCGCTGCTTTCTTATGTGTATATACTCTTTAATAAATCGTTTTTTGTCTTAAATTTTAGAAATAGCTAACCAATTTGTGACACAAGAGAGATCAAACAAATATTTCATATATAGATCATAAGTCTATGTAAATGAATGAGAAGCTAATTAACTCATTTATAAATGAACAATATTCTGGATTCAAGGGTATTACCTATCAAAAAAACAAAGTTCTGGATTCAAGGATCCGTTGGAAGAGCTTTTAGACTTTAATTGTTTTAGAACAAGTAATGATCATGAATATGAAAGTTGATATTAATAAATAAATATATATGAAAGAAAAATCGCTTATTTAGAAGAGTACTTATTGTGTACCCTGAGAACACAAGAGGCATAACTACTCACAATATAGGAACTGTGGGGCAGTTGCACTTCGAAAGTGATGAATTGTTACCTACAAACTGAAAATATTGGGGAGGAAATGATTCTCTAAAAGATGTGAAAATATTGCATTTATTTGTATCGAGATGAAAATAGGATTTGTTGCAAAGCGTGTATGTTAGTTAACAGATTGGTCCCTTTCAACATGATTATGAAACACAAACTGTTTTTAACAGTTGGACAAATCACTGTTACATTAGTGATTCGCCTCTGAATTTTAGAGGCACAACTCCGTCACTACTTCGGGTGTGCTCGTAATAAAAAAGAAATAAAGGCAACTAACACTCAGTCATCACCATGATACGAATGGGATTATGAAATTATAAAAAGAGGGGAAAAAGAGATAAATGACACAGAGATCCTACTCAAACCTCACAAGAAACTATAATTATGAAAATCCCTTCCAGATGGCATATGCAAGTCAGAACTCAAAGATTTGAAGATTTATAGCCACAGCCAGATATAATGGAGGTAATCATGAACAATTGCAACTTCTCATAGGAATATTACAATTGCAAAGACAAGAAATAAATGCAAAGATTTACATTGCCTCTCATTTCTCGATTAAATTGAAATTCAAAGACTCAATATCTCCATACAAAGATTGTGTTCAGAAAGAAAATCACAGCTTCTTTCTTTCTACAAAACTGAAATCTAACATTCCTTGACTTTGATTGAGTCTCACTCATACCTCACAGGGAAAGCGGGATCAGAAACCCGATCCTCAAAAATGTCTCTCCATTATGTATTTAGAGATTCCTTGATGAGACCTTTTGGTTGAACTTCTAGAACCATTTCTTTATTTTGAAGAATTAATTATAAATAATAGACTTTTCATATCCTCACGCATACATTTTAATCCACTTGCGAGTCTAACCATCCTCAATCTGTAAGATTGAATAATTTGACAGTATCTTGCAAAATATCAATAAACTGTATCAATTATTAATTGCCTCATAGGAAAGGACTTGCGGTTTTAGGTGGCCCCATGCAGCTAGTGTAGACTGATCTTGAATATGATTATCATCAGGATCACAAATGCTGTTGTTTGGCAGTTCAGAAGAGGCTAGGTTTGGCCTTTGAAAGGTGAAGGTTGGAAGTTTCTCCTCAGGCCATGTTGCACAAGTTAAGTGAGCCCAGCGTCCACAGGTTGTTTTCTTCATTGCATCTCCAGTGATGGGGTACGAACAACACAGGCCATCTTTTGGGTGCTTGATGGGGACACAACCCAAGAATAGAATGGACACAACAGAAAAGGGAAATTGTATTAACTGAGAAAATAAGCTAGTACAAACAGTACAAGAAAATAAACTTCAAAACATGCCCTAAGGGCTTACAATAGCATAAATCTGGAGATAATTTCTCCTTTCAGTACCTCCTCTCAAACTCTACTCCGAACTGCCTTTTACAATGCCAGAAATCTCCTTGAATAGATCCCGGAGGGTTAAGGACTAGGAGTACATTCTAGAAAGTGCTAGTAGGCTTCCACCGACCAAATAGAAGGTTCCAGAAGCTGCGTTAGAAGTCGGTGCAAATCTAGAAGAATCCAGAAATGGTAACTGAACTTTCGGGAGGCATAACTTTTGAACCGTAGCTCCGATTGACGAACCGTTTACATTTTCGGAAAGCTCTCGAAGCGCTCTATAGTCCTATGGACCAGCTTCGCTCGTCCCCCATTTTTCGGCCCTTTTCGAGGTTATTTAATGCCCCTAACCTGACTTCAAAGCATTCTTAGGAGGTCTCCAAAACTCGAAAAACTGCAATAACTTTCAAACCGTGGGGCCTTTTGACCTGATTCTTTTTCTGGAATGCTCTAAATCACAATTACATTCATCTGGCCAATTTACACCTTCTAGGTCACCAAAATGATGGCCAAATTGCATGCTCCTATTTTTTCAGGATTTTCTAGCACACTGATAGTTGAACTGTGAGAGTTGGAACCTTTATTTGACCCAAATGGGTATCCAAAAATGTAAAGACATGAAACAGAAACTAAGTCTAAGTACATTTTTTTTTTTGGGTGACATAGGATTGCCCTTATACCTCTGGATGCTCCTGCATCAGACACCCAGGGTAGATTGAAAAGTGACCCTGTCACTTTATGGATGGTAGAGGAAATCCAAAATGGGAAACCTCAGTTGCTGAAATCCAAGTTGAGTCCTCGATCGGCCGTCCTTTCCATTTGACCAAATACTCTTCATACTGCCTGTTTCTGGCACTCCTACCCACACGATGATCTAGAATGTCTTCCATCTCCTCCTTAGAAGCAGGAATTGGATATGGCTCTAACACCAGCTTCTCATCTGCACCACCATCATCATGATACTCTGTTAAATTTGCAATGTTGAAAATGGGAGAAATGTGAATACCATCTGGCAGCTCCACCTCATATGCATTTCCTGAGTCATGCTTCTTCAGAATTTTGCAGGGGCCAAATTTCTTCATTTTCAGCTTGTTGTAAGTACCGGCTGGAAATCTTTCTTTTCGTAAGTGCACCATGACTAAATCTCCTACTTGGAATTCCTTATGTCTTCTCCTTTGATCAGCCCTAGCTTTATACTCTTGATTCATCTTGGTAATGTGTGCTTGAACCTTCTCATGTAGACGCCTGATATGTTCAGCAAATTCCTCAGCTTCAGCACTTGTCCTCTCCCCTTGTTCTATTTTCCTCAGCTCTGGTGCAGTCCTTGGGCTATTCCCATATACAATTTGGAATGGTGATTTTCTAGTACTCCTATTTATAGAGTTATTGTAAGCAAACTCTGCTTGTGGTAGAATCAAATCACATGCCTTGGGCTTATCCCCAACTAAACATCTCAGCAAATTGCCCAGACTTCTGTTTACCACTTCTGTTTGACCGTCAGTTTGTGGGTGATGCGTGGAACTGAATTTCAAGTCTGTTCTCAACTTTTTCCACAATGTCCTCCAGAAATACCCCACAAATTTAGTATCTCTGTCAGAAACTATACTCCTTGGAAGACCATGTAGTCTTACCACCTCTTTGAAAAACAAGTCTGCAATATGGACAACATCATGAGTTTTGTGGCATGGAATGGAATGTGACATTTTGGAGAATCTATCAACCACCACAAATACTGAGTCATTACCCCTTTGTGTCCTTGGCAATCCAAGAACAAAATCCATACTTATGTCCTCCCATGGCCTTGATGGAACAGGCAATGGCTGATATAGGCCAGTATTGTGACTAACCCCTTGGCAACTTGACAAACCTGACAACTCTGTACAAACTTCTTCACATCTTGTGAAATTTGAGGCCAAAAATAATGTTCTCTAAGAATGGCAATGGTCTTATCTCGATCAAAATGTCCTGCCATCCCTCCGCTGTGTTTCTCCTTAATCAAATTTTCCCTCATGGAACTCCTTGGAATGCACAATTGACTACCTTTGAACAACATGCCATCTTGAATCAAATAGTCTAACCACTTGGTTCTATCTACAGCAACAGGTTCTTTACAAGCTTTCCATGTTTCAGCAAAATCAGGATCCTCGGGGTACATATTCTTGAGTTCATCAAACCAAACTACTTCAACCTGCATTGTTGTAAGCAACAACTATCTCCTACTTAGTGCATCTGCAACCCTGTTAGATTTTCCACTTCTATGCTTCAACACAAATGTATAGCTCTGCAAGAACTCTACCCACTTCATATGCCTCTGATTCAATTTACCTTGACTATTTAGGTACTGTAATGCCTGATGATCAGTATACAAAACAAATTCCTTTGGCAATAAATAATGCCTCCATGTCTTTAAGGCCTGAACTATTTCATAGAACTCTTGATCATAAACAGAATACTTCTTCTTTGCATCATTCAATTTTTCACTAAAATATGCAATAGGCTTACCTTCTTGGCTTAATACAGCCCCAATAGCGCTGCCACTAGCATCACAATCCACCTGGAACACTTTTCTAAAATCTGGAAGTGCCAACACAGGTTGTTCTATTACCTTCTTCTTCAGCAATTCAAAACTTCTCGCAGCTGCTACAGTCCATTTGAACTCTTTTCTATCCCTTCTTATTGTATCAGTTAGGGGTGCACATATGCCACTGAAATTCTTAATAAACTTCCTGTAAAAACTAACCAGACCATGAAATGATCTTACCTCAGTAGCAGACCTTGGAGTAGGCCATTCCAAGATGGCTTTTACCTTCTCCGAATCCATTCGGAGACCTTCAGGTGATATAACAAACCCTAAATAGACTAACTCCCTTTTTGCAAAGTTACACTTCTTCAGATTAATTAACAATTTCTCCTCCCTTAGCCTTTCAAGGACACTACGAATATGCAGTAAATGTTCTTCCAAAGTCTTGCTGAAAATTAAAATATCATCCAAATAGACAATAACAAATTTTCCCAAGAACTTCTTAAGTACCTCATTCATGAGCCGCATGAAGGTGCTTGGGGCATTTGTCAACCCAAAGGGCATGACTAACCACTCATAAAGACCCTCCTTGGTCTTGAAGGCTGTTTTCCACTCATCTCCTTCTCGAATCCGTATCTGGTGATAACCACTCTTCAGATCTATCTTCGTGAAGTACTGAGCTCCACTCAAGCAGTCCATAATATCATCCATCCTTGGCAAAGGAAACCGGTACTTCATGGTGATCCTATTTATAGCTCGAGAATCTGTACACATCCTCCACTCTCCATCCTTCTTTGGTGCGAGTATTGCAGGTACTGCACATGGACTCAGGCTCTCTCGAATCAAGCCCTTCCTCAACAACTCCTGAACCTGTCTATTTAGCTCCTCTGTTTCAGTAGGAGTCATCCTGTGAGCAGCCTTGTTAGGCAAACTAGCACCTGGAATCAGATCTATCTGATGACTGATTTGCCTTACTGGTGGCAATCCATCTGGAACATTATCAGAGATAATATCTCCAAACTCCCCTAGTAAATCTGAAACTTCAACTGGTATTTCACTACTACCTTCTTTATCTTTCCTAGGAATCAAAGCATAGCACATATGCTGATGTTTCATGCCATCTAAAAACTTCCTTTCATCAACAAGACAAATCCTAGCACTGCTACATACCTTTTCATCTTCCTTTTTCATGGGCTTCAATTTATGGCGAACTCCATCCTTTGTTAGAGAGTATGTGTTTGCATGTCCATCATGTACTGCATGTCTATCAAACTGCCATGGTCTACCCAACAATAGATGGCAAACATCCATCGAAATAACATCACAGAGAACTTCATCATGGTAACTCCCAATTTTGAATTTTACTAAACATTGTTCACTTACCAGGACCTTATGATCATCTTTTACCCAAGCAATCCGATAGGGCTGGGGATGTTTCTCCCTCTTGAGCTTCAGCTTAGAGACCATCTCTTCTGATACCAAGTTATCAGTGCTACCACCATCAATGATCACGTCACAACATTTATTCTCACACTTGCATCTGGTACGAAACAAACTCCTCCGTTATCCTGGTTCAATCTCACCACTTAGTAGGACTCTTTCATTTACCAAGGTCTCTCCTCTTTCTGCATCCTCTGAATGTGATGATTGTGCATCCTCATCTACATGAGCAACCCTAGCTTGGCCCTCAGCTCTCCTATCTGTTCTTCCTTGTCGTTGCGGGCATTCAAAGGCACGATGACCTTCTTCATTGCAATGGAAACAGGTACCATGAAAGTCTCCTCTTCCTTGTCCACGTCCTCTACCTCTTCCTCTCTGATTTCCAAAGTCTTGATCATGGGAGCGGTTGAAACCCTCATTCCTCTAGTTCCTGCTAGTACCCACATCTTCATTTTTCTTTTGGGTTTCATTGCGGCCTCCAGATGATCTACCGCTTCCCCTTCCTCCTTGACTGCGCCCTCTTTGTCTTCCTTCAAACCTTTTATTCAGCTTCTCTTCAACTCGTAGGGAAATCTGGTATGCCTCTTCAACGCCGGTCATTCTTACCAGACTTAATTCCTCCTGGATGCTAGGTCGCAACCCACTGATATAACGAGCAACCTTCTCCTTATTTGCTTCTGCATGCCCCGCTCTAATCAAGAGTCAGTAAAATTCCTCTGTATATTCTTGGACTGATCTTCTTGGACTAATCTTGCTTTAGCCCATGCATCTTCTTAAACAAATCAAGCTCGTAGTCCACAGGAATGAACTGCTTCTTCAATTTGTCCACCATGCGATCCCATCTTGTGATCTTCTCCTTTCCTCTTCTATTTCTTTCCAATTGAACCTCTTGCCACCAGATTTTGTCATGGCCTTTCAGTTTGGCCTTTGCAAACTTAACCCTATCTGGGTCCCTGATATCCTCATACTCAAAGTATTCTTCCAGTTCATTGATCCAATCGATCAACTCATCTGGTTTCAGATTTCTTGAAAATACACCCACTTCAATTGTAGGTCTTTTCCCAAACTTAGTAATGGCCCTAAAAAGCCTTTCCTCTGCATGATTCAGAACTTCCCCGTCAAATTCCCCTTCTGGTTCCATTACTTCTTCTCCATTGTCATCCTCACTGTCGTCACCTGCGGCAACATTTGCTCCTCTACGGAGCTCCTCTTGCAATGCCTGTACCTGCCTTTGGAGGGCTCTAACCTCCTCAGGATTAATAGCTCTGGCCCTTCCACCACGCTCTCTTCGTGGAGGCATCTTCTTAACTCAAACCCACAACCACATAGTCCTGGTGCAAACTGCCTCACAGTCGGCGTTCTGTCTACACACTCAGGAAAACCTGGCTCTGATACCACTTGATGGGGACACAACCCAAGAACAGAATGGACACAACAGAAAAGGGAAATTGTATTAACTGAGAAAATAAGCTAGTACAAACAGTACAGGAAAATAAACTTCAAAACATGCCCTAAGGGCTTACAATAGCATAAATCTGGAGATAATTTCTCTTTTTAGTACCTCCTCTCAAACTCTACTCCGAACTGCCTTTTACAATGCCAGAAATCTCCTTAAATAGACCCCGGAGGGTTAAGGACTAGGAGTACATTCTAGAAAGTGCTAGTAGGCTTCCATCGACCAAATAGAATGTTCCAGAAGCTGCGTTAGAAGTCGGTGCAAATTTAGAAGAATCCAGAAACGGTAATCGAATTTTCGGGAGGCATAACTTTTGAACCGTAGCTCCAATTGACGAACTGTTTACATTTTCGGAAAGCTCTCGAAGCGCTCTATAGCCCTGTGGACCAGCTTCGCTCGTCTCCCATTTTTCGGCCCTTTTCGAGGTCATTTAATGCCCCTAACCTGACTTCAAAGCATTCTTAGGAGGTCTCCAAAACCCGAAAAATTGCAATAACTTTCAAACCGTGGGGCCTTTTGACCTGATTCTTTTTCTGGAATGCTCTAAATCACAATTACATTCATCTGGCCAATTTACACCTTCTAGGTCACCAAAATGATGGCCAAATTGCATGCTCCTATTTTTTTCGGGATTTTCTAGCACACTGATAGTTGAACTGTGATAGTTGGAACCTTTATTTGACCCAAATGGGTATCCAAAAATGTAAAGACATGAAACAGAAACTAAGTCTAAGTACTTTTTTTTTTTTGGTGACATAGGATTGCCCTTATACCTCTGGATGCTCCTGCATCAGTTGTCCTTGATGACACAATTTACAATGCCAAAGCTTCCCATCCAGAGGTTCTAGCTCACCACAGCAATTCACATGCACTATCTTTCTATATTTCTCATATCGAAGAAACACAATGTTCAAATATTCCTCTTCCAAGTGACAGACACTGCATCAATCAAGGTCTTTCTACTGAACAGTAGTAGGTCTATAGCCTGCAGGCAATACCTCATCACAGTTCTGCACTACAAACTTGTTGTCCCAATCCTTGTACTCAGCATACCTGATCATGTAAAGCCTGGATAATACTAGCTATACGTTTATTTGAAAATTCAAACATATATATGAACTAGAGTTATATGACTATTATGGAAGTAATTCATAAAATACTTGCCTGATATTAACAGAGACTGAAAGGTCAATTATACAAAAGAATGAGATGATGTTTCCTTAGGAAACGATCGTAAAGAATGGAAACATTCTATTCTAGTGAAAGCAAAAAACGAAAGCAAACTAAAGCTTATTAGATATTTACAATAGATAACCATTAACTAATAATAGATGACTTATCTATTATTGTAATACCCTCCCTTAATGGTTAATCTATCTAAAACACCAAGCTGTTCTCTGAATTTGAAAAATTTATCAGGACCAAGAGGCTTGGTGAGAATGTTTGCAGTTTGATTTATGGTAGGAAATACTGCAAATCTATAGTCCCGTTTTCAATCAGCTGTTGTATGTAATGACATTAAACATCCACATGCTTGGTTCGTTCATGAAAGACTAGATTTTGTGCTAACTTGATAACGCCTTCGTTATCAACAAACAGAGTAGTCTGTCCTGCTGGTGACATTTGCATATCCCCAAGCATTCGATGAAGCCAAATAGCTTCACATCCTGCCTTAACAGTCCCTCTATATTCAAGCTCTGTAGAAAAGAGAGAAACTTCCTGTTGCTTCTTGCTGGTCCATGTGACTGCACCGAATCCCCAAACTGAACACATATCCAGATGTTGACTTTTTATCATCAACAGAGCCTGCCCAATTTGAATCTGTGAACCCACTGAGTTTAGGATTAGAATTTCGAGAGTACAAAAGTCCATAATTTGAAGTGCCCTTCACATAACGAAGCACACGCTTTGCTGCTATCCAATGATCAGCCTTAGGAGCTGTCATAAATGGTGAAATATAGTTGACTGCGAAGCTGATATTAGGCCTAGTAGCAGAGAGGTAGATGAGGCTGCCTACTAGTTGCCTGTATGTAGTATCATCAACGGAAGGAGAATCAGACTTTGCTGATAACTTGAGACCTTTCTCCATAGGTGGAGATGCAGGTTTGCAATCCTGCATACAGAATTTGTCTAACAGGGCTCTGACATATTTGGACTAAGAGATATATATACCAAAAGACTGTTGCCAAACTTCAATGCCTAGGCAATAATGCATGAGCCCAAGGTTGGTCATATCAAAAGATTGGCATAAATTCTGTTTGATTCCCTGAATCAAAGATGTCGAACTGCAAGTGATGATCAGATCATCCACATAAATAACCAGAAGGATGATGTCATTATTAGTAGTTTTGATGTATAGATTTGAGTCTGATGAACTCCTCTTGAAGCCTTGATCACTGAGGTACTTATCAATCTTGATGTACCATGCCCGAGGGGCCTACTTCAAGTCATAGAGAGCTTTTACCAATCTGAGAACTTGATGGTCTTTACCAGCAACCTTGAAACTAGGAGGCTGCGTCATGTAGACCTCTTCATGGAGATCACCATTTAAGAAAGCACTCTTGATGTCCATCTGATGGACCTTTCAGCCAAACTGTGCTGCCATGGCTAGGACTAATCTGATGATGCTCATCTTTGCAGTAGGAGCAAAGGTCTCCTCATAATCAATGCCATGATGCTAAGAAAAGCCCTTCGCCACTAAACGAGCTTTGTACTTATCCAAAGTACCATCTTATTTGTATTTGATTTTGTAGACCCATTTGCAGCTAATGGGTTTCTTCCCTGGTGGAAGATCAAAAAGGACCTAGGTGTTGTTCTTTAGCGGGCTCTGGTGTTCAAATGTCATGGCCTGTTCCCACTTTGGAATTCCTTTAGCCTCGGAATACATTTGAGGTTCAAACACACTGTGAATGTTGGCCATAAGAGCAAAGTTAACAGAATCTGTAGATTTGTTCTTTTTCCAAGCAGTTCTCCCATCAATGAGCTCATCATCACGAAGAGCAGCAAGTGTTTTAGCCCACCACTTAGGCCGGATAGGAGAATGACCAACATTAGTACTAGGAGATGCTTGATCAGCAGGATCCTCATCAGAAGAATCTAGATCAAACTCAGGTGAAGCATCTACAAAGCGCGGTGATCCTGCAGGAGAAGCAGGAGGTGTCTGTACAGGTATCAGTGGAATAATTGGAGCTGTAGGAGCTACTGGAGCCCTCCCATCAGGTGGACCTAATGGAAGCCGAACTCCCAAATCATAGCCATAATAGGCTGGTTTGCTGGATCAGGAACAGGAGAAAATGGCATGAATGGTCCTTGTTGCTCATCAAAGACTACATCAGGATTGTAGATGAGACGAGATGTCTCAACATTGATTAGGCGATAGGCTTTGTGAAGACTGCTATATCCAGCAAGCATCAGTTTTTGACTCTTGGCATCCAACTTGGTGTGTGACGCATTAGGGATCCAAACAAAAGCAAGGGAGCCAAAAACCTTCAGGTGACTGATTCTGGGCTTGCGGCCTAACCAGGCCTCTTTCAGAGTTTTACCCTTGAGCGCCACTGTGGGTGACTAGTTCAACAGATAAATTGTAGTGTTAACTGCTTCTGTCAAAACTGCTTTGGAAGATGTTTGTGTTTGAGCATGGAACGAGCCATCTCGGTGATTGTTCTGTTTCGACATTCAACTACACTGTTCTGTTGTGGCGTGTGGGGTGTGGTTAACTGGCATTTGATGCCATGTGTATCCAAGAAGCTGGAGAAAGCATTAGAACAAAATTCCCCCCCATTGTCTGATCTAAGAGTAATAATAGATTTTCCAAACTCTTTTTCAACTAAAGGTTTAAACTTCTGAAGTACAGGAAATGCATCTGATTTTTTTTAAAGGAAATACACCCACATTTTTCGACTGAAATCATCAACAAACAACAGAAAATACCTGAACCCAAGAATAGAAGGAGTGGTCACAGGGCTGCAGATATCGGCATGAACAAGCTGAAGTACATGAGAAGCTCGGTATGAATCGCCACTGGTGAAAGGTGTGTGATGTTGCTTCCTAGCCTGGCATGCATCACAAACTCCAAGCTGTCGAGTCTGAATCTCTGGCAATCCAAGAAGAAGCTCATCCCAAGCAAGCTGTGAGAGATTATGCACATTTAAGTGCGCATATCGCTGATGCCAAAGTGTGCTGACAGAAGATCGCCGAGCAGCTATAGCTAAGTCTTGAGAATCACCAGAATTAGTAAGTCTGAAATGACCATGATCCTCAAGACTCACTGCAACAATAGACTTAGTCACCCGATCAGTAATGGTGTACTGATGTGAGCTGAAGGTGACTGCTAAGTGTGGAGAATGTCGCAGGAATTGATTGACTGAGAGTAGATTTAGTCCCATCCCTGGAACGTAGTATACATCAAGGAATATGAGATTCCTCCCAACAGACTGAATCTGAATGTTGTATTTATCGACAACCGTGTACTCTTCTCTGCCATAAAAAATAACAGTCTTTATAAAGCTGGTAGTCAGTAAACCAGTCTCTGCGATGAGTGAAATGTCGAGAGGCACCTAAATCAATGTACTAGGTAGATGACTTCACATGATCTAAAGGTCTTTTAGCCATGAAGGCATAAAAGACAGATTCCGCTTGCTCAGTGAGCTCTGTACTGTTTGCTTTGGGCTGTGAACCTGATTGCTTAGACTGTGCAGCTAAGTGCTTCTTACATTCAACCTTCATGTGTCCAAAGTTGTGGTAGTAGTTGCATTGAATGTTCTTCTTTCTGGAACCATCTGATGCTGGAGCAGAAGACTTCCGCTGAGATGGCTGCTGAAACTTGCCCTTATCCTTCTGAAAGGATTTCGCAGTAAAGGCTTGCTCTGTGGAGGTGGAACTGGAGCTACTACCGAACTGTTGTTTCCACCGATCTTGCTGAAGCAACAGTGTGTAGAGATCAGTGAACTTCAAATCAACACCAGTAGATGTGATGTTGAGAGTCTCGATAAAATGCTCATAGGATTTTGGTAAACTCCGAAGAGTGATAACTACAATATCCTCTTTCTCAATCTTGCGACCGATGGCAAGTAGCTGATCACGGATTTCCTGAATCCGATTCAGGTGTACCTGGAGCGAGGTGCACTCATCCATGACAATAGAAAACAGAGTGTTTTTTAGAAAGAAGGCTCTGCTTTTGTTAGAAGTCTCATGAAGGCCTTCGAGATTTGTCTAGATCTCAGCAGCTGTTTTGCCAGATGGAATCTGAGAAAGTTGATCATTAGCCACGGATAATTTGAGAAGCATCACTGCCTCTTGATTATTCAGATCCCATGTATCTTGATCAGGACTTGGAGTAGTCGGATGCTTCATAACACCTAGAACAAGTAGATCGGTGTTCCGATATTCAAAAATAGTGATGATCCGTTGCTTCTAGGTGCCATAATTGCGACCATTGAATTTGGAGTTATGCTCGAGCAAAATATTTGTCAGAGATGCCATGGCACATTTTGCAATGAAAAATTGTGAAAATCTGTGAAGGCACGTTCTTGGAGGCAAAAATACAGAAGACCGAGAAGAATCAGAGAGTGACCTTGAAGAGAGCTTGAAAACCCAGAAGGAATATGCTGTTGGTTTCTGGATCCACTGTATCGAAAATTGAGGCACAAAAATCGAGGCACCTCGAGAAAACGGATGACAACCTAGTTGAGCTCTCAAAAAACCCACCAAGAATTTGCAGTAAAATTTTTTCCAACCCCAAAAATTAGGGTTTTGGGCAAAACCCTAGTCGGTGGCTTGGAAGGTCGAATTTGTAGAAAAAATGGAGGTTGCTAGCAAAAACTGTTCTATTTTGTTCGGAATAGAAGCGTTTGTTATTGGAGCAGCATAGGCAATGAGTTTGTGCAAAACGAACTCTGTTTGCTCCCAAAAACGCTGGTCGTGACCTCTAAAAAACGCGAAATGTGTCCAAGTGCAGCTCTGATCTTTTTCAACTCGCTTGCAATTTGCAGTAAGAAAAATGACCCTTTTGGAATTGCGATGTGTAGACAAATCGACCACGATTTGTAGACGAGCCGAGGTAAAAAAAAAAATGTGAGTGGAGAAAACGGGTTTCATACGAAATTCTTTTCTTGTGTAACAGAAACTCTAGCCCGGTTTTTGGTAAAAGATCAGAAATAATTTCAAAAAATCTTAACAAATAATTTCAATAGAAATTATAAATTTTTCGAAAAAATTTGAAGTATTTGCTCTAATACCATATTACGGAAGTAATTAGTAAAATACTTGCTTGATATTAACAGAGACCAAAAGGTCAATTAATACAAAAGAATGAGACAATGTTTCCTTAGGAAACGATCGTAATGAATCGAAACATTCTATTCTAGAGAAAGTAAAAAACAAAAGCAAACTAAAGCTTATTAGATATTTACAATAGATAACCATTAACTAATAATTGACGACTTTATCTATTATTGTAATAATGACCATCTTTTCTCTAGAGGAGCTTTCAAACCATTTCCAATATCTTTACTTAGACTCTTCTAATATTGCATATATTTTCTTGCAATATTCAGTTGGAGTGGATCCGTCAATCTCTGCTCCACCTTCTAATGTGATAAGAAAGAGTGGTATATTCCTTTGCACTTCCATCTTGTACATCATCACTTGTTCCTGTTTTCTATCCATTTTCCTTTCCTGGCACATTTTTCATTCTTGACAGGGAGTGAGGTCAGAAAAAAGAGCATGAACATCAGCTACAGTATGAACACCATCCAAAAGGTTTGTCTTAAGTGGTGTGCCAGAAGGTTTCCAGTAACCAGTGCTTTGACTACTGAAATAATCACCTTCCTTCCGATGATGTGTAAATTCTGTCAAGAGTGCTTCTTCTTGATCTTTGGGTAGCCTATAAGCTGCTAGGTCCTGATCATCCCTGATCAGAGATTGTAAATCTAATGGCTTTAAGTAATGAACTTCTCTATGACTGTATCTCTGTAGCTAAAAGAATCTCATTATTTCTCAATGAGCAGGCACTGCTTACAGCCTGTACTAGATCCTTGCGTCTTCTCTGCTTTGGCACAGTCACAGTATAAGTTTTAGGTGGAGCAACACCTTGTATGCTAAATACCCTTACCGTCATTGTTCTGTTTGTAATTTGAAGGCAAAGACAATGATAAGTGCATAAGGGGATCACATGTCACTGACATTGTTGCAATCTGGACAAACCAGTGTTGACTCAAATTAACCTTGACAAATTTGCAATTATGAAGTCATTTTGTGCTAGATGATTGGCCCGGTATTCTTTCAGCTAGTTCTTCATCTGGTCTCCCATTTGCGTCTTTTGACTCAATGTAAGGCATGTGTTTCACATGATCTATGAAATATCCCAGTCGGCTCTAAGGCTGAGAATTGAGGGTTTGTTTGCAATTTGTAGTCTTTGACCAGCATATAATCTATTTTGAACTCTTCTGATATTCTGTTTTATTCTTAGTTTTGATGTCTTTCTAATTTTTTGGGGATTTTGATATTGATTTTTGCTAAAGATTGAACTACCAAACTATGCTGTAATATCCCGGATGAATATGTTTTCCCAATTTCTCACACAAGTATTCTCAGAAAATATAAACAAACAACTCATGCAAATACTTACAGCACTAAGCACTAAAATCATCAGCAAATGCCAATCTCAGAATGCCTATTTTATTCCATTTTCAGCAGTTCATTCAAAATAACCTAAGTTAGTGATGCTGGTTCGGATGCTAATGCGGGTGTGGGGTGCTGATGCGTGGATGCACAGATTTTTTTTTTGGGGGGATTTTGGATGTGTTTGGGTGCGTCTATATATATATATACACACACACACACACACACACACACACTATAATTTATGTATGCAAATTTAGTTTTTGAATATTTTTTCTTGCCGTGTCAGCCCTAAAACGACCGAGACATAACATGGAAAAAGAATCAAAGAATTGAAATTATTTTGTATAAGGTAATATTTTTCAATAGCGACATGCATTGTAGAAGTTAAACAACAAAACACATGGTACACTTATACTTGGCTTCTAGAATGATGAGAGTTTGTGAGAAAATTTGAAGGCCTAACTATAGGTAGGTTTTTGAATAAGCCTTGTTTGACTAACTTAGTGTAACAATTGAGAAATCTAATTGTTTTCAGCTACATTTGTATAATAAGTATATTGCCAGTGTCAATGACTGAAGTAGTTCATCTACATGACATTATAATACTGCAAAAAACTGATTGAGTTTCCTTAAGTGTTCTAGTCAGTTTGGCAGTGTATATTGACTGCGTTTCAAACAGTAAGCTTCAGACCAGTAATCAAGTGTTCGAGTCTCCCATTTGAGGTAAGGGGAAGATTCCGATGGAGAAGTAGAACATCGGAAGGAAGGGATTAGAAGGAGGAACAAAATAGGGGATCCAGTCATCCATATTCATGGAGGAGAGTATACAGTCCGGATGCTCTGCGGATTCGCCTGGATGGTTGACAGATGCTCTGTGGATGCTTTCCCAAGCATCCTGCAAGCATCCACAGACAGAAGCCATGCTTCCTGCCCACCTCCGTGCCGCTTCCAAACACATCTGTGCATCCCCATCCATCCGCACCCACATCTTGGCCAAAATGTCACGCATTGGTATCTTAGAAAATAACCAGCAGCAATATGATATTTTCGAAATGATTGTTACAATCAAACTTTCATTAGAATACTAATCAGCTTCAATTGCAAACACAAAAATGAGAGTCAGATTGGAGAATATAAATAAAGTTTAAGCACAAGTGAGAATCCTTACATGATGTCTCCATGGACAATGGATTTTTGTCCATTGTCTTTTGGCTAGAGGGTTTCCGTCCTCAAAGCTGGTTGAAGCTGAGCTTGCAATTCTTCAAGAGAAGAAATCTGAAATCCAAACCAATATTCAAGCATGCCCATTGAGTCTTCATTCCTTTAGTTTAATGCATCCATCTGTGACTTCAACTTCTCTTTCCTGTCTCCTTGTCTTACCATTCTGTCTCTTACTAACCCATTTTATAAAATTTAAATTGACTTTTAATAATTTAGTATTAAGTCTCCATAACTCAATTTTAACGCTTCATGAATTTGGCTTTAAATTTCCTAATGTCCCAAAAAATGGCACACTATAGTCCTCCCTCCTTGAGATTGCTTGTCCTCAAGCAATCAATACTAGGGTCCCATATCAATCTACAAGACACTCTAGAGCTCATACTGGTAACTCGGAAGTCATGCCATGTCATGCTGTGGAACCAAAGATAAGGTTGCAACTCATCTATCAATAAGATCCTTGGATCCCATGTCAACCTATAAAACACAGTTGCACCTCTCTAAAGCATTACTTTAATCACAACTGCTCCAAGCCTCAATCTATTTAGTAACTCGTCATAATCCATATAGTGCAAAGCATTCATCCTGTCAACTCTTGGATCCCAAACTAGCCTATCAACATGATCCTAGGAGTAGAATCAACCCACAATTCTTCTGTATCATCCAATTGCACGAGTATATCACTTTAACAATGCCAAAAATACCCCGACTACGCATGAAGATCAGCCCATTAAGCCACCAAATGTTTTGCTGTAGGACATACTGACATTAAGAATGATGTTGTAGGCTATGTTGTTCCCATGTACAAAATTTAACCCAAAGTCATGCCTTCACAAATACCCATGCGACTCAATATCTCCTGTAGGCCTAGACCAAATAGGTTAACCACCAATAATTGGAGTATGCAAAAGGATAAAATCACCAATTACTAAATAAACTGCTGCCATGTCATAAGAACTCGGTAACAAATCTATAGTTGAGCTGTAGAAACCTTCATTACTCGTTAAAGCCAACTCTAGACTTTTTGATTCACTACAAGAGTTATCAATCAAATCATTTTCTTCGCCCAAGAAATGATCATAAGTAAATGAAATTTCAGAAAAGGTATCACTTGATTTATCCTCATCCTTATGTGGAAACTTTGTTACCTCATGATAATGTGAAGGCACACAACTTCTGTTGTAAAACTCATAATTCCGGATTCTAACTTCTCGTTGGTCCCTTTGATCATCATTAGCGCAATATGTCTTGTTTGAGTAGGTAGAGGGGGGTATGATATGCTCACTTTCATCTTCACAAATGGTGTTGATTCCTTCGACAATTCATATAATCTCCTTGGCTATTGAATTAGGATCATCTCCCTTGTGAGTGGTGGCCATAGAAATCTTCTTTTCAGCTGTGTGCAATTAATAATGTGCCATAATTAGTTGAAGACAAAGTTCGTCTACCTCTTTTTCCATGTCATTCCCAAATTTGATAGCAAGTTCCTTAACTACTAAGAGCTTCAAGTAATTTGATTTCATCCTTTCGAATGCTTCCTTGATTGTTTGTAGTTGCATACTAGTGACCTCCGCACCAACTTCACTATCGGATGCTTGTTCCTTTTGATCACATTGTATCTTTATTTAATTTATATTTGCATCTTCTACCTGGAAGGCAAATGAATATTTTCTGAAATTGTGGACACCACTCTATTGCCTGCTACGTAATGAGATAACTCTTTGCGTTTTTACTCTCGTGGAAAGAATGAAAACAACATTGCAAGCTAACTATGATACTAATCTTCTCTCCCTGTGTTCAACCACCCAAGACGTCTCCAAGTCTTCAGTTCAAATTATCATCATTTCATTTCTTGGCGAAGGATTTCGACCTTGCTTTGTTTATATCCCATTTGTATTGGAGTGACTGTCCTTCCTCCGATTTGTTCAATAGAAAATCCTACTTCAAATAGCAATCACACTAGGAATCTTCAACTGCTTGTTCTCATGAATGGCTGACTACGAATATTTTATATATCTCGACTCCCAAGCTCATGCAATTTTGGAAATTGATTTAATGAGCATAGGATTCACGATGACTATAACTCTTGTTCCCCAAATGTTACCATGCCGTCCCAAGTTGTGTAGATAAATTCATTGAAATATTTTATATGCTCTTTCTCCTTTAACCTCAAAGCTCTTGTAGTTCTTTCAGCTTGATGCGGAGAATATAAAGAAAATGGAATCTGAAGTTCCTTTTCTGGATGCAGGTTTGAATTGTGCCACCTTTCTTATCAACCGCAATAGGAATCTCCTGATGTCTTCCAATCCTTGAGAACAATCAAAAGATCTTTCATAACAAAGCTCTTCTTATTTTGCTTTGTGAAGCACTCCAGAATTTGCTTGAAAAGCAAGAAAATGTAACCTGGGAAACCTGTCAACTATTGAATCGCAAATTGAAGGTCCCATGGATGTAACCTTCCACTAGCTGTGTAAAATTTCTTCGTTACTAAAGCCATTACACTGTAATATATTGGGTTCCACCTAAATAATTATTTGCAAGATTATTCATGCCAGACTATTAGAAACTTCAGCACAAAAAAATAATTCCTCAGCTTCTTAGGCTGGGGTCCTATGGGCACCTGCTTGCTTAAAATTAGAGTGGGTGCTGTTGAGCTTTTTAAGGAACATTTGAAGGGGAGCTGTCGCATGGGCATTAGATATAAATCTGCTTTAAGAAATTAGCTCCTAAATTCAAGGAAGCGGGTGGTCCCATGAATTTGAAAATGAAATCAGCTTAAACTTTTAAATTTATGATAATAATGTTTTATAATAATCATAATTAATTTTTTTAATTTTATAAATAGTGTACTTTGCATATATATGAATTCTTTAGAATCATGATACTTAATAAAATAAAATTGTACAATGTCTATTGTAATTTATTTAAATATAATAAAACTGAAAAAAAATTGTTTGTATTGTTTGAAAATTATATGATATTTCACATTTATCAAATTTTTTTTTTTTTAATCTTCATACATTTTTGTTATATTAAACAACATGAAAAAACAATATTGCTGCACATTCAACTAGTTTTGTTGATTTATGGGTGCGAAGCTCATTAACACATTATCATAAACCTACAATAATAGGTGCTCATGAAAGGTATATGTAAATTGATTTGAATTGTATACATCAAAGTTCTAGTATTCATATAATAACCGAAACTTAAACAAAAATATAAACTGTTTCAAAACAGAGTCAAATTCTCATTAACCTTTGATTTTTGAACAGCTCTACATGCTTACATTATTCATATGACCATTTACAATAGCTATTAATGCTTCTCGAGCAATTGTTGCACTTGGATCTGCCCTCTCATTAGTTGGCATATTTGTTCCACTTTCATCAAAAACATCATCACATGTATCATCTTCATCTTCCACATTTAATGTCATGTTATGCAATATACAACAACAAAATACAGTTTTTGGAAGTACTTCCAAATTTGGATGCCACATTTTTGATTCCAAAATCTGCCACATTTTTTTAGCCTCCCAAATGCACGTTCTACTACAATACGTGTTGATGACAACTTAAAATTGTATTCTCTTTGACTAGTTGTTAGACCTCCACTGAAAGGTGTAATTAACCACGGAAACAATGGATATCCTCCATCACCAATAATTTACTCCCTCATATTCAATGATCCAATTGATATTGAAGGCCCATTTAATCTCTCCCCGCCCTCACACATTCTATAGAAACCTAGGTTTCGTAGAAGTCTAGAATCATTAACAGAGCCAGGCCATCCTGTAAAAATATCCATGAAATACATATTTGCTGTCAACGATTGCTTGTAATGACATGCTATAATTATGGTCATGATCAAACCAATCAGAAGAGTACTCATTGGGCAGAAGATGAAATTGAATATGAGTTGCATCAATCGCTCCACAACATTTTGGAAATCCTCGTTTCTGACAGAAACCTTCTTTCACATGCTCAAGTGACATCTGGTTACTAGGCCATTTGGATATGATTTCGATGTCGAGAATAAAATACATTAATGAACTTATTTACAATTCTTACCACAGTGGACTTACCACAGCCAAACAGTTCACTAATGTTAAGCATTGTCATCTGGATGACAATCGTAAAACTGCAACAGCAACCTGTTTCTCGACTGGCAGTACCCTACTTTTTATGCTAGTAGCAAATGACTATGGTATTACACCTTGCTTCAACTCATCGTTCAAATTTTCACAAAAATTTTTAAATAATGCATAAGGCAACCTAAAAATGCTGCGAAAACATTCATCATCACATCTAACTTGGAAAATATAGTGGTGTCACCAATGTAAAGTGCGTGGCTTGACATACCACTCACCCTGAATTCTTCCTTCCCACTAAGAAATAGATAAATCATTTCCAATAATCTCATGGTCTAGCTCAAAATTGATTGCATGAAGGACGATTTCCATGTCATCTGAGTCCACTTTTGTCAATTATATCATTTTAGAGAAATCTACTCTACATTTCTTACAATTGTTTTGTATAATTTTTGAGCTTTGAGTTTCATTCCAAATTTGTAATACCAACTGGATAACATTTGATGCAACAGCAAGAAAAAATTTCATTATTTTGGCTGAATTGGAAGTCATTATGCAGTAGTTAAGTCCACCCTGCCAAAAACAAAATACAAAAAAATATTAACACTTCGAAAATTACATTAAAAATGGTAAGAAATACATTTTTAATATGAACACAAAAAAAAAAACAGATCAGAAATAATAGCTCCAAATATTATATATCAACATGGAATCATAAATCATTATTAACCAAAAACATAGCCAAAACAAAAGCAAGTATTTTCACTTTCCTTGCCATTAGAGGTTATGACTTCTTGCCGGATTTTTGATGCTACTAACACTTTATGAAATATATATGTATTCATCCATGAATAAGTCTGATCTAAGTCTGACAATCACTATAGGCAGCTACATAAATAAGGCATCTAACTCTACTTCATAAGGTGCTTACTAAAAATGCACATGGCGATTGGCTCCAAAATAATAATAAGCAATTGGACTCTATTTACCTAGGAAGGAAATTACGATTTATCACTGCAGTTCCTATTTGCAAAATCAGATTTAATGCATTTTGACCTATGGCTATACTGGTTTCAGATTTTATCCTTTTAGAGCTATGGCTGTACTGGTTTCAAATTTAATGCTTTTACAGCTATGACTGTACTGGTTTCAGATTTAAATCTTTTAGAGCTATGTCAGTGTTGGTTTCAAATTTAATGTTTTTAGAGATTTGGCTGTTTTAGAACTCTCACAATTCCCAACTCTATTCAATAAAGGATTTAACTAACAATAAAACATTCTGATTTTACTTCAGTGGATCAAAGCAAATACCTTTGCAATTAAAAAGAAAACTACTTTATTTTCTCAGCATTAAACTTCTCCCCATGTATGAACACTCCCAGAATTTTATCTACAAAATTAAAGTTCTCCCCATTTATGAACCATTCTAGAATTTCATTTACAGGTATAAAGACAATATAAGCACACCACTCAATACAGAAGCTTTCAAAAAGATGACACCAAAGATCCCAATGTAGAAGAGCTGCTAACAGATTGCATTCCGCACAAGAACCATGTAATAGAATATAAAATTATGAACTTATATTTAACTGAAAATCAAGCACAATTGTTCCATGAAAGTAGTGCACAAGATGAGCAAGTGCAATGATTTCAAATGTCAAACAAAATATTATTTGAATGCCATACAAAACTATAACCTATATAAGTAATAAAATTAAGCTGAATCATTTTTTAGTTGAAAATGATTCAAATATCTTAACCATTGCTTGGCCCATAGAACTAAGGGCAGCAACTAGGCTCATTTGCACATTGAGTTTTTGTTCTTCCAATTTGATCAAATTTTCATCATTTTTTCTTCTTTACTCAACCGCCTTTCCATCAAACCATAGTCTTTTTTATGACACCTCTCTATCAAAGCATAGTCTTTTTCATGACGTTTCATGCGGCCATCTTCAGTAAGCTGTGATGTAGAAACAACTAGTTTATTGTTTTCAAGAATTGTATCTTTCATGCCAGATGTTTTCAGAGTTGCCTTTAGTTTTTTCCTCTTGTATCCCTTTTCACTTTCATTGTCAGTATGTATTGACCCTTGACATGCTGCATTCATTGTATCAAATTCATCCATTGGAGAATTTTCATTTGGGATAGTGTTTTTGTCACTGGATGTATTAGTGTAGTAAGAAGTGTCAATAATAATGTTTCCAGGATCAATAACTCTATCATTCCCAAAATTTGTCTCCATTGCATCCATAAACTCCTTTGGGAAGTTTGATGGAAGTCTTTTTTCTGCTCTTTCCTTGGTTGTCATAGTCCAATAACTATCATGGCCAGAGGGAATATGGAACTCATAATCTCTTACTCTCTTGTAGTTTGGTAAAACATGCTCCCAACGGTCTCGACATTGATTTGCTGTCCGAAAGACTCCATGATGAGAACAATATTCCTCCACAATTTTCCACTTTTCAGTAGATGTTGTAGCCTTCTTCATTGGCCCACCATTTGAAAGTGTGTCTTTCTCATTGCACTTTGCTTCTATGAGGACTATGGTGTCCAAAATGGTCCATCGTGTCCTTCCTTTCTGTGTAGAAGAAGCCATAGGTGTTTTTTCTTGAACTTTTGATTGCTGTTCAAATGGAGTACATGGTATTGTTTCCTCATTTTCCCTCTCTATATTTTGAGAAATATCGGAGCTGAATGTTCCATTCATTGTCTGAGAACTTGGGACAAAACCAATGAACTCTTCATTAATATAATATATATCATCATCTTCTATGTCATTTTGGGATAACATTGCTGTAAACCTCCTAAAACCACTCTTCGTTGGTATTGGACGATGTATATTCTGTCCATTGCCAACAAAATATCTTGCTCCACACTGCAAATACATGATGAATATTTATATTTTTCTAGTAAGAAGATGGGAGTGACACACATAAGTTACGTAAGGAAAACCTAGTACGATTAAAAACTTTGAGTTTTGTATAACTGACAAGGTTGTCATCAGAATCTATATACAAAAGAAAAGAGCTGAAAGTGACAAATTAACACAACATTTAACTTTAATACACCAGCACAGGCAGTGGTTGATAGTCATGGTGAACTCCAAAAAATAGAACTACAAAAAGTTCCCAGTACCTTAGGCTCATAGCAATACTCAAGCATACCTTAGGCTCATACCAATACTCAAGCATTTCTGCTGACATCAAAAATTGTGTTTTAAACTTGGTCACCCGGACCAATACTTCTGCTGATCATTATTCAGTCAATTTACTGTTATGCCGATCAATTTTCAGCCAATCTGAACAATCCATGTTGCAGACAAAAAAATAGATCTCTTTGATTTGAGGCAGAACCAGCTGTTAAAATGGTGTTTCTGATCATCTTTATTTTGGCTTCATTTCTTGGAAACTACTTGAACTTCGAAGAATAAGTTAAGATCCCATATGTTTCAAGAACTTGTAAGGACCAGAAAACATTAGTTTTCAGATATGTAAACAGTGAGGTCAATATCAAGTGTTGTCAACTGAATAGACGATCATATGCTGTCATTTTCAGTCAGACGAAATCAACAAAGAATCTATACACAATTTCTAAAGGAACAACAATATAGTAAAAATGGATGAAGGCTTTGTCTTCACAACCAACTCAGGCACTCAGGAAGTGCCGTAGGTTGAGATTTTCTTGCAGATTAGATTGTGGCTGTTATTATATAAATAATTTTTTACTGTAGGATACATACCAACATTATATTTGCAATCAAAATCACTTAATTATTTTTGCAAGCAAAAACCTTCAACACAAAACAAATATCTATCATTAAAATGAATTTTGCTTGGACAACATTCCGTCATGGGGAGTCCACCATCATGCTTCATTAGGTAAATCAAAATAATCAATACAACTCCAACGTTGCTAGCTA
Organism: Cupressus sempervirens; assembly: GCA_028749045.1. NCBI lineage: Eukaryota > Viridiplantae > Streptophyta > Pinopsida > Cupressales > Cupressaceae > Cupressus > Cupressus sempervirens. The sequence goes on from CM053790.1 coordinate 351,656,042, forward strand.
AATGAATCATGTGTCATCTTCTTCTCTAACTAGATTGGTAACTAAGTATTTGATTCGAGAGTTCATCTTATAATTTGACCCCTGCATTATACTGTTTTATGCCTATCTAGTTGTTGTATTGCTCAAGGATTCTTGTTGCAATAAGCAAGGCTAGCTTTTATCAAAATTGTCCTGTAGTCTTATATTGCCCGCTACCCTACCAATTTTTCAATGATTAATTCCATTTACAAGTTGGAAAACCTTACTATAACGTTTCCTGGGCTCTGACATATGTAATTACTCTATAATATCAATATGGTACATATTTGTAATCATTTTTGGTAATGTGAATGAAGATATTCATATTAGCTGTGTGCTTGCTCTTTCAACACATTTCTATATGAGGGCTTGGTGTTGGCTCTTTTAAAAAATCAACCTTTCTATTAATCAGAAGGCTACTGCTTTTGTGTAACTTAATATGTGAACTATTTAAAGGTACCCGACATGCAGAGGCTCATAAGGACACCTGCTACTCTTTGTAAATTAGTGTCAGTATCTGAGTAAATTTTTATAAACGAGCATGACAAGTTGCAAGAAAAGCAGCTTTTGGAGCTTATGGCTAACTAGTAAGACGTGGGTGCTTTTAATGCAGTAATCTATGTCACAGATAATTTATCAGTCTATTATTTTGATGCCAGCTGGATTGCAATGGGTGATTGCCAAACTATTTGTTGGCCACATATTTTAGCATGACAAGTTTGGAGAAGGATAATTTCCTTAATAACAGCTTGCAAGGAACTCCCTGACTATAAAGTGACCCAATCGTCAAAGGCAAAATTCTAAAAATTTCCTCAATAGTGCTGCTGCATTGATACGCGCAGGTCCTACCAACTTAGAGACCGAGTAGTTTATCCAATTGTAGATTTAGGTCTAAGACTCATGTAATCCCTCTAGATGCTTCCCTTAGAATGGCAGGGGAAGCTGCCAGTTACAAAACCCAGGCATTATCTAGCTATAGGACTTTTTTGCACTCATCTTAGCTATGGATATGCTAGCTGATTCTCATACACAAACTTCCACTTCCTCATTATTCAATTCGCTGTGCACTAAATCTCAGACTCGAATTGCCTTCAGAGAAGGCCCACCCAGCAGTTCAATTCAAGTTGTTTGTTGTATCTTAGTTAGGTCTCAGTCTAGGTAACAAGAATAGATGCTCCAGCAGACATGAGGGTCCTAATCTATGAGAAATGGGATCCTGATTTTCATGCAAGTACCTATGTTTGCATGCACCGGCAGGAATCTGCTAGTGCTCCTACAAGCGCAGTTTGCACCGACAATAACTTATAGTCCCTAGAGACCGGTGTTCCTATGCAAGAGTGCCCGGTAGTACTTAAAGTGTATCCATTCATCCATCCTTCACCCTTCCCAACCAACAGACACCTCTCTATTCTAAAAGAGAGCCGAGGAAAAGCACTCAGAGGTGGCTTCATGCCCCTTTGATTCAACATCAGCATACACCGTTTGAAAATCCAATAAACCAATCCACCTAGACACCAACATTGAATCAATGATAGGAGCACGGGAGAGGCTCGCGGAAATCACCTCTCCTATATAAGATATTAGTGCGATGCTCCTTTTGCATTCAAAATTTGCAATCACACAAACAAAACAGAACCAGTACTCCACAATAATATATTATGAAGCATGCCCAGTTTAAAATGGTGTTACACATATGTCTATACATGTATGACAAATGTTTTTGAGAAGTCAGCAAATGTTTTTGAAAAGTGAAAACCCAAGCAGTCAGTGGATGTGAAAACCAGAGAAATTAAGATGTTAAAACATTGCGTAATGGCTTCCATTGCAAAGGGACGCAGAGAACAACTGAAACTTACAGGAGTGAAGAGAATAGGCACATTGGTATACGCTAGGGCTTTGAATTTTTTTTAATGGTGTGGGGCACAGGGTAGAGGATATACAGACCAAATAAATGAACTCAAACAAATCTGAACAAATCACATAGAATCCAAATCACATAGAATCCAAGCTGAAAATAGACCCACATAAAAAACCCACACCTGATACATTTTCCCCCGACAAAAAAGTCAAAATGCACATGCATAAGTCTAAAAAACTAAAATATTTTACAGAGAACGCACTGCAAGGAGAAAGTAGAAATAATATACATTCGTTGGTAGTGGTAGTAAATCAACGAAGACAAATAGAAAAAATTAACGGGTAACTTTCTTCTGCTTCCTGTGTCATTCTCCTCTCTGTAGTGTGCAAGCGCAATCACACACAGGCAGCATATGAAATATTAAAATTATAAATTGTTCTGTTTAGAGTTTTTGGCGGGATGATTTCACTTTGGAGGGAAAATGAAGGGTAGGTTCTTGCCAAGTGGCAGAATTCTTCCCTAAGCTGGTGTGGCTATTTCCAGCCCCACCCCATTTTTATCCACTTAACTAAAAAGTAGGGGCTCCTACTTAATAGGAAAAGATTCCAAATTAAGCTTTAGCCTCTCCAAAAAATAATCATGGGACCTCCCGCTCCTTAAATATAGAGCCCAAGCCCCCCCCATGGGACCCCTACCTTAGAATAAAGAACTTTAATTATGAACCTCACAGGCTGACAAGATACACTGCTCTAATACTACTGTAATATCCTAGTTGGATATTTTATCCCAATTTCTCACACAAGTTTTCTCAAGAAATTCAAACAAATGACTCAGGCAAGTACTTACAAAATTAACGTGTAAAATCATCAGCAAATGGCAATTTTAGAATTCCTATTTCATTCCATTTTCTGTAGTTCATACAAAATAACCAGCAACAATATGATATATTCCAAATGAACAAAACAATCAAACTTTCATTAGAATACTAATCAGCTCCAATCATATACACAGAAATGACAGTCAGATTGGAGAATAGAAATAAAGTTTAAGCTCAAATGAGACACTCATAAGACGTCTCCATAGACAATGGGTTTTCGTCCACTGTCTTCTAGCTAGAGAGTTTCCGTCCTCAAATCTGGCTGAAGCCGAGGTTCCAATTCTTCAAGATAAGAAATCTGAAAATCCTAACCAATATCCTATCATGCCCGATGAGTCTTCATTTCTTCATTTTAATGCATTGAGTTGTGATTCTTCAACTTTCCTTTCCTGTCTCCTTGTCTTCTTGCCATTTTGTCTCTTACTATCCCGCTTCATAATATTAAATTGACTTTTGAAAAATAATTCTGCATTAAGTCTAAGGGGTTTAGCTTAGTTGGTTGAAGCAATGAGTTCTCAATGTGGAGACCCTAGTTCAAATCCCAAGAGGGACATCTTTGTGGAATTCTAAGTTGCAACTCTTGGTCTTCTATTGGTTGTACTTGTTTCATTGTAAAAGGTGGATTCTAAGTTGTGGCTTGGTTTCCAAATGTTGTTTCTAGTGTGGTTTGCATCTGAGTTCTTAAATTGAGTTCACGGGACTAAATATCATTCCCTGCAAAATGATGACTTTCCAATATGAATTCCTTCCTCCCACCATTGCAAAGTGTCTGAAATTAATCTTTGCATATTAAATGACTAGCTGGGGTTGTCCCAACTAGTAGGCTCAAGGGGTGACGCCCTTGGGCTTGTAGAAGCTGTGCTAGCTTAACTTGGGCTCTCCATAGGGAAAAACGACAATTTTCCCAAAACAAGATATTCAGAAATGATGCCGCAAGCCATTTCTTATTGCCCCAGCTGAACCTGCGATCCACAATTTCCTCCTGCGAGTCGGTGTTTGGCACCCAAACTCTCTCTTCTCTTCCATGTGCATGGAAATTTGGCAAATAATAGGCTCCTTTCTAAAGTTCACAGAAAAATTTAATTCTTACTATAGTTCTTGAAACCCAAAGATGAAACTCTTTTCCAAGCCATTCCATTCACGGAAATTTACAAAGTATTGGCCTATTATTTTAAAATTAAAGGCATTTTTTAAATACCTAAGCCTAAAACTTTATTATATATTTTTTATTGTTTTCAAGTAATGATAAAATAGCAGCTAAGGCCAAAGTTTATTTTATTTATTAAAGTGAATTTTTATTTATTCACTTGTTATAATCTATATAATGAAGTGAATAGAACATTCACTTACTACAATTTATTTAGAACTCCACCTAGGAAATATTTAATTATTTTCTTATGAATTAATAAATTTAAGCTCCAAGTTCCAAATGGATCCACAAGACTTCACAATCACTCTGTAGGCCTTGGTGAGTCTCCCAAACATCCTGTCGGCCTATGGGAACTTGAGTCATAGGCCAACCTCAACTCTGTCTCCAGACGCCTAGAAAGGGGGCATTATAATTTAAATCTTCATGAAGCCTATCTTATAGAAATGCTAGCAACTCTTCTGAACCATGCAGATTGTAGCCACTAAATTGAGGTGTACAATGAGCAAGCTTTATTCAGCTTTGTATGTCCTCACTGGTGGCAATGGTTCCAAAATTGTCACGCTACCGTCAACTTGGGAAGCCTATATTGTACTCTTTATAGAAAGTTCAAAATGCAATATCAGATTCTGATAGGGTTCTAGGAACTTTCTCTAGATCTGCCGAGATTGATGTAAATCCTCTCAATCTTGCTAATTGTAACGTTGCCATCATCATTTCAAACGAGTTTTCAAAACATTATCAAATCTCAACATGCCTGTTTAAAGTATGTTGAGGTTCCCAAACCAATTTCGAGCTCCACTGCTCACTTTGGAGCCTTTCCTTCTTTCCATGTTTGGCATGTTGGATTTTAAAGGCAAATATGGAAGTATGCCAAAATTGGCAGATCTAGTAGAACCGTGTGTCAGGATACATGAATTTTTGCTTGTTGTCAGAGAAAGGATGAGGTCTTGGAATTGATTTCGGGTTCCAAAGGCTGTTTGAGAAAATGTACAAAATGCAAAAATCATGAATTATCTTGAGGATAGTTCCGTCAATGAACGTGGGGCCCTAATAGGCTGTGAAACTCCAAAAGACTAACTTCTCAACGCTTCCTCCATGTCTTGCTGGGTTTCAAAACTTTCTTCGCAGATATGATTAAGTATTGGGCCCTGGTATTGTTTGAATCACCTCATTGGGAGCCAATGAGGCTTTTGGAGCTTCACAAAACTTGGGCCTCTGTTTCTACTAACATCATTCTTGAAGGTGTTCATGTCTCACTTCAAGGATGTGACTAGATGTTCTTTGAGCTTGATATATACTTTCACCTATGCATTTCAATATTGCTATATTTGTAGTTTTATGCGGCATATCGGGTTCCAATGCCAGTTATGGACAATGAAAAATGCTGATGTCTTGATAAAATGATACCTCTTTGAGTAATTTCTTATGAGCTTATTCCACTTGTCAAAAGTATTTTATGAGAGTATCCAAACCTTTTTAGCACACACTAGTATTCCCCTCAGAGCCAGACCTTGGATCAGCTCATCACTGACTTCTATCCATCCATGCCCGATTCCAGGGGCATGAAACGACTGCATGCACGCATCTCTAGCCACACCAGATCGGTCAGACCTTGGTGTGGGTTCTTCGGATAGCAGCACCCTATTCCCACTGCTACTCAGAGACAGAGATGGAGCCAGGCCCTGACCCTTGTCCTGGGCCTTATCCCTTTGTGCGAGATTTCTTTGTACCAAGAAAGGATTGATGGTCCTTCTCTCTATCTTCTTGTTGTTTCCCTTTCTCTTGTTTTCCTGTTTAGTGGTTTTTCTCTGGACTCCTTTTGGCGCTCCTGCTGGTCTATTCTTCTCTGCACTGTTGTATCTTTCAGTTCCATAGACCCTTGTTGGTCCTCTTGTTGGACATTAATATTATTATCTTATCTATCTGTCAAACACATCATTTACATTAGAATTGGAGGAATCATATTTTTGTGTGGTTCTTGGACCTACTTTGCAGGCCACCAAGAAATTTAGAATTGGCACTCACACTGAAGACATCTCCTTTAAAACACATCCAGTTTTGTTTAATACTAGAAAGTGAACAGAATTTTAATGCTGAGTTCTTTGGAGTCACTGTTTTGAAAATTTTGCAAGCCATTTGACTGAAGTCTCCATGCTTTTGTGGGATCACGAGGCTAAAATTTGGTGAACCAGAAAATGATGGGGGAGGGGAAATTTAAAATCCCTTGGTTCCAAATTGCAGGCAACAATTTAAAACCTTATTTATGACAAAAAGACTAGCTTCCAAAACAAGATATCTACTAAACAACAGTGACTGAATTCAATAACATTTTATAGCTTCCTATACAAGCCATTTACCCCTTCTCTTAAAGCAGCTTTTACTGCTGCTCATCAGCACTTATGTAAATAACATAATCTGACAAAATGTGAGCTTTATAGAATTATATGCCGTTTGCATTAAATATTTTTAGTAGCTGGTTCACCATACAAAAAGAATGTAAAAATCACATATACAAAGTTTCGCAACAGATTTGAAGTTATTATATAAATAAATGAAATATATGTGTTTGGATATATTTATATGTATATGCATATGTACACCCACACACACAGACAATTATTAAATTAGAGTTATTAAAAAAAACAATCTTATTGAATTTTAAAGATAATTCTTTTGAAGTATCTTAGAAAACCAATAAGAGGTGCCACCATTTCTTCCAAGGACTTGAGCCTTGCGGGTGCTTCGACACGATGATCTGTCATGTCTATAAACAATTAAAAATCAAACCATGCTCAGCCTGTGTTTTCATTTTGGAAGCTTCTCCCCTCTTTGTCATTTTTTCCATAAGCATATCGGACCCAAACACGTACCAAACTTGTACCTGGATCTAGCAAAGTAGCTGACTAACCTGGCTATCGAGTTGAATGACAAAGTATGCGGCACTTCTTATTGAATTTTTAAGATAATTCTTTCAAAGTTTCTTAGAAAACCAATGAGAGGTGCCATCATTTCTTCCAAGGACTTGAGCCTTGCGGGTGCTTCAACACAATGGTCTGTCATTTCTACAAAACAATTAAATGTCAAAACATGCTCAGCCTTTGTTTTCATTTGGAAGCTTGCCCTCTCTTTGTCATTTTTTGCATACGCATATCGGACCCAAACACCTACCAAACTTGTACCTGGATCTAGCAAAGTAGCTGACTAACCTGGCTATCGAGTTGAATAACAATGTATGTGGCACTTATGTCTTCTATCTTGTGAAGCTTTGTCCGTAAAGCTTGTGGACCAAATAGAAACTTGTCTGTGTATCTTCTCCTTTTGTTTCTGAAACAGTAGCCTGCTTTTATTAACCCAGTAAATTTCTTCATGCTTATTACGATGTTGAAATGTCTAATATGGGTCTATATGTAGCTCAAGTATGACATCATAAACTAGTTTTGACATGTGATAATAACCTTTATCCACAATGCCATATGCATGTGCAATGACAAATGTGAGGGGACAACTATGACCAAGATGTCTCAACAGTTCACTTGTTTACGGTCAACTTTTAGAGCTTATTTCAACCTTCTAAGTGATCTAAACTCATATTAGTTTTACTTGGGTGATCTCCACCCATCATGGCACATAATTTTGGAGTCCCATTGTAGGGCTGACCATTAGCAGAAATTGAATTACATGTCAATAAATGCATGTTCAACTATGCAATTGGATATTCTCCAGATGCAGGCTGACTTAAGACTTCTGTCCACATAGCAGGTGGAACTTTGGTGGGAAAATACAGTCTTTAAATTGCATGTGAGATCCATACAGTGATTTTGTAATAGTGGATATTCCAGTGAAGAGAGAGAGCAAGGTCACAACCAGTCAGCTTGGAGCAGAACTATAACCTTTAGTTAGGCCTGTGGTGAAGGAAGGGCCATGAAGCATAAAGTGAGCCTGCCATTCTAGTCTGGGTAAACTTTTAGTATCTCATAACTAGATGGTTATTCTCCTAGCTTACTTGAGTACAAGGGAAAAATTTGGAGATGTTCAGTCTCTCACTTGTTAAGACCATTTTCATATGGTTGAAACTATTGTATCCCACTAGGGCTTGTGGCAGGATCATACAAATAGTATTTTGCATCTCGCTGAAGGTTTTATAAATGGGGTAGCAAGTTAAGGGGGCTTAACCTTGGACAAACTCCATAGTTAAGCATGCTTGAACTGGAGTAATATTGGGATGGGCGACCTTTCGAGAAGGCCCAATGCTTCACCCTTGTGAACATCATCTAGATGATGGGTTCATGTGAACTACTATTCATGAAAACATAGGTCAATGAATCTGACTAAAAAACTACACAATTGAATCATGATAGCAATATCATAGTGTTGCCCAGGGATGCATCCCTGATGTATTTTCAGCTGTCCCTGTCCTGGAAACATCTCGGAGGCTTGGGGAAACCTAGGGGACTTTGACTTTGACTTCTAGAACAAATTAGACTTTGACTCTCAAAGTAACGCAATTTGGCATGTGAATTCTGCTGATTCTTATATTTTGAGGTTTTATTATGTATAAGTACATGCTTTATCCATGTTTTCATATAAATATTTTGGATTTCTCTATATATCTTAATTTTCCTTATTGTTATATAGTTGTCCCCATTTGCTGCCACGCTCTTCCCCCCCCCCCCCCCAATCCCCAAAATTGGCAAAATCTTTTGCCATCCCAAAAATCCGTCGTGCTGTCCCCTGCCATCCTTGTCCCGGAAACTTGGGGGAACATAGCAATATCACAATTTGATTGCTATGGAAAGCATCTCATACTTATCATTAATGAGCTAAGGGCCTCTATAATTAACGGTTCACAAGGAACAAAACCTGCTGAAGGGTTTTCAAATGGGGTAGCAAGCTAAGTGGGCTTAGCGTTGGGGGAAGCTCCTTAGTTAAGAAGGCTTGAGCTGGAGTCATATTGGGATCGGTGATCTGTGAAGTTGCAGGGCCTCACCTCTGTGAACATCACCTAGATGCAATGAGTGCTAAATGTTCCATTCATTATCATGAGAGATGGGTTCTTGTGAACCACTACTCATGAAACATGGGTCAATGAGTCTGATTCAAAAACTACATAGTTGAATCCTTGTAGCAATATCACAATCTGGCATCTCCTTAGCTTCTCAATGTACATAATTTGAATTGAGTAGGCTACTTATGTTAATAGAGGTCATAAAACCATTTTGGGGAGCACATTACACGAACTTGTAAGCTGACCTATTTATAGAAGTTATAGGTACAAATATTCTCCAAATCTGAAATCACTCAGCCATGGGAAAAGTTTGAGATGCCGAGTCTCTTCCTTGAGGTCTATTTTGCAAAGAGCTTGAAAGTTTGAAACCATTGTATACCATCTGTCTGCAGTATGTTGTATTCAAATAGTCTATATCACATGATAAACTCTTGAATGGACTAAAAGGTGCCCCACTTTGGAATCTTTTGACGGGTCATCAAACCATCTTAGAGGATCACATAATAGGTAAAAATATACCGAGTCCCTTAACAAACCATAAAAGAGTGACCTCTCTTGGATCACATAGAGATGGCATCATATCTTTTCTTTAGTAGTTTTAGCTTATGGTAGTCTGGGAGATTGTTCAAACGATATGTAGTGTTCTAGATACATTCTGAATTACAGGAGTTGGATGGAGGATACAAGCAAACTCATCTTGGCTAGTAAAACCATTTTCATAAACCCATTTCCTTCTTGACTTATGCTGCTCATTTTGGTTACAGATCTCATATTCCTTTTTTTCAGTGTAGTTGGTATTAGTGATTTATTGGCTTTAGCTAGATCCTGGGGGTCATGACTTGACTTGCATCAATGCACTGTCTTAAGAGGAAACTAAGGAAAAAACAGCTATACCATGTAAGTAGTATATCAGTCCGAGAATAATGGGTCATTGTTACTGAACCTTTTATATTTACAGTAAGAGCTGGCAGAAAATCCAGTCTATAAGATAATTATGTAATATCAATGAATCATAGAAGTAGTTGCCCCCTCTTATGATGTGATGAGTTTATGAATAAATAGCCAGACGCAGGAAAACCGGAAGGGCTTCTTTGGCTGACACAAATTAATCAGAAGTCATGTTCTAGCCATAATATTGCTTTTTACTGGCATTGAAAATAGGACAAAAAGCATAGGAGCCCTTGGAAACGTCAAAAATGTTTCCATATAGATTTCTTGGGAGAGTGTCCCCTACAATGAAAACTGTGACCAATTAATTTTGCGTCTTGTGCATGCTGCAATTATAATATGAAAGTTGAAAACAAAATGCAAAAAAAGTCTAGTACCTTTTTTTATATAGTTGTTTTGACTTTTGCTCCGGACTAACTCATTCAGAGTATATTTTTCAAAATCTTATATTCAGGAGGTTGCAATGATTGAAAGAGACATTTTTGCAAACATTTATTTTAACGTGGAAATAGACGTAATTCTGTTGTACCCTGATCTGAATTTGGAAGGATGGAGTCTGATAACTTGAAGTCTAATTTGCAGGTGAAAATGAAGGCTGTGGAGTTGGCGAAACATATTGAAGAAGAGGATGGTGTTGTTGCAGCTGTAAATGCTTTCCACAAACATCTACCAATACCATTGCCAGAGCCTGAACCAACTCCAGAATCTCCAAGTGTTTTAGAATGCATTTTCACCACATTAGAGAGATGGTTCTGTTTTCCTTGCATCAACTAAAGTATCTGGATGTACATTTAGTCTCTACAATTGTTGTCCAAATGTAGCATTAGCACGTGAGATACATTGTCACTAGTCTTTCAGTTGTCCATATGCAGCTTGAGTGTACGAGGTCCATTTTTTCTTGCCTGGTGTATTATTTTCTATAAAGGCGGCATGCATGTAAAGTAGGCCCTTCCCATTTACGACAAAGAAATTGTAATTCATACTCCAGTTTACTTCATTTTTTATGCCTTTGTACCATAATTTCTTGCCACTTCCTTGTAAGGTTTACATATTTTATCCATTCATAACATATTAGTGCCAAAATAAAGGCAAAGTCCCTTTCGTCTCACCCTAATGGTATGGTTATCTTCTTTCAAAGTAAACACTTTCCAGTCTGCTTTCCTACAAGATTTAGTACTCACCATTTCTGGAATCTGTATCCTATTACAAAGATTGAGATATTGAAGGACTAAATGTCCCCTCATGCAAGCTTTACGAAAACAGGTATACAGGTATACAAATTAGATCATGTGGCTTGTGAAATTTTTGTTCCTGTAATTGTAAGAGGAAGGTTTAATAAACATTAAACTTGGATGTATGTAAAAGTTAGAAGGGATCATTGTTTCCGTATTCTCTTAATCGAGTTCAAGTAATGTATATTACTTTTCTTGAGTTGACATAGGAGAGGAGAATACATAACAACTTAGAGGGGATAAACTTACACCAAAGTCTTTGACTAATCCTCATTTACTTGGATTAAATTGTGTATTATTTTAGGACAACATTCTTTGTTTAAACAAAACATCCCACCTATCATGTCTTGTGTTTACACAAGATATGACATGTAATGAAAATAACAATTTGTTACGAAGTAAATCAAACATCCACACATGCAACACTTAAACACGTATTTTTCACGTGGAAACCTTCGAACAAAAGAGAAAACCATGTTGTGAATTAATATCCACAATTTCTTAGTACAAAACATCCCACCTATCATGTCTTGTGTTTACACAAGATATAACATGTAATGAAAATAACAATTTGTTACAAAGTAAATCAAACATCCACACATGCAACACTTATACACATATTTTTCACGTGGAAACCTTCGGACAAAAGGGAAAACCATGTTGTGAATTAATATCCACAATTTCTTAGTACTCTAGTAATAAGTTGCCATGTTAGGAGCATTACATCCAACTTGGTTAAGAGTATTTAGCTCTGTTAGGAGCTTACAATGAAGATATGTTAAGATCTACCCATTTAAGGGATTTAGAACTCCTTCAAAGAGTAACCTTGTTAGAGGATTTGTTCTTCAGACTTGTTAGGATCCTGCACACCTTGTTAGGAGTGACCCTATTAAGGAATTTAATTTTTCATTTGCTAAAATCAAGAAATGATAGGTGATACGAAGTTTGTTCTCAATGCATGATAGATCTAATAAGTTCTTGACCATGCCCTGCTCTTGATTGGTTCTAATACATTGTGTTGCTGCCACAATAACATAAATTGCACAATCACCACACATTAATCTTTCAATCCCTTTATAGTTCTTATAAGGCGGTGGAAAAATCCTAAACGTGTTATCTTTAATAGACTCCAAAAGCAATTCAAATTCCATGAGCGAATGCTAAAACCTTGATTTATGTGCCTTGATGTCAGCCTAATCACAACTAACCATGTTGACTTTTCTACAAATGACAAAGTTTATGGGTTTGTCAAGTCTATAGAAGTATACTTTGTTGGTTGCTTGTTCTTCGTAGTGTGACTTGTAGACTTCATCAAATCTTCACCCCTATTGAATTTGTGGTAGATATTCTTTCACAAGTCAATTCACATGCATGTGATAGACATCTTGTAAATTTGTCATCATAACTCATCAAACATATTATCCCTCATCCAATTTACAACATGTGACTATATTTTACCCAATACACTCTACACCTAACCATTCTAAATACTTTTACCACTAACTTCTAGCTTTCACAAGATATGATACAATGAAAATACCAAAGTAGTCGCAAAAAAAATCAAACATGCACACATGCACACATGCAACACTTTAACATGTATTTTTCATGTAGAAACCCTTGGGTAGAAGGAAAAATCACAGTGGGAATTAGTACCCACAACTCACTACTGCAGTAATAAGTTGCCTTGTTAGGAGCATTACATCCACCCAGTTAAGGGTGTGACCAGTTAATAATATTTAACCCTATTAGGAGCTTACAATGAAGATATGTAAGGATCTACTTGGTTAAGGGATTTAAAATTCCTGAGAGTCATGTTGTTAGTGGATTTGTTTTTCAAGCACACCTTGTTAGGAGTGACCCTATTAAGGAATTTAACTTGTCAACTTGCTAAAATCAACAAGTGATAGGTGAGATGAGGTTTTCTCTCAATGCATGCCAAATTGAATAAGTTCCTGACGAATGCCCTTCTCTTGATTTCTTCTAACACATTGCACTCCTAACACAATAACATAAATTGCACCGACCATCACTACACATTAATCTTTCAACCTCTTTTAGATTGTTCTTGAAGTAGTGGAAAAATTCTAAACGTGTTATCTTGAGTAGACTCCAAAAGCAATTCAAATTCCATGAGTGAGCGCAAAACCCTTGATTTATGTGCTTTTATGTTGGCCTAATCACAACTAACCACTTCGACTTTTCAACAAAAGGCATGAACTTTATGGGTTCACCGGATCTATACAAGTATACTTTGTTGATTGCCGCTTTTTCACAGTGTGACTTGTAGACTTCATCAAATCTTAACCTCTATTGAATCTCTGGTACATATTCTTTCACAAGTTGAATCACATGTGTTTGATAGACATATCCTATAAATATGTCATCATAACTCATTGACCATATTGTCGCTGATCCAATTTACTACATTTGACTTTATTTTACCCAATACACTCCACACTTGACCTTTCTAAATGCTTTCACCACTAACTTCCAAAAACCTAAATACTTTCACCTCTAATAAAAAACCTAAATACTTTCACCACAAACTTCCACAAGATATAACATGCAATACAAATAATAGTGTAGTAGCAAAGTAAATAAAAAATCCACATGCAACACTTCAACACATTTTTCATGTAGAAAGCTTTGCTCAGAAGGGAAAATCATAGTAGGAATTAGTACCACAAATTCTTATGATTGTAGTAATAAGTTGCCATGTTAGGAGCATTTCATTTACCCTGTTAAGGGTATACCTAGTTCAAAGTATTTAGCTCTATTAGGAGCTTACAATGAAGACAACAAGGGTCTACCCAGTTAAGAGATTTAGAACTTTTGAGAATCACCTTGTTAGAAGATTTTTCTTTAGGCTTGTTAGGATCTTGCACACTCTGTTAGGAGCGACCCTATTAAGGAATTTAACTCATTAATATGCTAAAATCAACATGTGATAGGTGATATGAAGTTTGCTCTCAGTGCATTGCAAATCCAACGAGTTCTTATCCAGTGCTCTTTTCTTGATTACTTCTAAAACGTTGTATTGTTACCATAATAACATAAATTGCACCAACCACAACCACACATTTATCTTTCAATCCCTTTTAAGTTGTTCTTAAGGCGATGAAAAAACTCTAATTGTGTTAACTCTATGTAAGATTCCGCCCCTTAATCTAATTGAAGAAATCAATTTTCGACTCTTCGTATTTTAACAAATAGTTGGTATGCAAAACTGGATAATGAACATGCTAATACTACTGCTTGTATTTATTCTGTGTTTGTTATCAACATTTTAGTAAATAACTATTTCGCACATTAACTTATTGTCCCCAAAGAACTTGCAATAATGATGGCTTAAGAACACTAATTAGTATTGAATATGTAGTCTCAATTTAAATAATGACAGAATGCTTGTAATTTTATATGTAGGAAGATTAATGGAATGAATTCCTACACATATAGGAAGCTACTGTGACAGACTGACACATATGATAATAAGACTGGATAATTTTGTATACACCCGTTTTCACCAAAGGAGGTTACTGCATGTTGGAGTAGTATGCATTTACTGCTACCGTGCCACGTCCTTGTTAATGTCGTGAACTAGTACCGACCTTGGTTCCGGATGTTGCATCCATAGCATCACCTAAGCCACGACTTGTAAAGTCTTTGCCACATGTATGAATGGCAATGCAACTTCATGACATACTTGAACAAGAGTCACAAAACTATGACTGTCTACTACCCACGTCATTGTGATTGTCTTCCTCTTCCCACGTAACAATGTTGTCTAACTCGACCCTTTTGTCATGTTGGTTTGTGAGTCGACTGTTACCCCTACCTGCGGCCTTAACTCTATTCACTATAGTGGTACCATATACCAAAAACTTATGTCCAAGAACCTTACTCCTGCTGATTATACCCTATCAATTTGCCGTACACCTCAAAGGGGCTTCATACTGCCTTCCAGCTACTACACCAAAGTTATGCACAAACCAAGCCAATCGACTATGGAAATAATGCACTAATACTGTCAATCGATTATTATCAAATGTGGAAATTGATGGATCACTAGTATTCGACACTTTACATACTTGAATCTGATGTAATCTCAGAAGGAATAGTAGGGATATGTCCAGGCTTCCAAACTTCTTAAGGGGTTTCCTCCTTAAGAGAGCACAATCACATTTAAGCAACCTATTTATATTATATCAATATCATAAATCATCTTGCAAATCCCAATGTAGATACTTGCTTTTATAACTTCGATGTGAGGGGAGATGTAAACAACTAGGCAATGTGGGATAAAAGCTTATTTTGTCTTTTAGTCACTTAAGTCATTTTTGTAATAAAGTGACTTTAAATGATAAAGTACTTTATAAATCAACTTAATAAAATAAAGTGATTTAACCTTAGGAGTTCTCACTTAAATATCTCCCCCAAGGAAATCAAATAGACTTATGTGATTGGTTCACATCTTCAAAATAAATGTTGTTAGCCTACTCGAATGGAAAGATAGACCAACAAGGCACCCTTAGGTCTAGCACAGAGAAGGGAACATTAGAATCCTCTCTTTATCGAGATTGCTTGCCCTCAAGCAATCTTAGTGCCGAATGATGCAGGATTGATTCACCTTCCCAATTGAAATCTTTATTTGGCAAATCCTTCCAACAAATTAGATACTCCCTGATGGCCTTGTTACACAGCTTCCTTTCTCTAACCTCATCACCTCTGCTGGAACTAATACTACCTTTCCTTCCACATCAAGTGGGGCCAATCCAATGGAGGGTACTTGGTGCAGGATCACCCTCACCAAATCTACGTGATTAAAAGGTCTCCTAGGCCTTCAAACCTTGTGATTCTAGCATATTTGATTATTAGGCTCTTTCTTTCTATGTTGATCCTGTTTGTGTGATCCTTGAACAATTTTGGTGCTTGCATAAACCAGTTGTATCATGAGGTCACAAGGATCTATTAGTCTTCTAGGGTCATGTTCAAAGGTCCTAGGGTGTGTTAGACTCATTTAGGGTCATGTTAGAATCATAGGATCAAATTAATTTGAATAAATCTTGTAATGATGCAATACGCACATTACATAACTAAACTTTTGTTTGGTAATAATTCCCCCCAGTGGTCACAACCTTCAAATTTCGGTTGGATCAGTTGGGGGAAGGTCTTCATAAGCCCTTTCGATCGAGTGGAAGACAGATCAGATGTAAGATTGGCTTTTGAATCAATAAAATCAACTGCTTTCCTTATAAAATTTTCTATTTCTTTTGCTTTTTGTATGGGTTGTACAAACATGATTGATTGAAGGGTTAGACATTGGTGATGCTGAAGGAGTTCTCTTTCATTTGAGCCTACTTTGAGCCCTTGAAGTGGTAGAAAACGAAAGTTATAAGCTTTTTTGTAAAATCTGTCTGCAAACCCTTACTACCTAGGGTTTCAGATTTAAATGGCAATATCTCCCATTCCGTCTTGTGGAAAAATTTGATTCTCATGGAAATGAGAGATATGTGGGTGCATTATAAGATTTTGGTGGTTTGGTACAAGGAGCAGTTGGTGGCTATACGCAATAAGCAGATTTGAGTTGGCATCTCTATGTGAGAACTCGTTCAATGACTGTAATATCAACAAATGCACGCATTAGGGGTTGAATCTGTCCATAAAACTTTGGAATCTTTCCATTTATGTCCTAACCTGACTATCCCTCGCATTGATTTTGTCCTACACTCCCAATGTCTAGTACTTCCTTTGTAAATCAGACCTAATAGGGGCAATTAGGCCTATTATGAACTGCTGTTTTGGAAGGCTAGAATGTGGTGCTAGAACCTGTCCTCTTGGGATCATGTACAACTCAATAAAGGGTATTGAAAACTGTAATTTGTTCTTGGGGTCCTTTGGGAGTTTTTGCATTGAGAGTACAAAATTGTCTTGAGAGGGCTACTAGGCCTTGCAGCATTTTTTGGGACATAATTTGAGAGTTTGGTCTGACATTTTGCAAGAACGCTGTTGGGCATTGGATCCTAAACCTTTAGATTATGAGTTCAACTCCTATCACATTGGTAAACTCAAAAATTGTGAATGCACCATTTCCAAGTGAAAAGCCAAGTTTTGCTAAACTTGAGTCACATGAACTAGCAATGGTCTTTTGATCACACCTTCATACAAAGGTGTAAAGTTTGGGTGTTATGCCATTCAAAGTTGGATTAGTGATCAACAAAACCTAGGAGTTCCTCAAAGATTAGATTTGGTCAACCCCACCTCTGCATCAGTACTACATGTTGACCAATTGCTTTCTTGAGGCAAGAAATGTGGAAAATGTTATGAATTCTACTATCATCTGGCAAGTCCAGCTCATAAGTGACCTCCCCAACCCTCTAAGTAATGCGATGGGGATCATAAAACCTAGGCTGAAGTTTTTTAGACCCACTCTTCTTCAAGGAGCTTTGCTTGTAAGGTTGGACTAGATGAAGATAAACCATGTCATCCAACTCAAAACTCCGCTCTGTTCGACAATGATCAACATACATCTTCTGCTGATTCTAAGCTTGTAGAATGTTCTCTCGAAGATATTTGAGAATGTCCTGCTGATTCTGTAACCAATTCCTAGCTAGTGGTGCCCTACTGTCCTACAAAGCTAGATCGATGAACGATAAAGGATCGCTTCCATAGAGAGCTCGAAATGAAGTCATCTAGATGGACATGTGGTAGGAGTTGTGGCAATACTCCCCTAGATATACCTATTAACCCAAGCTCTTTGGTGCGCTGCTACATAGTTCCAGAGATAACCCACCACCCATTTGTTTACTATCTTAGTCCACCCATCTGTTTGGGGGTGGTAACTCGTGCTAGGTGTCAACTCTGTACTTGCCAAATGGTGTTGAGAAACTTGCAATATCTGTCCCTCACAATGGTTCAAGGAAGACCATGTAGATAAAAACCTCTCAGAAAAATAACTCTGCTACTTGAGAGGCTGATCAATTCTACTGCTCTAACAAAGATGTGAGCAAACTTAGTCAATCTATCCACCACCACAAAAATGGAATCTCTACTTTGCAGCCTCGGTAACCCTACAATGAAGTCTATGGAGATACTCTCCCATTTCTGCACTGGAATAGGAAAAGGTTGTAATAATCCGGCTGGAAACTAGTACTCCAACTTGTTCTGCTGACAAGTCCGACATTCTCTGATATGCTGGAGGACATTATCCTCGAGGCACTTCCATAAAAACCTTTCCCTGACCTATCTATAGCTTTTGAAGAAACTTGGGTGTTCGACTAATGGTGCATCATGAAGAGTTTCCATAATCTTTCCTTTGAGTTTAGATTCTAGTATGAGGTAGATCCCATCCGTATAAAAAATCACATCATCGATTACCTTGTACCTGCTGTCCTAAAGCTGTCCATCCATAATTTGACACACTTGAGTATTCTTATAATACTCAACTAGCAAGTTAGACTTCCAATATGCCAATATCTCAGAAATGACACAACATTCTACTACTGAAGGTCTCTTGGAAAACGCATCAAAAACTACATTGTTCTTACCATTGACATACTCAATGCCAAAATCATAGGCTTGAATCTTGCTGACCCACTTTTGTTGTCTTTCATTTATATCCTTCCGTTCTAAGAAGTAACACAAATTGTTGTGGTCCGTCTTAACTGTGAATTTGCCACCCACCAAGTACTGTCTAAGCTTGGCTAAAGCATGCATAATGACCAACATTTCCTTATCATAGGTGGAGTACTATCTCTCACTGTCCTTGAGCTTCCTGCTCTCATAAGCTATTAGATGCCTATCTTGCATTAGAACTATGCCAATTCTGCTCCTTGAAGCATCACACTCTAGTACAAAAGGGCAAGAGAAATCAGGTAGTGCCGAAATTGGGCATGTGCTCATCACCTTCTTGAGCTTATCAAAGGTTACTTCTACATCATCTATCCACCTAAATGCCCCTTCCGTGTGAGATCAATGAGGGGAGTTGTTGTCTTTGAGAAGCCTCTAGTGAACCTCCTATAATAAGAGCAAATACCAAGGAAGCCCCTCAAATCTGATACGTTCCTTGGTGGTGGCCAATCTAGGATTGCCTAGATCTTTTACAGGTGTAGCTTCACCCCATTTGCACCAATCACGTGACGAAGGTAAAGAATCTTGGTCAATCCGAACTCACACTTTGACTCCTTCGCAAACAATGAGTGCTCCTCCATAATACTAAGTACCTCATCTAGGTGTTGTAGGTGCTCCTCCCAAGTTCTGCTAAAAACCAAGATATCATCGAAAAATAGTAACACTCTCTTTCGCAGTTATTTTCTAAAAGTATGGTTCATACATGATTGAAATGTAGCTGATGCATTAGTGAGTCCAAATGGCATAACCAAGAACTCCTAGTGTCCATAGTGACATTAGAAAGCTGTCTTATGCAAATCCTTTTCACGAACCCATATTTGATGGTATCTAGATTTGAGGTTTATCTTCAAGAAACAAACTGCCCCATGTAGTTCATCCAGTAACTCCTCAATGTGAGGAATAGGGTACCTATTCTTGATGGTCCTCTTGTTGAGAGCACGATAATCAATACACATTCGAAGAGTGTCATCCTTCTTCTTCTTCACCAATATGATTGAAGAAGCGAATGGATTGCAGCTAGGTCTGATGTGTCTCATGTCTAAGAGTTCCTTAATCGTCCTTTCTATTTCCTCTTTATAGTACTCGAGATGACTATAAGGTGTAGTGATGACGAGTTTGGTGCCCTTCTCTAACTCGATATGCTCAAATCCTCTAGCTGGGGGAACGCCTGGAGGCATGTCCTCATAAACTCTCTTGCTGAATGTCGATATGAATCTATTTCCCTAAGTCTAAGGTAGCCTTAGATGAAATGAAATAATGTGCTTCCCACTTCATGTCATCATGCCTCATAATAGCCTCCATCCTATGGGCTGAAATAAAAATGGGTTCACCCTTTGGCATAGCCTTGAGGATCACTTGTCGACCATCCTGTAAGAATTCCAACTGCATCTTATCATGATCAACTGTGTACCAGCCAATAGTCTGCAACCACTATCTTCCCAACATGACATCTAATCCATCCAAATCAACCACATAAAAATCTTCATCAAGAAGAAAGTCATCAAAGGGAATCATAAGTCCTAACACTTTCCTTGTGCACCTCAATCTCTCACCTCTTGCCACTCTAACCTCGAACTTGAGTATACCATCAATCTGTAACTTTCTTTTTGTAACCCAATGCGTGCTTATGAAGTTATGTGATGCACAAGGATTTAAAGGACACATAATACACTATCCTCCAACTACTCCCTTCAAACGAAAGGGATGTCTCATTGGATTGCTAGAAAGGGAAGCTATGATAAGAGACTGTCCCTAAGTGGATTCCTTCTTTCTCTCTCTAGGTGGTCATTCCTCACTTTGTTCCTCATCATTGCCATCAACATCGTTGCCCTCCTGCTACTCATCCTCCTCCTTTGAGAGTACCTCAACATAATGTATTTTTCCTTTTCCAAGACATCTATGATCCGGTGTCCATGGCTCCTTGCAAGTGAAACATAACTTTTTCCTCCTGAGTTCATTATGTGTCTCAAAGTCCAACCTAGGAGGGGTAGCCTTATGATGGTTCTTGTTCTTTTGGAATGAAGTAGACCACTTATAAAGGTTTTTAGGAGGCTGTATTATCAAAGAAGGTAGGTCTAGATCGTGTGTGATCTTAATAGCATCATCTAAAGTGTTTGGTTTGAGGACCTTAACAAAACCTCTATATATGTCCTATAAACCCTCAATAAAAATATTACCTTACATTGTTAGGACATATTCAGAACCATCACCAAAATTCGCTAAAACTCATCAATGAAGTCATCTAGAGATCCATTTTGTCACAACTGCACCGAATTCCTATAATAGACCTCAATGTGCTTCCTGTCAAAGCGGGTGATCAGGAGTTGAAAGTCTTGTAAGATGTAATGAGACCATGATCCTGGGTGACCAACCCATGATGCCACCAATCATATGTCACTCCCTATAAATGCATTGTGGCAAATCTAATGGCTGTGTCTCTGAGATGGGCTCAAGTGTTAGGTAGGTGTCTAGCTTGTGAATCCAAGCTCTCACAGATGTCTTACTGTTGCCAAAAAAAAAAGGCAGAGATAGTTTGTTCATGGCATGCTTCAAGTCCCTATTCTGTGATCTAGGTCTCCTATCCGACTATGGTCTCTCTATCTCCCTTTTCTAATTCCCGTATTGAAAAAAAATCACATTCTATTTAATCTAATCAGGGAACGAATCCTATTCATCATACATAGCCATAACATTATCTTACAGTAAACTTGGTGCTGTGAGTGGTGCTACCTCTTCCTCTGCATTAAAGACGGGCATCAAAGGCTTGTCAGTGTTCTGTATGGGGGCCCTAGTGGCTTAGGGTGATCTTGCCACGCTACCACCTCCATTGTGATGAGTTGATGCTATCTTGTGAGGTGAAGCTAATTGTTGGATAGCACCTATAAGCTGCTGAAGTGCAATAGCAATATTATTCTGCCCATCTCTAATAGCCCACAAGGTTTCCCTCACTTCCCGTTCTTGCTCATTCTCATTATGAGCCATTTGAGTGTCTTGTACCTGTTTACCCTATTCAACTTGTAAATTTGTCCCAAATGTTAACTCCTCGTGAGCTAAGTAACTGTCCTCAATATCAATATGATCTAAATCTCTTGCTTGTTCCAGACAGATGTGACTAAACCTTTATGGTTTCCTATTCATACTTGTCTAACATCATTCCTATTAAATCCATCCTGCAACGTAATAATTTTTTCCACAAGTTGGTAGGTCTTATGGCTCTGATACCACTGTAAAATTTTGCCCCTTAATTTGATTGAAGAAATCAATTTCTAACTTGGGATTTTAACAAATAGTTGGTGTGCAAAACTAGATAACAAACATGTTGATACTATTGTTGTATTTGTTCTAAATTTATTATCAACATTTTAGTGAATAACTATTCCACACATTCAAAAAGAAGCCCATCGCAAACCCGGCTCTACACGAGGGGCTGCTGCTACTTATCCACGAGCACTTCATGGCTCAGACTATAAGCATCGCCCCCCCTCAGACAAAGAATGTGGAGTCTGGTAGTTCTAGTTACTCCTCTGACTCAGATGAAATATAGAGCCTCAACTCTGAGAAAAGGGGGGTTTCTTCTTTAGGGAAAGCAGCGACTTACCATGCTAAAAAATCACCCTCCTCCATAACCCCTAGCAGAAAAAGCCCTAGGGATCTCGGGCAGAAGCCTCCTGAGAAGGTTGAGGAGGGAGACATCGATGATGAGGAGGAACCAGAGTTTGAGGAGGTGGTTAAGGAAACACAGGAGGGAATTAAGGAGGAAAGTGGAAGGAAGAAACGCAAGAGGGAGAGTTTGGAGGATGTGTGCTCTCAATTTGAGGAGGCGTCAGTACTGCCCCTTTCTCTTGTCCATCTCCATCCTGAGAAGCAGATAGAGGAGAAAGTTGGGTATGCGAAAGGGGAAGTGTAGACAAATGACAGGAGGAAAGCGTGGATCAACTTCAATGTCAAGACTTCCAAGATGGGCATCTTCAGGGAGGCCATGAATCCCCAAATCCTCGTGGATAATCAAGAAGAACAACAGCTGGAAGAACTCATTGATCTGGCGATTGTGGCTATTTTGGATAGAGCTAGGGAGATAGGGATGAACCTCTTGAATAACGCTCGTGACAATATGATTGATAATTTTAGATCAATCAAATGGCTTTTCCACGAGCTCGAGGAGGTCAAAGATCAGGTGAAATATATTGAGGCAACAAGGAAAGGGATGGAGGCTAACATGAGGACGGATTTGACTGACAGGCTCAGTCTGGCAGAAAAAAGGATACAAAACCTGGAAAACTACAATCACAACCTTGTGAATCAGATGTTTTCTTTGTTAAGCTTCATTAACAACAACATCATCTCTCTAATGGGCTAGATCAAAGACAAAGAATTGCACAAAGATGAGGATGGAAAAGATAGGGATGAAGCCAAAATGGAGGATGAATCAGCAAAGGACAACTCCATTCCTGATCAGGACTAGGGGAACCAAAGGGTGCAACAGATGGAAGCAGAGGAGAATCAACTGTCCTTCGAGGCTGCTCAAGTTATGCAAGATTTGGAGTGAAAGAACGAGGAATAACTCTCGCCTGTTCTTTTGTTTATTGTTGTCTTTTGGCTTTTTGTTCTGGCTTTTGACTGTGGCTTTGCTTGTCTTTTTTTCCTGGTCTTTTCTCAGAACTCTTCTTTCTGGCTAGGCTTAATGCTTATTATCAGCCTATGAACTTAAACTTTTTTGGCTGGGCTTTCATGCTTATTATCAACCTTTTTTGTATTAACTATTGGGTTTCAAGTTCCCTATAAAACTTGTTTATCTAATAAAAAACTATTCCACACATTAACTTACTGTCCCCAAAGAACTTACAATAGTGATGGCTTAAGAACATTAATTAGTATTGAATATGCAATCTCAATTTATATAATGGCAGAATGTTTTTAATTATGATATGTAGGAAGATTAATGGAATGAATTCCTACACATATAGGAAGCTAACATGACACATTGACAAATATGATTATAAGATTGGATAATTGTGTACACACCCATTTTCACCAAAGGAGGTTACCGCATGCTGGAGTAGTATTGCTACCCTCTCATGTCCTTGTTAACACTACGAACTAGTATTGATCCTAGTTTTGGATGTTGCATCCACAGTATCACCCAAGCCATGACCATACACTCTTTACCCCGTGTATGGATGACAATGTAACTTCACGACATATTGGAATAGGAGTCATGGAATTGTGTCTGTCTTCCTCTTTCCACATAACAATGCTTCTTAACTTGACCCTTTTTCACATTGGTTTGTGAGTCGATGTTGCCCCTACCTACAACCTTAACTCTATCCACTATAGTGGTATCGTATACCAAAAGCTTAGGTCCGAGAACCTTCTTCTTGCTGAATGTACTTAGTTAATCTATCATACACCTCAAAGGGATGTCATACTACCTCCCAGCTATTACACTGAAGTTATGCACAAACCAATCCAATCAACTATTATGGAAATAATGCACTAATACTGTCAATCGATTATTATCAAATGTAGAAACTAATGGATCACTATTATTTTGTACTTTCCATACCTAAACTTGATGTAATCTCACAAGGAATACTGGGGCTACATCCATCCTTCCAAATTTCTTAAGGGGTTTCGTCCTTAAGAGAGCACAGTCACATTTAAGCAACTTGTTTATATTTTATCAATATCATAAATCGTCCTACAAATCCCAATGTAGATACTTGTTTTTATAATCTTGATGTGAAGGGAGATGCACACAACTGGACAATATGGGATAAAAGCCTATATTATCTTTTAGTCACTTTAAGTCATTTTTGTCATAAAGTGACTTTAAATGATAAATTACTTTATACATCAACTTAATAAAATAAAATGACTTAACCTTAGGAGTTCCCACTTAAATATCTCCCCCAATGAAACCAAATAGACTGTTGTAATAGGTTGACATCCTCAAAATAAATGTTGTTAGCCTATTTGAATGGAAAGATAGACTAATAAGGCGCCCTTAGGTCTAGCACAGAGAAGGGGACATTACACTCTAGTCGTCTCCAAAAGAAATTCAAATTCCACGAGTGCTAAAACCTTGAATTATGTGCCTTCAGGTCTACCTAATCACAACTAACCACTTTGACTTTTTAACAAACAACGTAACTTTACAGGTTTGCAAAATCTATAAAAGTATATTTCGTTAATTGTTTGTTCTTCACATTGTGACTTGTAGACTTCATCAAATATTCACCTCCATTGAATAAATGGTAGATATTCTTTCACAAGTCAATTTACATGCCTATGATAAACATATCTTGTAAATTACTCATCATAACTCATCAACCATATTAGCGCTCATCCAATTTACTACACATGACTATTATTTACTTAACATGCTCTACACTCAAACCATTCTTTCATAACTAACTTTCAAAAATCTAAATACATTCACCACTAATGAAAAATCCAAATGCTTTCACCACTAACTTCCATAAGATATAACATGCAACGGAACTAACAATGTAGTAGCAAAGTAAATTAAACATCCACATAACCTACACATTACTACCCACACATTCTCTTTGTTATAGTAAGATGTTGCTTTTGAGGAGAACTAGATCCACCCAATTAAGGTATACTTGATTAAGAGTTTTTGGCCATGTTAGGGGCTACATTGATAATATGCTAGGATCTACCTAGTTAAGGGATTTAAAATTCATTATGAGAGTCACCTTGTTAGAGGATTTGTTCTTCAGACTTACTAGAATCCTGTACATCCTGTTAGGAGTGACTCTATCAAGGGATTTAACTTGTCAACATGCTAAAATCAATAAATGATAGGTGTTATGAAGTTTTCTCTCAATGCATGATAAATACAATAAGTTCCTGACCGATGCCATGCTTTTAATTGCTTCTAACACATTGGACTACTACTATAATAACATAAATTGCACCAACCATCACCACATAATAGTCTTTCAATCCCTTTTATACTATTCTTAAGGTGGTGAAAAAATTTCAAATGTGTTATCTTTAGTTGGCTTGAAAAGTAATCCAAATTTCACAAGCGAGCACTAAAACCATGAATTATGTGCTTTGATGTTGGCCCAATCACAACTAACCACTTTGGATTTTCAACAAGCAGCATAGACTTTACCGGTTTGTCAAATCTATAGAATTATACTTTGTTGGTTGCTTGTTCTTCACACCATGACCTATAGACTTCATCAAATCTTCACATCTTCTGAATTTCTGGTATATATTCTTTTACAAGTTTTTTTGCATGCCTCTGACAAACATAACGTGTAAACCGCTCATCGTAACTCAACTATATTACCACACATCCAATTTACTTGTATTTTACCCACTACACTATACACTTAACCATTCCATCAATTTGATCATTCTGATGGGGCAAGTTCTCCTTTGTCTGGTGTCTCGGTCTTCAGGCTTCGAGTTCCACTACCCCTTGTCTAGGGGTCTTTCCTTTTGTGTTTGTTTGCTTGTGGTGGCAGTAGAGTCTCAGAATTTCAAATTTTGGGGTGTCCCATAAAATTATTAAGCAAAGTTTGGGTTGCGGGTCTTTAGAGATGTCATCCTTTCGTGTTTCTCAACATAGGAGGAAAGGATCTTTCGAAGTCTGATGTTTGAGGCATATAAGACATATTAAAGTGGAAAGTACCTTAATTAATGACCATTTACCCAATGCTATATAAGGGAGTTACTTTGGCCTTTTCACTTACCTTGCGATCATTTGAGTTGGTGTGAATTTCAACTTGTGTGCCCTCAGTGTTTTTGCAACCTGCGAGTTAGAGAAATGATTAGTTTGAAGCTTTAATGGGTAATTTTGTTGCATCAGTTGGCTTGCGTTGCTGGCGGTTGCAGACGTCAAAGGTGTTGTTCACATTCTTTGCAAGGTCATGTACATTCCTTGAGCTAGTTTAAAGGTTTGTACCTTTTACCATTTGCCTGTAATTTGAGGTTTTGGTTGTTTTGTTTCTTATTAGTCGTGTTTGTGTGGGGGTCACGCCTTTGTTTATGTTTCGCATCTTTTTGTTCTGTCTTTGTTCTTTGTCGTTGTGTAGCGTTGCTCCACTTGCGTTTGACGGAGACAGAAGATTTTATTATCTAAATATTGTCTAGGCACTTTGAACTCAAGCTCGTTCGTCAAGTTGAATTCATGGCACCTAGTTTCAATTTGTAGAGCGACTTTCTCTTTGATCCTTGGTGTGTGTGGTCTACTTTTTCACCAGTTAGTGTCATTTGGCCCTAATTGGATTTGGTTTCTTTGTTTGTGTTTGGGCTGTTAGGCCCTTGATCCTAACTGGAATTTTTTTGATTGGTTGTAGAGTGCATTTTTGTATGCCCTCTATGTAGTCATCTACATCCCTTTAAAGGGTGGAGTTGGGTTGACACGTTATGTAGAGGTGTGTGTTCTGTAGTTATTTTGGACTTTGCATTGGTCCAATTTTTGTGGTTTGCTTTGATGAGATCTCATGTTTTATTCATTCAACCCCAACCCCAACTTTGGTGCATCGACGAAGCTCAACAATTTTTGGGTGGTAGCGGCTGGTGTTTTGGCTCTAGTAGCTGCTCCCCAAGTATATTACTTTGCCCATGGTAGAACATCTTTTTCCATCAACCGAA
Source organism: Cupressus sempervirens (assembly GCA_028749045.1). NCBI lineage: Eukaryota > Viridiplantae > Streptophyta > Pinopsida > Cupressales > Cupressaceae > Cupressus > Cupressus sempervirens. Next base: position 351,683,393 of record CM053790.1, read on the forward strand.
TATGCCTTAATTCAAAATTCAAAATGATATCACATCATTATTCTTAGATAGTACACAAGGCCTTAAACTCACCTTAAGTGTCACGACAGTAAGCAATTAATGATTATTCAAGTGACCACATTACAACTCAACAAACATGCTAGGGGAGAGGACCTAGTAGTTGTGCACCTTAACTTCACGCTTCTCAAAATCTTATGTGAAAATTTCAAATCACTCTCATTTTTTGATAGTAGCTTACTTGGCAAGTCCCCTGCTTATAACTAAGGTTTCAGAGCCACATCATCAAATATGATGCCACATTAGCATGCTTTTTGTCAAAGTGTCCAAAATAGTCCAAAAAAAAAGTGAGACCAATCATAGTGCATTGGAGACCCCCATACTTGTGTAGTTGACTTGGCATCACACTATTGGTTGTTTTTTGGGAAAAGGGACACTTTTCATTCACTTATGGGTAATCATCATTAACAAAAATAACTTTAAAGTCACATCCATTGGTACAATCTTGTAAAAAATGTTGGATATTAAATCAACAAGTATGGGTATTAAGTTAACAACTACTGTCACAACTATTGGAATGCGCTCAAGTACTGGGTCCTCTCCCCTAGCATTGTTGGGGTTTTTACTTTCGACATCCTCTGCCATATTTATGATGGAAAGGATAGGACATCCCAAGAAAGAAGCAACTAAAAGAAACATTTTAAAGTATTGTTGCCTTAACATATTGACGCTTGTTGCTTTACAGGTTCTCAAACTTCAAAGATTAGCATTCCCTTTTTTAGTGTAAGGTAGTTTCATATCTTAGAAGGTAAGTTTTCTTGGAATCACTACACTCTTTTTAGTAAGTCATACTTCATCTTACTTTTGGTTTTGGGGTTTTCATGGCTTGAAAGGGAAAGTATTTGTTTTAATTCATGCAAGGTAACTCCAAAACCCACTATCCAAAATATTCTAAATACTTAGTAAAGTTTATTAATTTTAAACAAATTATAGATTCATGCCAACCATGATTTCTTTGGAAGAATCTAGCAGCCTTAAGCATATGAGACCTTTTGCCTCCTCCACAAAGAAGTCTAAGATAGAGAAAGAAATGGAGAAGCTATCGTTTGTTCTTAAGTACTAGAAGAATGCAGTTCTCTTTCCCTCTAAGATGGATATGCTATTGAGGAACATTATAGACACCGATAGTGGATATTGAGGAGATCTCTAGGAACTTCGAAAGGATTTCTCAGAGAGGAAGAAAAAGGAGTCGAGACCCTCCAAGATATCTATCTACAGGCTAATCGAGGCAACATACTTCCCATACTCTATGTAATGTTTGAAGCTTATTTATCTATTTTATTAAAATTGTAAGTCAAAGCACATGATGGTAGTCAGACCTACTGGTGAAGTCCTTATCATTGGGATCTACAGTTTGTTGTAATGGCTCTCTAGACACAAACTGTGGAGAGAGTACAACTACCCTTACTTAGGTTGATACCATAGAAGAATTTGATAAGGGAGAACAAAATGCCCACCCTTTTTGAATCATGACTAGCTCAAGAGGCTAAGGAAGGAGGTCCAAAAAATGTCTATTACCTTTCCCTAGACAAATTTCATCAAGCCCATCTAGACCCACATATGCTTTCTCTATAGGATATCCAAGGAACCCAGTGCCAAGGAGTTTGGCCCCTAGATGTATTATTATATTTTCATAATGACAAAAGAAAATAATAAGTTTGGTTGGCTCATCATCATCTCTTAGTACATACAAAACTAGATTAGAAATATTGAAGAGAAGAATATGTTATCTAGATATTGTTGGCACAAGTATCAAGAATCTAAGGTTTGAACACTACATACATAATGAGTTTGAAGATAGGAGATTCATCTCCTTGGGCATATTACCCAAATTTGTCCTTTGATGATTTCTTTGACCATTTTGTGTGCATCAATGATTGTTTCTTGGCCAACTAGATGATTATGATCATTAGACATTTTAAGTTATGTCTCACTAGAGGAGACATAGATATTGATTGAAAGATGGGGTTCCTATTACATACAAAACAAATAACATCTACATCCAGATTGGAGGTTTTCATAGGTACCCCCACATGCTTTCTTGTCTCTGTTGGGACCAAATTATTTTGTTAGTGCCATAGTGACTCACCAACTTTGTATGAACAAGAAAATCATAGGAGTCTAGTTCCTTGACAAATGTGGCAATCATAGTTGTGCAATGGTCTAGGATAAGGAGGTCACTAATGAGTTTAAAACATACAAGTTCAATAAGTTCTATCTCACTTGACACAATTTTGATTATCATAGGCCAAGTTGCTAAACTAATGCCCAAGGCTGGGGGTCACCACATGCCCTATTTGGAGGATGTTTGAACTAATTTCCCAAATGATTGGAAGTGTTTAAAGAAAATAGAGATGGCTCACTGTAAGTCAAATGTAGCTCTTAAATTTGTGCAACTTTCCCTAGAAATTCAAAGATGAGGGGAAGGTGGACATTTTGTACACAAGTCCGAATATAGATAAAATAGGCCTCCCAACAGTAGATTTTGTACACTAAGAAAGTGTCACACTCTAAACCATTCTATCCAAGTGATTCCATAAATTCGAAAGGCTTGGATGCTCGCTTAGAGTTCCCTATCCACGAAGTGCAAGAGAGTATGATTCGAATGTAAGGGCTCTCAACTGAGCTTTAGGAATGCTCTTCTTGCTAGTAAACCATGCAATGGAAGGTTCTCTTAGAGACAAGATGCAAGAGTGCAAATGTATACAAAGTATGCCTCAATAATGCAATGTATACAAAGTATGCCTCAATAATGCAATGCAAATGGAGACTAAACTCGAATGAGTATGCAAAATGCAACTACAATAAGCATGGACGAGAGTGTCACAAACCCAACTATTAAGCTATGTGATTTAAGCTATTGAAAAATGAAAGCTAAGTTATATGCAACATGATTCTAAGCTAGAATGTGATGGAATGAGAGAATGAAGACAAGAAAATGGAAGTTCTCCACAAAGCTCCAAAGAAACCTGTTAGAAAACATGCAACATAACAATACTCAAAAGATGGATCTTGGACAAGGAGAGAGCTCTTTCTTTTAAAGTCATACAAATAGTAGAGATCAAAGTCAAAATGATGGAAGATCAACAGTGGAGTTCGAAAATGGGAGTGATCCATGTGCACACACAAGTCAACCAATAAAATAGAAGTTGACTTCCCATATACGACAAAAGTCACAAAGCATTTTCTTTTAATTTGAAAGATAGAAAAAGGACTTTATGTGTGCACTTTAAGTAAGTTAGAAGAATGAGGTCTTTTATTTAATTAAAAGGGGACATGTGATTTTAATCAAATAGGGAACTTAGGATAACATGGTCAAACTATATGTTATAATTAAATTAATTGATTATTAGCAATTTGGTCTAGGTAAATGATTAATTAAATTAGCCAAAATGCTGAGATGTGGGCTAATAGTCTAGATGACCATTTTTAGGTGATTACATTTGCTCCTCTTTGACTAATGTGTGATTGATTTGGGAACATATTATGTCAAAGAAAAAAAAAGCCAAGTAGGTAGCAATAGATATAGATATTTGATTTTGAAGAATGAAAAGCAGAAAGAGATAGACAATCTTAAATGTATAGCTTGATAGTGATAGTACTGAACACTAGGAAAAAGATGATGTCAGAGTTCAAGAAGAATGCTAACACCTAGAAAAGTAGATAGATTGAGAGCAAATGAAAGAATCAAACATATGCTCTTGAGAAATAGATAGCTGTAGCAAGCAATGATACAATATTTCTGCCCCCTTAGGATCAAAATTGAAATGAGGTAAGGAGGATACAAAAATGAGCTAGATATGAGAAAATCGAGGCATAGCAGTGTCCAAGATGACATATAGATAATTAGAACCAAAAAGTGACCATTAAGGAATGACAGAATGCCCTAGTTTGACTAAAGTTGACCACGAAGGATAAAACATGAAAATCAAGTCAAATTGAGTAAAAAAAGTGATTTTAGACATGAAAAGGTGAATCAAAGAAGATATGAAGTGCATAAATCATGAAGACATGAAGAAATGAGGATGCCCTAACGATGATTCAAAGATTAGACCCTAAAAGGTCAGCTAACTGCTCAGAAGAAGGTAGAATTTTAAAATACAATTTTGACTATCAAGATCAACTCAAACTTCAATTTTGATCTTGAAAATGGATTTAGGATGTCAAAATTAGCTAAGGGTGCAATTTTTGCAAAATTCTAAGGAGTTTGAAAATTAGGTCAAAATGAGGTCAGAGGCTATAAAAGGAGGTCCAAGTGTCATTTTCAAATTCATTTTTTTCGTGAATTTGGAGAGCTTAGAGTGCTTTGGAGAGAGAAAATGGCATTAACAGGCATTCCGACCAATTGACACCATTTCGAGCGCAACTGATTGCACAACTGACCAGACTGCTATGGTGTGCTAGTAAGTTTGCACTTTTTAATCATGTTTTTGAGCTTTTTGACATTTTTTTGCATGTTTGGGAAGTAAAGCATGGAATATCATGCGATATTTTAAAAAGTATCGCACAAGTACTTTATAAATATCGCACAATACTTCACATTAAATAGAGTATCACACAGATAGTCTAAATTATGTTGTATGGGACATACCCATTTGTTGTAGGAGCCAGTGTGAAATGTTGCATGACAAAAATGTATCACATCGGTGTATAAAAAAGTATCACATGATAGATAATCAACATTTTATGTCACCTACATATAGAAGGAAATGTCACACAACTTGTTTTGAAGCATTTTTTCATTGAATTTTGCATGTTGATCATGTTTTTGATGTGTTGCTGATGTTTGCATGTCTTGTATTGCAGGAAGTATTTCCAACACTTCTCATCAGAGCCTCCAAAGTGGTGGGGTTGCAGGTTGTATAGTATTTGACAAATGATGAGATTGCTGCTATATCTAGTACGAGCTTGAGATGGGTTATATAGATGCCCCATATATGGGTGAATCATGGGTTGCTAACCGTGCTTACTGAGTGGTGGCATAGTGAGCATAACACATTTCATCTTCCAACTAGAGAGGCCTCAATCACTTTAGAGGATGTATATTGTATCCTTCGAGTACCTTGCTATTGTGATCCAGTGAGTTGTATGTTTGATTGTTCTATCATGTTTTGCAAGTGTTGATGTGAGGTATATTGATGCTAGGTTTGGTTATATGTCATAGGTGTACTGTGATGAGACCTCGACAGATCGACAAGCAGTGATGCAACAACTATTTTGCGATGTCACCATCTTGGACCATCATTTGAGTTGGGAGTGACTCATTGATGAGTATGTGAGTGATTACCCCCTCCCATGTTTACTATGCTCTCTAGTTGATCAGGCCTTAGCGATTGATAGGGGCCAGAAGGGCTTCCCACTGGGATGAGATAGATTGGTGGTAGATCTTATTGCATAGCCTCGCAAGATGGCATGGGGACCAATGATTCTTGTAGACATGTATCATGAGCTACATGAGATAGTGTACCATGAGGGTTACTCTTAGGCATGTGGAGCAGTACTAGCATAGATCTGGACATGGGAGCACATTGTTGTGATCCGACAATGGGTGTAACCATGAGAGCAGAGCCAACCGTATATTTTTGGATACATAAGATTTTTCCCACAGACACATAATGGGGATGTCACTTATTACTGGCACATTTTTGATGAGTTGACAATTTTTACATGGAAACCTTATTGGGAGTGCAATAGATGGTTAGATGCATGGGAGATAGAGTATATGAGATATAACAAACCATTAGTAGGCAGGCAGTCAAAGATTGTGGAGAGATTTGTGATCAACCAAGTATGATGCTAGTTTGCAGAGTGATAGGTGGTCTCAATAGAGACTACCACTTATGCTCATTTCCACTCAGATGAGGCATGAGGATGGTTGCCTATGATAGATTACCAGATAGCCATTCGAGAGATAATAGCCTTAGTATGGACTCCCTAGGATTATCACCTAGATGTAGTTGATGCAAGGGTAGATCTAGCCTATTTATACGAGATGCAAAGACATCATTTTCCACAATTTATAGAGTTGGATGCGCTACCCATAGCAGGGGGACATGGAGGAAGTGGAGGTGGAGGCAGGAGACAAATGGAGGTTGGGGATAGTTCCCAATCTGGGAGGAGACAGATGTGGGCACAAGCTACTAGGGAGGTGGAGGAGGAGGAGGAGGAGGAGGTGCCACTGAGGTAGTAGAGAGTAGATGCATGAGTAGAGACAATAGATGGGAGTGAGCCTTGAGAGATGATTTAGTAGAGGCCTGATGAGAGATGGAGTGGCAGATGGCTAGAGTAGCATATTATCATGGGGTGCATGTTGTTGCAATCCCAATAGACTGACGAGTGCCTATGTACTTAGAGAGAGCTAGAAGATTAGAGGGCGTGGTGCAGGCACCAGATAGTAGACTAAGTTTTGCCACTAGGGCCATCACCAGTTGCAAAGGGTGTGAGTCAGTTATAGGCTGATTTTGGTTGTTTTGATAGTTTTGAGTGTATTCCATGTATTTTTGAGACGAATATCCAAATTTTGGATCCACATTTGTATATGTACTATGCCACATTGATATATATATATATATATATATGAGATACAAGATTTGATTGAAAGATTTTGTGTACTTGTCTCATTTTGATAGATGTTTTAGCATTTTAAGTTTTCATGCAATGTTTTAGTTTCTATTTCTTGCTCCTGTATGTGAACACACAACATTGTTTTGATACTTATGTATATATGCACATGTATCTCTCTTATGTTTGATGTTTAGCTCTCATGTGTATGATATAGACTAATATTTTTAAAACATGTGTCACTTGGATAGATCAAATGTGATTTTTTAGATTAACCCCTTGTGATGATAGGATAGAAAGAAGGTGAAAAGACATGATAAAGAAGAAAGCAAAGAAAGATATGAAAGCAGTTATCTGACATGTCTGAAAAAGATGAAGAGAGAGCTCTCCACATATGCAGGAATGCAAGACAATACTAGAGAATGAACCTATAATGCAACCTAATATGCAAAGTGGTTTACCAGCAAGAAACACATAACATTTAGACTCTTATTTCATCATTGAGTGTTTATTAGGGACATCATGAGATCATATGACCATCACTAGTATAACTATGAAGATATGAATATGATCAATATCAGATGGGTATGTGAAATCCAATCTAAGCATCATAGACATGTAATTCAAGATAACTACTCGATTAGATTCCCTAAGTTTGATTTAGTAAGATTACACTTGTATCAAGGCATAAGCATCAGGATAACCCCCAAGTGTGGTCTTGAGAAAACAATCAAGGATGATGCATTTGTAAGTCGGAGTGTCAAATAGGACAAGCGTGAATGCTTTAAACACTATAGACGAACAAAGTATATTCACAAGTAGAAAGCAAGAAAAAATACCACATGCCCCCAGTCTTCTAGTCCATGAAATCCTTGAAAGACTATTAGGGAGGGAACATATGGAAAAGAAATCGTCATAGACAACACACAAATAAAATAAAGATTGGTATAGGTCAGTTGTTTAAGTATTTAAGTGCATGCGTGTAAGTCACTTGTCCATTTCTTCAAGACTTGATTCTAATAGTGAGAAATATCATGACATTAGAGATTGTAGGTAAACTATCTGAGAAGTGTTGAAAAATACTTGATGTCAAGTGCTGGGGGGGGGGGGGGGGGGGTAGTGTTGAGGAACACTGTTGTGAGTTGCCAAAGAAACCCTAATGCACAAGGGCGCCTCAATAGGCTAGGCTAAGTGGTTATGCCTCTAAGACGAGGACAAGAAACAATCCTAAGCTAGGAAATGTGGTGCGAACTGGGTGATTGAGACTGATAGACATAGGTGCAAGGGTATCAAGTAGTGCCTGTTTCCAGGTTTTCACCACTTGGCAGATTTTTTTTCCAACATTTTTTTTCAAATTTTTTGTATTTTTGTATTTTTTTGATTTTTTTGGTGATACATCAAAGTGCCTATTGCTTAGTTTTTACTAAGATGTTCATTTTTACAAGAAATTTTCTAATTTTTAGGATTTTTTTAGGATCAATAAGTATATACAAGATAGTTGAGCTACAAGCTTCTAAGCATAGAACTTCTTCAAATGTAGGATATTGATAGGCTCTGCAAGTTCTTCCCCTTCAGGAGTAGACAATTGATAAGCACTAGATTCAAATATCGCTATGATAATGTATGGGCCTAACCAATTAGGTTCAAACTTTCCTTTCTATTCTCTATACTGCTGATTTTTTGGATTCTCTCTAAGCACAAGTTCACTTACTTGAAACTCATGCAGGTGAACTTTCTTGTTATACTGAGTATACATGTGCTTTTGATAAGCCTTCATGTGATTAAAAGAAGCCTTGTGACATTTATCAAGAGTTTCTAGTTCCTTTATTTGTATAGCTCTATGGTCTTCATCAATTATTAACCCATGTAAGGAGACTCACAAGGAGGGGATCTCAACTTCTAGTGGGAGAACGACCTCACAGCCATAGACTAGAGAAAAGGGCGTGGCCCCTGTAGGAGTACAAATGGTAGTTCTATAGGCCCAAAGTGTTCGATTTATCTATAGATGCCAATCTCTCTAGACTTGTGAATCGTTCGGTGTAAGATCTTCAAAAATGTTTGGTTGGAGGCCTCAGCTTGGCCATTCGCTTGAGGGTAGTAGATAGAGGACCAATGTTGTTTGATTTGAAATTTCTTACATAGATGTTTGAGGTCCTTATTCTTGAATTATCCTCCATTATCAATAACAATGGAGGAAGGAATACCATAATGACAAATAATGTGGTTTAGTATAAATAGGGCGACATGTTTTCCTGTAGCAGTAGATAGTGGTACAACTTCAATCCATTTGGTGAAATACTCAGTTGCTGTGATGATGAACTTGGATGAATTTTGCCTACCAAGTCAAAGGCCCATTGTTGAAATGGCCAATATCTCACAGAGGGAATCAACTCATGTCTAGGAGCATGAATTAAATTGCCATGAAGTTGATATTTCTAATAGGACTTGGCATAACGAATCAACTTGCATGGTTGGCCAGTAATAACCTGCCCTAAGTAGTTTCTGAGCAAGTACAAGGCCATTTGAATGTGCCCAAAAAATTTCATCATGGACTTTAGCGAGTGCTTTTTTGGACTCTTCTAGCTCTAAACACCTAAGCAATGTTTCGTCTAGGCTCTTCCTATACAAGTTACTAGAGACTAAAGTGTAATGTGAAGCATTGCAGAGGAGTTGGCATTTTTGGTTGCATGTGTGGGTTTAAGGAATAAATTGATCATGTAGGTAAGAGAAGATGGCTGCATAGCAGGAGGAATCATGACCTACAACAATGTAGATCACCTGGTTGTCTAAGGAATCATAGGCAGGATGACGTAGTTCTTCCACTAGGAACTCAATTCGCGATTCATGTTCTTGTAGTTGGAGGATAGATGCTAGAGTAGCCATGACATTAGTAGTTTTTTTTCTGCTCTAGGAATTTGTTGGTATGTCGCAAAAGTGAAATAGTTCCTTAGAGTGTCTATCAACTTATTGTAAGGTATCAACTTGTCATCCTTTGTTTGATATTCATTGTTTACTTGTTTTATAACAAGTTGAGAATATCCATAGATGTGTAATTTAGTGATTCTCTATTTGAGAGCCATTTTGATCCCATTTGTTAGTGCCTCATATTCTACAATTTTGTTTGTGCAAGGAAATACGAGTTTGTATCATTTTGGGATCATATACCCATGAGGGGAAATAAATAGGATACTTGCTCCAACCCCATTTTGTGTATGAGAACCATGAAAAAACATTTTCCAACTTCTCTCAGTGATGTACATAACTGAGGCATCTGGAAACTCAATTTTCATGGGTGTTGTATTCTCTAGTGGAAAATTAGCCAATTGGTCAGCTATGGCTTGTCTTTTGATGGCTTTACATTTGACAAATTGAATGTCAAATTTTGAAAGAATCATCATCCATTTACCTAGATGACCGTTAAGTGCAACTTTGCTTAATAAATATTTCAAAGGATCAATTTTAGCTATTAGGTGAACTGTATGTGCCAACATGTAAAGTTGGAGCTTTTGAGAGGCAACAACCATTGCAAGGTAGGCTTTCTCAATTGCAGTGTAGTTCATTTCATAAGCTACCAAAGTTTGAATGATGTAATATATAGCTCATTCTTTACCAGTCTCATCAATTTGGGCTAATAATGTTCTTAGAAAAGAAGTTGTAGCTGAGATATACAAGATCAAAGGTTTTCTTGAAATGGGTGGCATTAAAACTAGAGGTTTAGCCAAGTGCCCTTTGATTTGATCTAGATTTTGTTGACATTCATCATTCCAGATATGAGTAGAGCCTTTATGAAAATTCTTGTTAAAAGATTGAGCGTTATCAACCACTTGAGAAATGAATCTTCTTATGGATTGGAGATGTCCTTGCAGACTTATAAGTTGACTTATATTTCTTGGAGGAGGCATTTCCATGATAGCTTGGACTTAGTTTGTACTCAAAAGTTTTTCCAACTCTAATTTGACCAATAAGGCTACATGCGGATGCAGCTTTCTCAATTTTTACTTAATAGGTTTTATACCAAGAGATATAGATAAATGATGCATAATAAGATCTATGCCAAGCCCTGGCATATCTGAATACGTCCATGCAAAATTGATCTTGTTGTCTTGAAAGAATTTGGAAAAATTCTCCTTTTCCTTAGTTAATAGCTATTCAGCCACATGGATAATCATAGGAGATTCTTGTGTCCCCAAGTTGATAGGCTATGTAGGTTTGATGAGAACTAAAGACCTGTCTTGAAAATAGCTTGGAAGACTACCAAGTACCTCATTCACAGGTGTCTCAGGGAGGATTTCACCATTAGATACGTCTTTGTTTTTACTATTTTTATGTTTAGATATTGCCACACTATGGTTTTTCCCATCTAACTGCTTGTTTTTCTTTTAATTTTATGACTAAGGTACTTGATATTTGATTCTATCATGTTAGCCATGGGTTCGTTGGTGGACGAAGTGACAGGGTCAATGGCATTTAGGTAACAAGCAATCTCATAGTCATTTTGAAAAGATGGTATTTTAGGTCTTTGATTTTGAATTGACCAATCTATGAGATCAGAGTGAATCAATGAGAGTGATGAGGAAGCTTCAAGGTTGTTAATATGAAAAGAGTCATCTCTTGTGATATGTGAAGTCAAGCCTATATTGAACATGGAAAAAGAGTCTAGATTAGGAATAGACCTAGAGGGACCTACGTGATCCAATAAAACATTTTGCGAGCCAAACTCATCTTACCGTATACTAGACTCTTTAACTACATTTAATTGGGTTTCATAGGCATGAATGAGATTCACTCCTACCTCACAAGATATGTCTGACAAGCTTTACTATTCATACATGTGAGAGTCTGTACTCTGATCTAGCAATTAAATGAGCAATATTTTCTCTAATGCATTATTTTTTCATGTCTTCATGGTTGGATTCATCTTGTTTTGGTTGTTGAGAAATAGAAGCTTCAACATCATTATTGGTAGTGAGTGTTTCTTCTCCCCAAAGGAGAGAAGTTATAGGCATAAAGTCCTCATATTGTGAAGTAGCAACAACAAATGGAGGATCATCATCCTCTGATTTGATAGACATGAGTGCACTTCGATCAAATGTTGGTATGTCATCCTCTAACCCAAAACCTAGGCTAGTTGTATCTTGAATATCACGACCTTGAGTATGACTTAAAGGTTTGACTAGATATTTTTTTGTTACTAGTTAAGGACCCATGGCCCTAATAGCCCATGTTTGCAAGAAATTTATATCCTTTTCCATAGCATTTAGGAAAAATGGGAGTAGTGATTGTGACTTCCCCCTCATCTTCCTCTTCCCTATAGATCCAATCTTTAATTGCTTGTTCCTCCTTTTCCACTTCTAGGGGAATTGATGATTGCACAAAGGTGCCAAAAAGAGTCATTACAGAAGCAAAAGACTTCTTTTTGGTAGAAGGTTTCCTATAAGACTGGGGGAAATAGGTATAGTATCAATAGAGTCGAGAGTGTATTCACCCATACCAAGGCTCATGATTTCAATTTTTGTTTACAGTCTGTAAAGGATGATGTTAGCTCATGAGAAGAGAGATTATGTGGAACCAATGTTTTTGCTACAGATAATGTGTTGATAGACATGGAGTTGTCACCAGGGAAAACTATCTCAGTACCATTGAAAGGGAACTTGATGCACTGATGGTATGTAGAAGGTACTGCTTGCATGTCATGAATCAATGGTTGTCCCAACAACAAATTGTATGCAAGTAGTATGTCTAGGACTTGGAAAATGACATCCTTCTCAATTGGACCAACTCTAATTAGAAGTAAAATTAAACCTTTAGAAGGTCTTTCAACCTCATCATAGGCTTTTATAGTGATCTTGTGCCTAGGGTCGATGGTAAATTCTGACATGCCCAATAGTTGGATAATGTTAAATGAAATGATGTTTACACTTGAACCATTATCTATCAAGACTTGGTGAATGCGTGTACAGAAGATTTGGACTTTAATATCTAGAACGAGGTTGTGGGGATGACTAAGAGCACATTTATCTTCCTCAGAAAAAGTGATGTAGTGGTAAAGATATACATCAATATCTGTGGAAATGTTGGCAGAATGTAGAGCTTTTTCATTGATACCCTTGTGCAAAGGGGATAATTCTAATAACTCAAAAATGGAAATTTGAGCTAGTGTATGTTGCAGTTGGATGACAAGATCATAGTTGGAGATCTTGGAAGTGGTTGGTTGCTTAGAAGATGAAGCATTCTTAGGGTCATGAGCAACTTTTAGGACAACTTTAGATTGCCCCCTAGTGACGACATTAAGCAATTCACTTTGTGAAGAGGAAGATTTGGCCATGCAGAGTACCACCTTAGGTCTAGTGTCATAATGGTGTTGAGGAGCATTTCACATTTTTAGGACAACTTTGGGTCTTTCATCCTTAGGTTGGTTATCGTCATGAGAACTTGCCATGCATAAATATTCAATAGGTTCAAGCATGCCAATAATGTTATTTGTGTCAACATAGGCATAGCTAATCTTGGCATCATGATTCTACTTAATAGCTTTGGAGGTTTCACCTTTCTCATATTCTAGCAAGGGTTGTTTAAAAGCTTTGTGGTCATGATTTTTAACGAGGCCCTCTATGACAACTTTACCAACCTTAATGAGACCTTGAATTACATCTTTGATCTTGAAATAGTTTTAAGTGTTGTGACCCTTGCTTTGGTGATAGCTACAAATGTGGTCCTCTCTCCACCAAGGAGGTCTAATGGGTGGGTCATAGGGATGGGAATTATTTCATAAAGTAACTAGCTTGTTTGCAATTAAGGTTTTTAAGACAACTTCATAAGGCTCAACCATTGGTGTATAAACACATCATTTTTTGGTAAATGTAGAGCTCTTGTCAAATGTTTGTGGTTTCAAACCTTCTTTTTGTTTTGTAGCATAGATAGCATTATAAAGGTTAAATGCAGGTTCCTTGGTCTTAGGAGTGTCCACTACCCCATCATTAACAACATATTTGTTTTTATTGCAAGGTTTGCGTTTGTCTTTGCCATTTCCATTGTTATTTTTGTCTTTGTTCACAACAATATCATCCTTCTTGATAGCAACATCCTCAATGCAATACACACTTTCAACCATAGAGTTAAAGGGTGTGAACAACTATTTTCTTAGGTCAAAGTATAGCTCTGGAACAAATGTGTTGACAAAAATGTCAAATTTCTCAGCTTCAAGAACTTGCCGAGGGTACCTAGAGTATAGGGATCTCCATTGTTGAAGGTATGTTGCAAAGGGTTCTCCCTGTTTTTGCTTAATTTGGCATAAGTCCAACATAATTACATGATATTGAATGTTTTAAGAGTATTTTTGGATAAAGCATTGTGAAAGCTTGTCAAATGTTTTCAGAAAGGGAGTTAGTTTTGTGAACCATTCCATAACTTTCCCTCTTAAACTTCTAGGAAACAAACACATAAGGTAGGATTCTTCATGCATAAAATCCATACTAATAGCATAGAAATGTCTCACATGATTGTGAGGATCATCATTTCTGTTGTATTTTTCATACTTAGGAACCTCTATATCCTTAGGAAATGGGGGCATGTATAAACTCATATCAAATGGAAGAGCACATATTGATTCAATAAATGAAGTTTTTGGTGGCTCTTTGGAAGTTTGTAATTGTGCTAGTTGTTTCCTTAGTTCTTGCATTTCTTCTCTCAAGATTTCAACCTTAGTAGGCTCTCATTTTTGGATTATTTGTTTCACATCAAAATCTTGGGGGAGCTTCCATCATTTTGTCACCATATACTAGAAGTACTGATCCCCATTTTGCTCTAAAGCTTTTAGCATTAGCTTTTGAGTGAGCTCATCTTGTTGAAATTTTATGACATCCTCACTAGTGATTTCCTCATCACTTTTGTGATGTGATTATCTATGTGGTGAACGGCATGCCCACACATTGACTCTAGGAGTCCTTGGAGGTGAGTGATTGCCATGGTTGCCATTGATAGGAATGTGTTCAAAAGGATTATGATAATAATCTCTTCTAGTTTCCTCATTATATGCATGGTGGTTAGCATCAGCTTGTTGATCCACTCTTTCCCTAGCACAGATAATTTCCAAAAGTCCTTCATTTTCACATGCTTGCTCTTCTAAGTAGTGTTTGATCTATTCAGGATGCATGTCAATCAAAGTGTTTTCACCCATGGATGTGTCAAAGGGTGTTCCAAATGGATTCTCAAAACTATAAAGAAGATTGTGCTGAACATTGGCCATCTATGCTTGACTAGAATCAGGGTCTTTCACACAAGGTTGTCTACGAGGACGTCTAGCTGGAGTCTCTAATTGTGTGAAAATGAAAGGGGAATGACTATTGTTACCAACTTGGAACCTACTTGTGACTAGTATGTAAGGATGTATCTTTTCTTAATAGGATGAGAAAAGTGTTTCAGATTTGAAGTTCTTAGAATAAAGAAAAATCACTTGTCAAGATAGAATAAATGAATTATCAAAGGTGATCAAGAATTTACAACACTTAGTGACTCATGTTGAGAAAGCGAGCAAGAAGCTCAATAGTGAATAACTAGCATAAAATGGTAACCAAATTTTTGACAAGTGATCATCAATGATGTTTCAAGACTTACGTCTGACAGACTAAACCCATATTTTCAACTTTGGTCAACACCTAACATATAGATGTGTGACTAGGACCAGGAAGGACTTAAGCGACAAGACCCTAGACTGGATAAAATGGAATATAGACCCTATTTTGGTAGAAAAAAGTCTCAGACGATATTTTTCCAGTAGCCAGGTGATAGTATGACAACACAATATGTCATATAACACAATTTACAATAATTGGGTGACATTTTTCTCTTGAGTGATAGTTCTCACAAGGTGGAACACAAAATCTCCCTATAGCAAGGTGATATACTTGATAATAGAAGGGTGACACAATTTTTTTAAAAAAAGTTTGTGCAATATTTCTTCAAAGAATGGGTGACAATGTGCCAGTTTTGTGCAAAAAGACAAGTTTTTGACTCCAATTTTGTTGTGTTTCAGTTTGACAGTCAACTAGTTTTAGGACTAGACATTTTCAAGTTTTAGTTCATGTCAAGTAACAACAAGGTTTGCAAATAGTAGGGGTTTTTAATATGTCTCAAACAATTGAACAAGGGTAAAAACAACCTTGCCAATACACATTTGTGATAGTAGAATAGCCTTCCTACCAATTTTACTAAGATGTTTGATTTGTAAGAACGTTAACACTAGTCAACACGTTCAAAAGCATTAGCCAAGCAATCTACCTTAGAGTCATGATTCATTACTCAACAACTTGGCCCATGCTTGATGCTCCTTCACCTCACACCAAGTGGTTTCCCACAAGAGATATTGGCTTTGTCATGGAAGTACCATAAGAACAACTAAGGGAACATAAATGGTGAGTGTAAAATCTTGGGGTGATCTAGGTAGCCCACTAGGATCAATCCTTGCACAAAGAAGTTGAGTGGAAAAAATAGGGTAGCTACTAACTTAGGGTGTCTAGAAAAGGTTTCCATTCATAATGTTCTTCTTGCACCCAATTAAGGGACACCCCACCTTACGGTGGGTAATAGACCTCGTGGTCACAAGAGCACCTTAAGCGTTCTTTCCTAGTGATCTCTTTTTAGTCAATATCCCATAAGTGATCACAGTAAGCGAAGAAAAACACTACATATACAAGGGTTTTGTGTCCTTGATAGCCTTGAGTTTATAGTGGGTTGGAAGATCCAAGTATTAGCTTGTCCCCACTTAGGTCATTCCTCTTAGGTTTTCCAAGAGTAGGCTTTCTAAAGGATTCTAACTACCACAGATTGGATCCACTCTCAACGGTCAAGATTTATGATTTACCACAAGGGTGAAGAGCATACTCTCTTACCTTAATCACTTCCCCCAAACACACCAAGAAGCTTCAATTATTCCTCTTGTTCTCAAAATCCAAAGGTGAGTCAAGATTTGTGATTCTCCACAAAGGTGAAGAGCATACTCTCCTATCACCAGAGAATCCTAATTGCAAGTTTAATGTGCCTATGAAGATGAAACAACTAGTAGATGCCACACATGAAATAAAAGATAAAGCAAGCAAGTTTGGGTTTTTATGCATTGGGCAGCCTTGCAAATAATTGTTAGTAGCCCTTGTGCATTTGAAGCTTTGGCATGCATTCTTTTTTAAAGACAATTAGGCAAACATCTCAAGGTAGCAACCTACAAACACAACCATTAGCCCCACAAGTTAGCTTCAAAATAACATATAATCTATAAATAGACCTGTGTAAAATAACTACAGACCTATAAAAATCTAGTAAACAACAAGTACAACTGAGAAATCACCCAAACAAAAAGAAAATTCAAGCCAGGCGATAGTTTTTGGTAGAAGTATGTCATGCAATATTTCTCAATATACACATATGACAGTTTACTTCTAGGTGATATTTCTATATAAGATGGTTGACAAAAATGCTATAGTAGTGCAACAGAGTTTAGTACTATCATGCGATACTATTTTCGAAAATGTATCGCCCTATAGTTATAAGAACTATTGTACAAAACTAAAAAAATGTCTCCCAAAAGTTGAAGTTGTAAAAAGAAAGAAAAGTGCAGACAACATGTAGAGAATGCAACAAAAAGTAACAAATTAATAGACAAAACCCAGTGTTTTGCCCCATAGTGGGTGCCAAAAATGTACACTAAGAATGTGCCACACTCTAAACCATTCTATCCAAGTGATTCCATAAATTCAGAAGCCTTGGATGTTGGCTTTGAGATCCCTATCCATAGAGTGCAAGAGAGTATGATTTGAATGTAAGGGCTCTCAATTGAGCCTTGGGAATGCTCTTCTTGAAAGTAAACCATGCAATGGGAGGTTCTCTTAGAGGCAAGATGCAAGAGTGAAAATGTCTACAAAGTATGCCTCAATAATGTAATGCAAATTGAGACTAAACTAGAATGAGTATGCAAAATGTAGCCACACTAAGCATGGATGAGAGTGTTATAGACCCAACTATTAAGCTATATGAGTTAAGCTATTGCAAAATGAAAGCTAAGGTACATGTAACATGATTCTAAGCTAGAATGTGGTGGAATGAGAGGATAAAGAAAATAAAATGGAAGTTCTTGACAAAGCTCCAAAGAAACCTATTAGAAAATCTGCAACATAACAACAGTCAAAAGATGGATCCTTCGACAAGGGGAGAGCTCTTTTTTTAAAGTCGTATGGATGATAGAGATCAAAGTGAAGATGATGGAAGATCAATGGTGGAGTTAAAAAATGGGAGTGATCCATGTACACACACACGTCAGCTAATAAAATAGAAGTTGACTTCCCATATAAGACAAAAGTCACAAAGCCTTTCTTTTAATTTGAACGATAGAAAGAAAAAGGACTTTATGTGTGCACTTTAAGTGGGGTAGAAGAATGGGGTCTTTTATTTAATTAAAAGGGGACATGTTATTTTAATCAAATAAGGAACTTAGGATAACATGGTCAAACTATAGGTTATAATCAAATTAATTGATTATTAGCAATTTGATCTAGGTAAATGATTAATTAAATTAGCAAAAATGTTGAGAAGAGGGCTAATAGTCTAGATTACCATTTTTAGGTGATTACAGATTTGAACACTTTGAAAGAGGTTAAAATAGAGACAGTCAATCGCTAGGTGATGGAATGAAGTCACCTATTTTGAGAAGGTGTGCCCCAAAAGTGTCTAGACTCTCACTCCACCTAGAACAACCATCTATATACAAGTCTCTTATCAATTGACATGTTAGGAGAAAGGGAAGAAAAGGTGTGTGGGACCTCTATTGAGCCCAAGGAGGGAGATGCTCCCTATGAGAAAACTATTGGAGAAGTGGGAGACAAAGTATACAATAAGGAAGAAGGATAATTGTTGTAGTAGAGGTTGAGACAATAAGGGTGGTTGTCTCTCTAGAAAATGCACCACCACTAATAGTTGATGAAGCATCAAAAATCATACCCATAAATATAGATGTTGAAGTTGGGGCAAGTGTAGAAGAAGCTAGTCTCCTATTGAGAAGAACAAGGATGAAGAAAAAGAGAAAGGGATTGAAGGGAAGAGATGTAGGTTCTTTAGGGGAAGGTAACATAGAGATATCGGTGGAAATAACAAATGATGAATTTCTAACTTAGGGTTCCCAGTGGTAATGAACATTGACTACTAGTCTTAGAAAAATTTCAATGTGATTTCAGATGATGAGAAATAATGCCTTGCCAAGGAAGAGTGATTAAAAAAATAAGTTGAGGAAAAATCATGATAAGTGGTAGAGACACAAGACAAAAATTAAGAGAAAGCCCACTGGAAGAAAAAAGAGGAAAAGCTTTGGGAAGTAGAAGAAATGTGCCTCTGCCATGAAGAAGAAAGAAGAAAAGAAGTAGAATGTCTCTGTCTCAAAGAGGAGGAAAGGAAAAGAAAGGGAAAAGAGTCACAATAAAAGGAGAGGTTCTGAAAGGAGAAGGAAAAATGTACCAAGGATAATGAAGCCCAGTTAAAGGTGAAGGAAGAGGCTCAAAAGAAACATGAAAATGAGGTTACAAAGATCCGAGGTTCTAACATCCATCCTTACTCCACTCATAATTTTGGTGGGGGTAGGAAAACTAGAAGAAGAAAGGCCATGTACAAAAATTTTGATTGATAACTCCAAAAGGATTAGCTTCTGAAGAATTTGAAAGGGGAAAAGAACTAATGATGTTTGAGATGTCAGAAGCAATGACTGCACAACTAGATTTCAAAGCTACAGAGTTGGCACTTCTTGCTCTACTAGATTGGGTGGTTGAAGATAGATGGAGAAAGAGGTGTGAAGATCATCCACCCATCCCATTGTTAAGTAGCATGGTAGTGAGGGTGGAGATCCCCACCGACAAATTGAAGAAGAGGGCCTAGACATTCTACAATATCTAAAGGAAGCCAATTG
This sequence comes from Cupressus sempervirens, assembly GCA_028749045.1. Classification (NCBI taxonomy): domain Eukaryota; kingdom Viridiplantae; phylum Streptophyta; class Pinopsida; order Cupressales; family Cupressaceae; genus Cupressus; species Cupressus sempervirens. Next base: position 351,702,951 of record CM053790.1, read on the forward strand.
AAGAAATGGTTGCCAATGTTGTGATTCCTTTGGAAGGTTAGGATGAGGCTAATGTTCATCTCAAGGAATAATCTATTCATGATATCCCCTTGGAACAAAGGATCAAGGAAATATATTTACAAATGATTGACTAGTTGAAAGAATTCATAAAGGAGAGGTATGAGAATCATGGGTGGAAGAAAAGGGCCCTAGAGGAAGTAAATGTAAGACTTATGGTGCTCCTTAATGAGCTAATGACATCCATTTTAGTGGTAATGGAAGAGTCTTCATTCTCAAAAACCCCTATACCACTAGGGGAGGTTGAAGGGGTGCAAATAATGAAGAATAAAATGCTGGTAGTGGATATTTGGTCACCAACCAATTAGATAGAATAAGAAGCTTTTTTGTCATGTCCCTTCAAATATTTTACCAAGGGGTGGAGTTGGAAAAACGTGTAGGAGGAATGAAGAGTAGAAGATGGAAAATTAAATCTTTCCTAGACAAAGAGACACCCTCAACGAGATAATAAATATGGGCATACTGATGATTAAGAAGTCTAGAGTATTGAGAAATTTGGAAACATAATTCCTCTAGAGCTCCTACTAATTGGTTGGTTTCTGAAATAGAATGTTGAAGCCAAAATTTATACCCTATGGCCATGGAATGTAGAACTCTAGCATCTATTGGATATTTTTCCTAAATATATGATTAAGGCCACAATTGCATATCTATGGGCAGAAAGGTGTTTTTCCCTGATAGATTCATTACTTGTTAGATTTGAAAAGTGTTTAGAACAATGGCTCTACCCATCCAAAGATTTTGATGATAAGGTGATAAAAGTATCATGAGTTTTGTTGTTGACACTCATGATTTGTCAAAGTTGTGTGACCATTTGAAGAAAGTAATTAAAGATACACACTTCTAGTTAGATGAGGCCTTGACCCAGTTAAAGTGCTTAAAGAATATTTATGAGGATGTGGCCTATGAAATTACTATATTAAGGCCTATGAAAGGTTTAAGGTAAATGTTAGGTGACAGGGAGTTTGTCTCCCCAACCAATTATACTCTTTTATTCTTTTCTTCAAGTAATTAGCAACTAAAACTATGGATTCAAGGTTTATATTCTTTATTCATTTATTCTTTTGCAGTGAGAAGTGTTAATGAATTCTTTGAAGATCATCCATTGCCCACACAGTGTTGTCCGAGATATGTGGAAATGAAGATTTGTTATGGAGGGTGATAAGTAGTCATTGTGTTCACACATTTTCCAAGACACTACTAGAGAATTTAGGGTTCTTACTACTAGAAGATTGGGGTTGAAGCTATTGTTATGGGGCAGATAGCTCAAGAAGAATAACTAGGTTCAACCTATTAGATGACATGAGTATGATCTCCCTCAAGATCGTGATCCTTGCAATCCCTTTCCTCTTTCTCTCTCCCCCTTTCTCCTTTGTTCCTTTTGATGATGTAAATAGAAGATTGTGCATATTTTGTAGGTAGTACTTGCATGTAAATAGTGGTAAATAGGTAGTAGGCTGGTAAAGTAGGGTTGGTTTCCCAATAAAAAATAGTAAACTTGTGTATAAATAGAAGGATGCTTGACACCTAAGGGTCCGCCAAATTGACTATTTTATTGTCCATATTTTTTCAGTTCTAGTATCATGTTTCCAATTTATGAATAATGAATGCTTCCTTAAAGCATTGATATTTGATCTTGAACTAGTGATGTTGGCCCCTTGTAGCTATTTTCAGAATAAAGAGTTTTTTAATGCCTCATACTTGGTGTCTTCTATCTTTGAATGCATCAAAATTTTTCTATTTTATTTTTCTATTCTTCCTTCTCTTGAACATTATATAAATGATGTTATTTTCTTTGAGTAAATGTTTCGTTCTTGTGCTTGCATGTGTTAATGATTCTGGATCATCCGTGTGCTAAGTAGGTTACTTGTTCAAGTATGTATTGTTGATAGAAATAATAATGAAGGTGGACTGTAGTTAGATATCTCCAAAACTTAGCTCCATCTTATTGGCATAACATGCAATCAAGCCACATCAACATAAACTACAACTAGAAGGAGGGTACTCTTAGCACTATGTTGGAAGATCTTGAACATAATCCACTTTAGAAATTTCTAAGTGATCTTGTAAGTGCCCAAAATATTTTTCATTTGGACTCATTCTCATTGATTTGTCTTTGACATTTTTTGCATTTATCGATCAACTCCATTAAGTTCAAATAACTTGGACCTCCTATCTAACATAAAAATAATAAATCCAAGAACAAAGGTCAAACTTTTGGGACCTGACCAACCACTACTTAGAGTACCCAAATTTATTAACCTTTGGGTGGGGCTATTGTGACCCTAGTTAATCCAAACCCACTCATGAAATGCTCCATAGGTACTAGTTTCCCATTGAGAACATTCCCTCAAGGAATGCATGCTCTCCTAACATACCCTAAAAATATTTTTCTAAAGTATTAGACCTAGGTGCAAAAACCACCTAAGAGAACATCCAAGCTTATGAAGATGCCATGGTTCAACATGCTATCTTACATGAAGATTAGGCCTATAGGTTGTTCCCATTTCCTTGGGTGTAAACAAAATAATATGGTACTTGAATCTACTTGAGAATTCTGTTCACAAGTGGGATGACATGGAGACGACCATCCTTTTAATGTTTCAATTCCATGTAGATCCTTCTTGTACCATAGCTAGTTCATTTTCATCCACAAGGAATCCCATGAGCCTCTAACAACCATGGATTCCAATGATCCCTAAAACATCATACCACATCATTCATCCTCTGGATGAGGTGGAAATGTTGACATACCTCAAAGTATTAGATTCTTTCATTGCAAAGATCATTTGGTAGACAATCCCCACAACTGACTGGGATACTCTTGCCTTTATTCTTTGGCATTCAAAATCTCTTGGGACTTCAACCAATGCTCTCTCGAAACATGAAAAATTGTTCCATACAAAACACATTTCATAGGACCTCCCTACCCAAGAAATTATAACTCTAATAAGGTTGTGGGTGCTTCAACCTCTAATTTGGTCCCCCAATACACTTATTCTTTGCATATGCTCCCCCTTTGGCTCGTGATGTTACTCCCAATAATCAATCACAATTAATACAACCAACACCTAAAAATTCTTTCTTTAACCTAACACTCATGTCTAACCATCATAAAAAGAAGCCCCTTCATACCTCGTGGTTGGCCCTAGTGGATAGACATTTGCAACATTTATTGTCATGGAAAGCTTGCAACCTTAATCATCACAATATGACCAAAACAACTAGTTGTCCATCAAGGTGGAATCCCTGTGGTAAATCATGTCCCCACTTACTATAAACATGGATAAAATGAAGATGAGACAACCTAAATCCCAAAATATTTACCCCTCCCAACAAGGAAAAATCTTCTTGGGACACCTGAATTCTCACAACCCTAGGACCTAAAATTAACATAACTATAATAGTGGAAACTACAACGTCAATCCATTGCCAAGAAATTGACATTTGAAGAACACACCCAAAAAATGGGGGTGTAGACATTAACCAAGTTGATTCTTGGGGTAGTGCAAGTCTTAGTCACTCCATACATCTTGTTGAATTTCATCCCTTGACCACTTGGTTTCAGCTACATAATATGTGCTAAAATGTTGACACACTTCTATGAATCATTATATCCAAGATTTCTCAAGAATGAGGTCTCAAATGGTGACTCATAACTCTCTATTCATGGAGTGCAAGGGTTTATAATGGAGGCTCTTAATTTAGACCTAGTTTTTGCCCATGCAAGTACACCATTAGATGAGAGATTCAAAGAGGAGAAGTAAGAGTGCTAGTCTCCATGATCATCAAATATACATGAAAATAAAAATGAAAGCTATTCTATATGATAACAAAACATGAAAGAAAACTAATCTATGAAAGGAAATGCAAATGTAAGATTATTATATGAAAGAAAACATAAATCAAATCTAACATGCAAGTTCAAGAGTAATCTAAATGGATTGCCATGGATGCATGAGAGGAGAAGACAAGAAAAGAGAAGTTGCAATGTCCAAGCTCAAGTGCTCAAAATCTTCTCTAAAATTTCTCTCCAAACCTGCAACATAATAATAAAATCTTGATCTATGAAAATGAGGAGAGGGCTCCTTATAAAGGAAAGTGTGGAGAGGAATGCATCCTCAAGAGCAATGTGAGATAAATCCCTAAAAAGTCAAGTGAGAGGAAAAAGCCCACCATTTAGAAATACATGCAAAAAAGAATCTTTATTTATTTTTAGTTGATTTATTTAATTTATTTCCTTTTTTCATAAAAAAGAGAGCTTTAAGTGGGAATTGATTTATTTAACTAAAAAAAGGATTTTATTTTAATTAAATAAGATAAAATTATTTAATCAAATGAGAGATTTTAATTAGATAAGATAAAACTATTTAATTAAAAGAGAGATTTTCTTTTAATTAAATAAGATTATTTTATTATTTAAAAGGGATGTTTTCTTTTAATTAAATAAGATTATTGATGAAATGATCAAACCTTAGGAAATATTAAAATAATTGAATTAATTATGATTTGATCAAGAAAATTGATTTGAATTGAAAATATTGTAAGACATTGATTCAGGAAATTGATAAATTGATTCCATCATTTGATAAATTGAAGAATGAGGGCCCATAGCGTAGGTGACCATTTTAGGGTACATACATTTTCCTCTCTTTGACTAATGTGTGATCTTTATGGGAATACATGTAGTCAAAGAATGCAGTTGAAGTGTGAGATCGATTTGGGATCACAAAACAACCTAGACGTGTGATCAATGAACGAGAACACATTAGGACAAAGATAAGCTGATTGAAAAAGATAAGGTCAACACCCCTATAAATAACTAATTGACATGTCCAAGATAAGAATATCAAGCAATGTTTCCTCAAGTGAAGCAATTAATAGGATTGATAAAGTTGAATCAAGGATTGAAGTTTGATAGGTACTACCCCTCGTGACCGAAATTAAAATGAGATAGAAGAGAAACAAAAAATTGATAATTTTGATAAAATCAAACTAAAGATAAGGTTCTTGATGTAAGATGAAAGATATAAGGATCATAGAACCAAGGTAGATCATCAAGCATGAAAGATTATGCCCCAAGGTTGAATTATAAGAAAAGAAGTGGGGTGAAAGAGAATGGAAGATAGAAGTTTGGAAGAGGTGGAAATAAATGGAGAGAAGAAAGAGAATTTTCCTTACGAAAGAGAATGTCCCAAGATCAATCAATTGTTTAAGATGGAAAACTTTGCTTAGGATCATGAAATAAGATAAGGAAATAAAGACCAAAACATGACCACAATTGATTAAAATTACACAAGAAAGATGAAGGAAGAAAACCCTCTCAAACTCATAATGCAGCCTAAAAATGCAAATTAACATGAAGTCTAACAATGCAAGCTACATGAAAAGTTTTGCCAAACAAAATAAAAATAAAAATGCAAGCTACATAAAAATGCAAAGGTTTACTTGCAATAGAGAAATTGTAACATAGGATTTTGTGTTTGTCATTCATTAGAGAATGTTAAGAAACTTATTTTTCATCATTGGGCGATTATTAATTGACATCATAAAACCACAAAATAATCACTAGTCACAAGTGCAACTATGAAGATATGAATGTGATTTATATTGGATTGGAATGTGGAAAGATTCTAACATAAGCATCAAAGAAATTAAGGTCAAGATGACTTCGATGTTTGCTTACCCAATTTAATGTAGCAAAATTAGGCTTACATCAAGGCATGGATGCCAAGATGACCATAAGAATGACTATGCAAAAATAGTCAAGAATGATGCCTCAAATATCCTAAGTGTTTCAAGGGGAAAACAAGAGACACTAGAGTTTCAAGGCCACACCCACAAGAAGAAAGTAAATAAAAACATGCCCCATTTCCAAAGCCCTCTAGCTATGCATACTAGAGAGACCTTTTAGACAAGGACACTCAATGAAAATCAATAACAATCAGCACACAAAGAAAAATCATGACATAGCTCAAGCATTAAGTGTTGTGTTAAAAGTTTAAGTGTGTTAACTAATATCAAGTTTTGAGGATAAGGATCAAATCCTTGCAAGTAGGTAATATCACATGACAAACTTGGGTAAGACCAAACTGACAAGTGTTGAAAAACTCTCGATGTCAGGGGTTGTATTGAAAAATACAATTGGGGTGGTGTTAAAGAAAAACACCATTTGCGAGGTGTCCCAAAGACTGTCACATCCAAGAGACTAAAGCTAACATAATTATGCCCCCTAGACAAAGACAAAGACAAAGACCAATTCCAAGCCAAGGCAACAAAGACAAGACATGATGGAGAAAGGCCAAGTGTCAAGGACACACACTAAGAAATAAGGGTGCAAAGACCTTAAGAAACAATTGTTTCCAGGTTTTCATCACTTGGATTTTATTGCAATTTTTTTTTTTTGGAATATATAATTTTTTTGGAGATATATCAAAGTTCCTATTGCTAGGTTTTCACTAAAATGATCATTTTTTAGGATATTTTCTATTTTTTTTATTTTTATAATATATCATTTTTTTTTGAATTTTTAAAAAATCAATAAGTAGTTGACATTTAGAGGTGAATTGGTCCATACTGGAGAAGTTCATCTAGATATCCTAGTCAAACTTTTAATCACATACTAATTTGGCTACTCCAGATTCCTTGATAGAACCTCATAGTTCCACCTTTGTTTATGAGACATTCTTATTTGGAGAAGAGGAAGAAGAACCCAATTGATGTAGGAGCATATTGCATGGGAAAATTATTTATTAAAAAAAAAAATTAAAAAAAAAAAATCTGGAGGAGAGAGAAAGTGACAAAAATAGAAGGAAAAAAAAAGGGAAAAAGGAGAAAAGAGGAATTTCTATTTTCGAGGCTCAAAGGTGGCATAAATAGAAAATTAAGAAAAATAGTTGTCATTCCATTTATCAAGGTGTGTAGGTGGCATCTTAGAAGCTTTTGGAAAGTTTCTTAAATCTTGCATTTAATATTTGTTGTGATCCATAAAGAAAATGTAATTTTCTAATTGGGCCACATGGTGGTGCTTAGTTGTAATTCTAGAAGGTTGTGGATATTGTGTAGGTGGAATTCTAGAGGGTTGTAGATAAGTCATGCATTAGGTGGTATATGCCTATTTAAGCAAGGCATATGAGCATTTCTCATCAAGCTTTGGAAGGTGAAAGCTTCAAGGAGTGAAAGCTGTGGAAGGTGAAGCTTGGAAAGGTGAAAGCTTTGGAAGGAAAAGCTTCAAGGTGTGAAAGCTGGAAGGTGTGAAGGTTTCAAGGTGTGAAAGAGAAGGAGGAAGTGAAGAGTGAGTTTTCTTGAGTTTGTGGACAGAGCGCCAAATGTGAGGCAGTTTACAGTAGGATTGTGTTGGAGTTGTGAGTGTGTGGATAGAGCATCGAATGTGAGGCAGTTTATACTTGGATCTTGGATAAAGTTGGAGAAGAGCTAGTGACTGCAGTTTAGAAACAAGGAGGTTGCTTGGTGGCTTGTGAGAAAAAGTTGAGATGTTGGAGGTTTCTACCAAAGTGTGGATTTGGACTAGCTTGGGTTTGGATTGGATCTTGAGAGATCTAGCAGAAATGTTATTGTAATTGCTATTGGATTTTAAATTATAATATAATTTCTTGGGAAGCATTTTGTCATCTCTTGTCTCCATATTGTTGTATTTTTGGTCATGAGTTGGTAGGGTGGTGTGGCCCTTCATCAAGTGGTATTAGAGCGGCCCTCCATCACCAATCTAGAAGGGATCTTTGATGAATCCATACTTGCCTTTGAGGCTAACTCTTTTACCAATTCATTGCCTCCCTGCAATATGAGAAGTTAATCTAACAAAGGTCCTTTTCTTGATGTCAAACACACCAAGTAATATTGTCGTTTCCTTGAATCCCCATGCCAAAATGTACCCACCCCCTCCAAAGGGGCCCATCTTTAACTCTTCTCCATAATATATGATGAAGAGATAGAGCATTGTGAAGGGATGGTTTGACATCATGCAGATGATGGAAAATGCTACCACCAGTACCATGGCCTTGATGGACGTGTTGCCTTACTCTCTTAAGTAGAGTAGGGATCTCCTGTAAAAATTGGAGAACCCACCTTTGATGATGCTAATGTGACTATTTTTTAGGAAAGTACTAAGAATGCTCCCTTCTTATTCATTTTGAAAATCTATGGTAAGAACATACACAATTGTCTAGTGGATTGCAGAGCTTCTAGAAATCTCATGCTTGCAATCACCTAAAATTGGTACTCTAAACCATAGGCCCCTAATACGAAATACTGATCAAAATCACAAAAGCCCTAACCAAAAGGAATTTCAGTTTCCATCATCAATTTGATCTAATCATTACATTACATAAATCATCAACATTTGCAAAATCATGGAATATCAACTAATTTCAAAATATTGACATTAATTGGCAATAAATTCTTCTTAAATTAATTATTTTTATTAAATATCCTAGCGCTCATTGATTAAATTGAACTCATTTTTCATTTACACATGATTTTATTTTTTTATGTAATTAAATAGAATTAAATCTCTAAAAATACTAACCTATTGAATTAAATATTCAAAATATTCAAAATCTAATTAGTTGAGATAAATAATTCAATTATCCTCCAAAATTGATAAAACAAGGATAAATCCAAGTTTGAGTGAGAAGTTGAGTTTCCATAAAAAAATAAAAATATAAAAGAGAGAATAAAACAATTAACTCAATAATGCATAAATTTAAAAAGCAAGTTAGCTAATGAATGTATAATTTTAAAAATTGATAAAGTTGTTAACTAAGCTTTACATATTAGATATTTAATTTGTTAGCTCCCTTATCTTCTAAAATACTAAAAGAGTGATTGATTAACTATTCTTTCACCTCTTTAAAAAAAATACTCAAGTGAAGGTGCATATTTTAAAAATCAGCTTTATCTGACCTTTGGATAAATGTTAACTGTTTATCTCAATCAATCTAGATTGTATATTTTCTTATCTTTTGTATAAAAATAGGACTCTTTTCCTAATTTCTCATGTGTAATTGAAGAGTAAAGTTATTATGTTGGCTTTTCTATGAAGATAGTGTGTATCACATTTTTGAGAATTGATTACTATGCTCATTTAGTTTAATTTGCATATCATTTGGATTATCAATCATGTTTTCATTCTTAAATCATTGGTTCTCCCATGTAGATTAATTCATCCTTATTGTACATAAATTATGGAAAAATAAAGTAATTTGCATAAATTCAAATCCTCTATTTCGAGAACATCTATAGTCACTTATAGCTTGAAGAATTTGAGAGAAATTATACTACTATTGAATAGGAGGCAATAGGTTGAATTATAATGATTTTTTTGCATTAATTTATTTGATTATTTATTGTTTCTAACTATGAATGTAATGACTTATTGTTGTGTCACATTTGCGTGACCAATTTTCACACACATTTCTAGCACCCACTGTGGGGCCTAATTTTATGATGTGTGGCCTCATTTCTTCAAATTTTGGATTTTCAATTTTTCGTCTATATACTTTTATACAATGTCATATGGGATTCAGAGAATCTTTGTATGAGCCTTTGCAATTTTACATATAATCATACTAGGCCTAATTTAGGCTCATATGAGCATTTTCAATTTGGTGTTTTATCATACAAGGGTTGATATTGACTCGTACGATTATTTGTCAAACAAGTATATGGTCAACATTTAGTTGTACGATTTTCTACTAAAAATTGCAAACTATCATTTTGTTTCTAGAGAGAGATTCTAGGGTTTTGAATTGATTTTTGGATTATTACTGATGCTAACACTTTTCTATTCTTCTCTTATTTGATATTTCTTGTGTAACACAACACTTTTTGTGTAGGACACTTGGTGAAGAATACCACTTACAGACTACTAATAGATTTATATTGTAGGTTGCCTTAGATTTACAAGAAAAAATTCTATCTTCTTTACTCCTTTTCATTTCTAGGCATCTTAAAGGGTTTTCATGTATCACATTTACTTCATTTTTGGGGGAACATACTCTTTCTCATCTCGGTCCTATCAGAGAACCTAGAAGCATTAGATTGATCATGTATAATAAGCTTGGTTAATTAATGGTACTAGATCTATCTTGTGTATTTTGGACAAGTTAGAGGACAAGAGAGTATGTTCTTAGCCATTTGGGTCCAATAAAAAATCTAGGCCCTTGATCCTTTTCAAGACTTGTAGTGTCTCTTGCAGCAAGCTCATCATTGAGGGAAAAATCTTGTGGGAATGAATCAAGTGGGAGCAAGAAAACCTGACCAATCCAACCCACTATAATCACATGCCTCCTATTGAGAAGAAACCTTTAGGAGACAATTGTTCTATTCTATTTACTTTGGTGACTATTTGGGGAATTTTACTCTCAATTTCATTTAAAAAATACTCTCACCCTTGTACTCATAGGGAAGTACTTTATGTATTGTGATAGAATACACTGATATTTGTTTAGGGTCGATAGTTCTCAATCTCATTTATGAGACTACCTCATATTTGAGTGCTTGCAGGGTTGAAAGTGTTAGAATTCTTTAGAACAACTGCCGGGGCAGGGGGGGGGGGGGGGGGGGGTTGAATTAGTTATCCAAGGTCCACATGTACAAATAAAACTTTTCATAGCTTAGTGAACCCATATCCATAAAACATATTCATCAGGCATGCATCCATTAGATCATACAATCACTTAAACTTGTAGGTTACTATCAAATCAACTTTGTAGAAATATAAGCATGAAACATAATAGATTCAATAACACATTTGACACAATGATTTTATGTGGAAACCTAGTTTGGGAAAAACCACTAGAAACAAGCTACTCATTTTCATTCTTTTGAAATGATGCTCTGTGAAATGCCAACCCTGTTAAGGGTTACTATGCACACTATTAAATGTGATCTAGTTAGAGGATTTCAATCACTCTGTTAGGAGTGAGAATTGTTAGATGACTTTAGATCATTCACTTGGAATGTCATCTAGTTAAAGGATTTACAAATGACTATTAGGTCAACCTTAATCCAAAGGATTTAGTCTAAATAGGTACAATGATTAGAAAGTAACAATAAGGCTTGATCTAAAAAAAACTTACAACACACTTGCGTATTTCAAATCTCTATTTCATTCCTCCATTCTACTTGGATTTCACACATGTTTGTTGAGATAATGGGTGTTACAAACATTGTATAATATTGTTATATTATATTATTAATTAATTTTATTATGTAATGTTTTATCTAGGATCACCTAGATGGACGTGCAACATGTAAAAATTTCCATGGGATATACTTGATGAGTTGTATTGTAACATTGTGATAATATTTCATATAATTATTTAATATTGGAGAAAAGAATTAAAATTTTAATATTAAATATGGAGTCAATGGGTTAGGTAGCACTTGATTTTAGCACATGGTTTATGTAATACCAATTGGTGGTTTTGTGGGACTTGCTACTATATACGTAGTCACAAGGGTAGTTGTTGGTGTGAGAAGTGGGAAGGGCAAAAGGAAAGAGTCGAGAAGGACAAGGCTTAACAGCTTAGTGAAGGTTGGACGCATGGCATGGGATGTGTGGATTCATGCTTGTTCACATAGATTGTGTTAGATTGTGGTGACTGATCAGGAAAGTACTGTACATACTTCATAAATTCTTTGAAATTTTTTTTTTGGGCCCTATTTTATTGAGATTTTGGAATGACATGTAATTATTAATTATAACCCTAAAGTGGTTAAAATACTTGTATAAAAGGGCTTAGGGTTAGGTATTTTTCATTAAGTTGTGATGCAAAATTGGTTCTTGCGACAATATTATCTGTAAGGGATTACAGATTGTAATCACTGGATCATAATAATATCAGACTTGCTGTTTGGTAGACGTAGCCCAATGATTGAGTGAACCATGTTAAATCTTGGTGCCTTGTGTTCTTTTTTATGCGATCTATTAGTTTATGTTATTGGTTATATTTGCATGTAATTGTTATTTCTATCTGTGGTTTAATCCTAACAAGTGGTATCAAAGCCTAGTTATTTTTCAGTTATCCTCTGTAGGAAAGTTTCATGGTTGAGTGAGAGTCTCACGGTTGAGTGGGAGCAATGGAAGATGAGGGTAAGCTAAGGGTTGATAGGTTTAATGGGTAGAACTTCTAGTTATGGAAGATGTAAATGGAAGACTATCTGTATCAGAAAGATTTATGGAAGCTGTTGGAAGGCAAAGCTAAGAATCAAGGATCTATGTCAAGTGATGAATGGGATCTTTTGGATAGAAAGGCATTTGAAAGAATTTGATTATGCTTGGCACCATCAGTGACATTTAATATTACAAAAGCAAAGATGATAGAAGAATTGATGAAAACCCTAGTGACACTATATGAAAAGCCCTCCACTTCAAACAAGGTATTTCTCATGAAGCATTTATTTAATATGAAATGGAAGAAGGTGGATCTATTAAAAATCATTTAAATGAGTTTAATACTATTACTAGTCAGTTATCTTTTGTGGGCATCAATTTTGAAGAAGAAATTAGAGCTCTCTTGATTTTGTGTTCTTTGCCTGAAAGCTGGAATGGCTTGGTAATGGCTGTGAGTAATTTTGCTCCTGGATCTAGTACCCTAAAATATGATGGTGTGATCGGTGTTATTTTGATTGAGGAAACTCGTAGGAAAACCTCAGGTGGATCTATATCAGGAAGTGCTTTGAATGCACAAAGTAGGGGCAGAACGACTAAGAGAGGAAGTAATTCTAGAAATCATGGGAAATCAAGAGGAAAGTCAAAGGGGAGGAGGTCTCAATTGAGAGGACCAAACGATTGTTGGTACTGTGGGAAACTAGGGCACAAAAAGAAAGATTGTTGGAATTGAAAAAAAAATGAAGGAGATAAATCAGATGGAGACAAGGAGGCAAATGTGGTAAGTAACAAATCCGAAGAGGGTGCTTTGCTTTTGTCTTTAAAAAGTGTTGATGATTCATGGGTTTTAGATTCTGGTGCTTCATTTCATGCTACACCTCATAGAGGTTATTTCATTGATTATGTCCAAGGGGATTTTGGGCTTGTTTATTTGGGAGATAATGAACCCTATCAGATTGTTGGAAAGGGAAAAATTAAGATTAAGTTATAGAATGGGAATCATTGGGTACTACATGAGGTAAGACATGTTCCAAGGCTGAGTAGAAATTTAATTTCAGTAGGGCAACTCGGTGATGAGGGTTGTGTAGTTACTTTAATAATAAAAATAGGAAGGTTTCAAAAAGTTCCCTTGTAGTAGCAAAAGGTGTGAAAATAGGCACCTTATATCTTTGTACAGGTCATATTGTTCCTTCTACTTTAATTGTTTCAGAGAAAAATGAATGTTTAGGAATAATTGTTGCAGTTGAGTAGGGAGAACAAATAGCTATTGTAGATTATGATACAATGCTATGGTACAATAGACTTGGGCACATGAGTGAGAAAGGTATGAAAGTACTTCATTCAAAGAAAGTTTTACCAGGTCTAAAATGTGTTAATATGGATTTCTGTGAAAGTTGTGTGTATAGAAAACAATTCCAAGCTAGGAAATGTGTAGCAAAAGAGGTGATTGAGACTGATAGACAGAGGTGCAAGGGTCTCAAGTAGCACCTGTTTCCAAATTTTTACCACTTGATAGATTTTTTCAGGACTTTTTTTCAATTTTTTTGTATTTTTGTATTTTTGATTTCTTTGGTGATACATCAAAGTGCCTATTGCTAGGTTTTCACTAAGAAGATCTTTTTTTCAGGACATTTTCTAGTTTTAAGGATTTTTTTAGCATCATATATGATTTTTTGGATTTTTTAGAATAATTTAGAGATTACTAGTTCTCAAGCAAGATCACATCATTTTCTCCCAACGTCTAGCAAGGTATAGGATATGATGGAACAATGAGCTAGTGGATAAGAAAAGATGGATGAAAAAAGAGTATGAAGCAAGTGAAAGTGATCCTCAAGGACTGACTCCTTAAGAGTACCCAAGCTAGGGAAAGAAGTGAAATAGTCATATGAAGCATATTTTGGATAAGCAATGGAAGTAATGAGAAAGAAAGCATGTAGGATAAGCAGTGGAAGCCAACAAGTGCGATAGCATATAAGATAAGCGATGGAAGCTAATGAATAAGATAGCATGAAAGCATGTAGTCCAAAAGAGTAGCCATGTCAAGAGACCTATGAGAACCATGTTTCATTTATTATGATCAAGACCAAGGGGTCAACTAGATAGGATAGTGATGGCATAGAGAAATAAAAATAAAGCTCAAGATGGAGGCTATGCGGGAATGGGAGAGCACAATAGAAAATCTGGTGGATAAGATAGCCAATATGCAAAGATAGCTCAACATTGTCAAGATCAAAGAGAGAAGAAGGGATAGATGGATGATGAAAGAATTACGCATGATGCCTATTTGCCAGGTTTTCATCATGGTACTTATACAAGGTGCCACAAGAAGTAGTTTTCACCATAGGATGGATTTATTTCTCTTTACTTTTGCTACCAAGGTGCCACAAGAAGTGGTTTTCACCAAGGCACATTTTCTTTTTTTCTTTTCTTTTTCTTTTTTTTTTGAAATTTTAGAAAGAGCTCAAGCTTTTTGAATGTAGATAGTGCTCCTATAAGAAAGATAAGTCATGATAAGCCAAGACCATAGAAAGGTATGCTCAAAGATGTTGATAGGTTGATGAAAGAGAAATGGTAGTAGGAAGTGTATATGGAGGATAAGAGTTCATGTATAGAAAGTAAGTGTAAGCTTTAAAGGATTTCATGAGGGTAGTTGAAATATTGGACAAGATCAATGTTGACACACACCTTGAAGGGTATTGGAATGATGGAGGAATCATGGATGAAATAGCTTGAGATTTAGATGTATGAGCTGGTAGAAGAGATTTGGAAAAAAGTGGAGTGGAAGGCTTTGGAATATTTTTAGAAAGATTTTTGGAAGAAGATGGAACGGAAGCCTTTGGAAGCTTGAATTCAACTTTGAAGTATTTTCAATATTCAAGTCTTTTAAAAGAGACTTGGGAATCCATATAGCTTTAGATTTTCCTTTGGATACTTCAAAACACATTTCTTCAATAATGGATTTAGGAACCCATATTTTCTTTGATTTAGCTTTTATAATAGTGGACATTTGCAGTCTCTTTTGTGCTTTCTCCTTCTTAGCATTCACATGTCAATTAGATGGGACATAGTGATCTTTGTTTTTCAATGGATTCTTATGTTTATTCTCACTTCCAAAAGACTTGGGCTTTGTGGATGAATAAGGCTGATATGACTAGTTTAAATGTATAGATGGGTGAAAAGTCATCAAGGATGAGTGTCTTTGTTGATCTTGAGGTAATATAGGAGAGCTAGGGAATGAGCTATGAGTGAATGTAGGAGATGGAGGAACATAAGGCCCCAAAATGGATGGAAGGTTTGAATGCTTTAGCTTAGATGGATATGGACCAAGGATAGATTTAGAAGATACAAAGGGATATTGGAAAGGGATATCAACATCTTTAGAGTGAGCAACGTGGTCAAATCCATCAATAGACTCATGAATACCATTGATAGGAACAACATTTTTAATAGAAACACTTGAAGCTTGAGCACAATTTTGAAGTGGCTATGGAGAAGTAGAACATGAGGAGATGCTTTGATCTTGACAAGTAGCCTTGGATAGCATATGAAGAGAACTTTTCTCATAATTTTCAGTAAGCTCAAGGGAGATAATGGAAGTGGTATCTTCATCATACTTAGGAGGTGGACAAGATTTAGGATATGGAGGGGAAAAATATTGAAAGAGATGAAAGGATGCTTGATCTTGATCTTTCTTGACATCTATAGCTTTTTATTTTTGAGAGTCCTCTTGACATGGAGCCACTTCTAAGGACAAGGGAGAATGAAGAGTGAATGGAGTAGTGCTTGGATTAGGCATAGTAGTGCATGAAGGTTGAGGATATTTAGGATTAGTAGCATGGAAAAGGTTTGCAGCCAAGTGAAGGTTAGCTTGAGTTTCTTTTAGAGGTAGCCCTTGATGATACACATATTCAATGTGGAAATCATTAGGTTCTTTATTTGATGGAGGCAAGTTGGAAAGCTTTGAAGTGTTGGTAGATGCATGAGTGTTGGAAGAAGTGGAAGATGTAATAGAGCCACTACTAGACATAGGTTCATCAATGTAATCTTGCTCAAGAGAAGTATCCTCAGCACATGAGTCACTATAGGTTCCAAGATCAACAATCTCATCATCAATTAGATCTTGGATTTTATGTTTTAGCTCAATGCAATCTGAAGTACTATGCTCATTATGTTGATGGTAAGCACAATAGTTATCCAAGAATGGGTTTTCATATGAGCTAGACTTTGGTAATATGACGGTCTTATTGCTAAGAAGTTTTTGCAAAGTGTCATCATAAGAATCTTCCAAGGGAGAAAAAGTTCTATTAAAAGTATGTCTAGAGTCCTTTGGTTGTTTCTCAAGTGAATAGAATGTATTCATGTCTTCATCATTATCTTTGTCAAATATAGGTCCATCATGAAATTTTGGCATAGGCTCAAAGAAGGTATCACTTGCTTGTTCTCTAAAGAGGTCTTTAGATCTAGAAGATGAAGACATTTGATGTCTTGAAGTAGAGCATGTAGACCTAGAAGAAGAGGATGACCTCAAAGAAGGTGACTCACATGCATATAAAGACCTTAAGGAAGATTCATGTAACAATGTAATCTTCTCCTCCAACCTTTTCTCAAGTTTAGACTTCATTTCTGTCATGCGCTTAGAGAGATGAAGGTAAGAAAGATCATTTGTCTCTTCTAGTTCTTTGTATTGCACATATAGATCTTGGAACTCTTTAGTGATATGAAGGATATCACGATCATCTAGATTTGTTTGAGGTTTGGTAGCATAAGGTTTAGATCCCATAGTTTTAGATGCAAAGCCAAGCATAAAAGAGCCTAGAAGATAACTTCATTGTGAAACTATAGGAGGTAGAGAGTTCACTTGCCAAGATAATAGAGAGAGATTAAAGTGACTTGTCAAACAATATGTCCAAGAAACTTACGACATGAATGACTCAAGTCAATAGCTAGGCAAGATGCCCAAATAGCCAAATAGATAGAGCAAGCAGGGTGACAAGTGAACAACTTTCCCAACCCAAGAGTGTAGTCAAGAAATCAAGGTAACCATTTTAGCAAAAGGATAACTAGCAAGCATGCATAGACCATGAAGACAAAAAAAAACCAAGAGCACTAAGACCAAAGAGCCACTTTAAGCATGTTTAAGCACTAGAGACATAACAAATCACAGCCAAATGATGAAACTCCCCTTAGCAAGCAACACAAGAAAAATGTTAAGACATGATGCTTTGACTTGGTTGAAAAAGTTTGACAATAATTGATAGCATAGCAAGTTTGATGTTCAAAAGCAATTTCTTTCCAAGCAAGATAGTGACACATGAAGTAGTCTTCAAACAATCAAGCAAGGGACAAAGAAACCTTGTATGATACAAGCATATGTGACGTCTCAAAAGAATTCCCTAGAATTATCGTCATGTGTATGTTCAAAACATTTTCACTGGTATAGCACATTCGAGAACACATCAAGCAATATCTACCTAAAAGTCATGGTTCATTACTCAACAACTTGGCCCATGCTTGATGCTCCTTTTCCTCACACCAAGTGGTTTCCCACAAGAGATATTGGCTTTGTCATGGAAGTTCCATAAGCACAACCAAGAGAACACATATCGTGAGTGTAAATCTTGGGGTGATCCGGGTAGTCCACTAGGATCGATCCTTGCACCAAGAAGTTGAGTGGCTAAAAAAAAGGTAGTTACTAACTTAGAGTTTTTAAATCGGGCTTCCCATTCATAGTGTTCCTCTTGCTCCCAATTATGGGACACCTCACCTTGCAATGAGTAACCAATCTCACGATCACAAGAGTACCTTAAGCATTCTTGCCTAGTGATCTCCCTATGGTCGAAATCCCATAAGCAATCACACTAGGTGAAGACAAACACTACGTCTACCAAAGTTTTATGTCCTTGGTAGCCTTGAGTTTATAGTGGGTTGGAAGAGCCAGGTAATCGGCTTGTCCCCACTTGGGTCGTTCCTCTCAGGTTGTCCGAGAGCAGGCCCTCTAAAAGATTCTAACTACACAAAGTGGATCAAATTTTTGAAGTCAAGATTTATGGTTGACCACAAGGGTGAAGAGCATACTCTCCTATTCCAATTATTTTCTCCCAAAAATGTCAAGAAGATTCAGTTACCCCTTGCATTTGAAACCAAATGGCAAGTCAAGATTTCTGATTCATCACAAGGGTGAAGAGCATACTCTCCTATTACCAAAAGACTCCAATCACAAGTTTTATGTGCCTATAAAAAATGAAAAATTAGTCAATGCCACACATAAAAACAAAAAAGCAAGAAATTTTGGGTTTTTATGCTTTGGGCAGCCCTGCAAACAATGTTAGTAGCCCTTGTGCATTTGAAGCTTTGACATGCGTTCTTTTTATGCAATGTTTCAATTTTTTTTCATAAGGATGGCAACTTGTAATCACAACTTGTTAGCACCAAAAGTTAGTGTGAAATAAAATAAAAATCTGCAATAAAAAGTGGTGAGCTATCTCAAAAATCCAATTTATCTTCCAATCAAGTGCATGCAAAGAAAGTGCAAGTTAATCACAAATGCTCTCATTTTTACTCTTTGATTTTGACCTAGTCAACAAGATTGGACTTGTTTACTATGATTTTGTATCAAAAAATGAAAATGAAAAGAAGATACCCCTATTAAAAATTAGAGAGCTTTCCAAAAATGCAAGAAATTTAAAAAAATCTCTTCATCTGCGCTCTAGAGATTGATTTTGTCAAAACAGGACAAATTTCTCAAATCGAGTTTTTGATCCTTAATACGACCTCAAAATTCAAAACACAAAGAAAGAACCCCCATTAGAATTGAATAATATTTTTGGAAATGTAAGTTTTTTTGAAAAAAATACTGATGTGCGACCAGAAATGACTTTTTATGAAAAAATAAAAAAATATCATAACTTTTGCAAATCACGTCAAAATGCTCTAAAAATCGGACTGAAATATTTTGAACACATACCCAACTCGAAAAAACAATTTCAGAACCAAACTCAAAGCGGTTTAAAAGATATGATCAAATCTTTAAACCAACTAGATTTTTGGCCTTCAAACCAAAGTGATAATTCTACAAAAGCATTTGATTAGATCCAATATGCTGCTCTAAAAAATCAGAGATGAAAAATAAAAGAAAATGGAGCTAGAAACTTGATTCAAGCCCCATGATGGGCGCCAAAAATGTACACTCGAAAGTGTCCCACTCTAAACCCTTCTATCCAAATGATTCCATGAGTTGGAAACGCTTGGATGTCGGCTTAGAGCTCCCTATCCACAGAGTGCAAAAGAGTATATTTCAAGAATAAGAAGGCTCTTAGATGAGCCTTAGAGATACTCTTCTTGCTAGTAAACCATGCAATGGGAGGTTCCAAAGACAAGATGCAAGAATGCAAATGTCTCAAGGAGTTCCTCAAGAATGCAATGCAAATGAAAATTAAGCTAGAATCAATATGAAAAGTGCAGCTATTTTAAGCATGGATGAGAGTGTTATAATCCAAATATTAGACTATATGATTTAAGCTACATGTAAAAATGAAAGCTAAGCTAAGCTAGAATGCCATGATGCCATGGATGAGAGAATGTAGACAAGAAATAGAATTCTCCACAAAGCTCCAAAGAAACCTGTTAGAAAACCTGCATCATAACAATATTCAAACTGAGGATTGATTTAGGGAGAAAGCTCTCTCCCTTTTAAAGATGTATGGATGGTAGAGATCAAGATGAAGATGGTGGATGATCAACGGTGGAATTTGAAAAGAGGAGTGATCCATGTGCACACACAAGTCAACCAGTAGAATATAAGTTGACTTGTCATATAGGACAAAAATCACAAAGCCTTTTCTTTTAATTGTAAAATAGAAAAAGGACTTTATGTGTGCACTTTAAGTGGTTTAGAAGAATGGGGTCTTTTATTTAATTAAAAGGGGACATATTCTTTTAATCAAATAATGAACTTAGGATAGCATAGTCAAACTATAGGTTATAATCAAATAAATTGATTATTAGCAATTTGGTCTAGGTAAATGATTAAATTAATTTAGCCAAAATGCTGAGAAGGGGGCCAAAAGTCTAGATGACCATTTTTAGGTGATTACAGCAACAACTGCAACAACAAATACCACATAGATCGGTGAATGTTAGATGATCAACAAGGAAAATTAGACCTCCAAAAAGATTCTCCCCCTCTTGGTATTCTATTTTACTTATTGATGCTAATGAGCCTGAAAGTTATGATGAAGCTATGCAGGTGGATTCTAAGATTCAGTGGGAGTCTGCAATGAAAGATGAAATGGACCATTTGCTAAAGAATAAGACATGAGATTCGTGCAAGTTACCTGTAGGTAAAAAGGCTTTACAGAATAAGTGGGTTTACAAGTTAAAAGAAGAGGATGGAGGTAAGAAAAGATTTAAAGCCAAATTAGTTGTAAAAAGATTTGCACAGAAAAAGGGAATTGATTTTGATGAGATATTTTTTTCTATTGTTAAAATGACTTCTATCCATACTATTTTAAGTCTAGTGGCTACTAAAGATTTTCATTTAGAGTAGCTGGATGTTAAAACAACCTTCCTTCATGGTTATTTGGATGAAGAAATATATATGGCTCAGCCACAGGGATTTACAGTCAAAGGTAAGGATAACTTAGTGTGAAAATTAAAGAAAAGTTTATATGGCTTGAAGCAAGCACCTCAATAATGGTATCTGAAATTTGACAGTTTTATGCATGAGCATGGTTATAGTAGGTGTCATTTAGATCATTGTGTCTACTTTAAGAGGTTGGATGATGATAGCTACATTATTTTATGTTTGTATGTTGATGATATGCTTATAGCTAGGTCTAACATGGATCACATTAAGGGGCTAAAAAGGAAATTGGCACATGCATTTTCTATGAAGGATATGGGGGCAGCAAAACAAATCCTTTGTATGAAGATTCAAATAGATAGGAAAAATAGAATATTGACACTATCTTAGGCTGATTATGTTGAGAAGGTGTTGCAACGTTTCTCTATGGAGAATGCTAAAGCTGTCAGCACACCTTTACCTAGTCATTGGAAGTTGACTAAGGAGCTGTGTCTCAAGACATAGGAAGAGGAGGATAAGATGTCCAAGGTACCCTATGCTTCAGTTGTAGGAAGCTTGATGTATGCTATGGTATGTACTAGGCCAGATATTGCACATGCAGTAGGAGTCATTAGCAGGTATATGAGTCATCCTGGAATTAAGCATTGGAATGCAGTCAAATGGATTCTCAGATATTTGAGAGGAACATCCAATAAGTGTTTACACTTTGGGGGCTCTACTATTGATTTATAGGGCTATGTTGAATTAGATTTGGTAGGGGATATTGATACCAGGTGAAGTACTATAGGTTAAATCTTTACTATTGGTGGGGCATCTGTGTGCTGGGTTTCTCGGTTACATAAGGTTAATGCTTTATCCACTATAGAGGCAGAATATATAGCTGCTACAAAGGATGATATGGCTTCAGTTCTTCTTGAAAGAATAGGGACATCCTTAGAAGGACAATTATTTATTTACAGATAGTCAAAATGCCATTCATCTTGCAAAGAATTTAGCTCTGCATTCTAAGACCAAACATATATAGTTGCGGTACTATTTCATTCAGTCAATTTTGGAGGATGGATAGTTAAAAGCTCGAGAAGATACATACAAATGACAATTCAATAGATATGTTGACAAAGGTAGTAACTAGGGAGAAGCTGAACTCCTCTTCAGCTTTGGTTGGTCTTTTAGACTGAATATGAATAAATGAACAGTAGAGTCCAGGATGGTTTGATCTAGTGGGAGCCCCATGTGGTAGTGGTATTGCTACAGGATCAATCTCCAAGTGGGAGATTGTTTTTTAGTGTGGAGCTTGATCAGTCCCCAAGTGGGAGATTGCTAGATTGTGGTGACTGATGAGGAAAGTACTATACATACTTCATAAATTCTTTGGGGTTAAATTTTTTTTTGGGCTCTATTTTATCAAGATTTTGGACCGACATGTAATTATTAATTATAACCCTAAAGCGGTTAAAATACTTGTATAAAAAGGCTTAGGGTTAGGTATTTTTCATTAAGTTGTGATAGAAATTTGGTTCTTGCAGTAGTATTGAGCTGTAAGGGATTATAGATTGTAATCACTGGATCATAATAATATCGAACTTGTTGTTTGGTGGACGTAGCCTAGGGATTGGGTGAACCATGTTAAATATTGGTGCCTTGTGTCCTTTTCTATGTGATCTATTATTTTTTGTTATCAGTTATATTTGCATGTAATTGTTATTTCTATCTGTGGTTTAATCCTAACAGATTGCTTGATGGTGGCTATGGCTTTGAAAGCTTCCATGGTTGTATTGCAATGATATTTTTGCTGAATAATATATGGTGATGGATGCTTTTAGAGGCTGAGTTTTTTCCTCAATGAGATTTTCTTAGGGTATATTTTGTCACAATTTTTGTAGGTACGTTATCTATTCTCTTTCATGTGGATTTTAATTCCAAATTTATTTCAGATCTATTATTGGTTATGTGGAAACAATTATATTTTCTTTGTTGCAACTTTCCTTACAAGTGGTATTAGAGCTATGGTTTCATTGTTGTAACCCTAGATTGAATCCATGAGAATGCATGCGAGGATAAAAGAAATGACAAGATATATAAGTTTTTATTTCAGATCTGAGAGTTTTATTTTTGCTCTTATGATGCGATATTGGTAGATTTTGGCATGTGAAATTGTTGGACAAAAGATTTTTTTAGATGTTTCATTTAAATGAGGGTTTTATGAGGTAGCTTGCTGAAATGACCTCCTAGATAAAAACAGACCTCACCATTGGATCCAAGTTGATGTTTCCACAAATTTTGATATATAATATGCACTAGTTTGGCCATGTTTAGAGGAAATGTAAGAGTTTTTTGGTTTTAGCCCGTGATGGCTATCAAATTTAATCTCATCAAAATTTTTCGTTAAAAAAAAATCGTAGTAAAAATGGTAAAAAGACTATCTTATTGAAATGACCATAACTTTCTCTTAGGATATTAGATTTCAGATTGCTTATAGGCATTGGAAAGCTAATTCAAAGTACTACAACATGGTGTAGGTTTGTTTCTATGATTTTGACATTTTATCAGGTTTTAAGAGCCTAAAAGTTGGATTTATTTATTTATTTTGAGTATAGATTAGGGCATAACTTGGGCATACAAAGTCAGATTTTGGAATTTGAATAGTCAATAGAAAGCTTTTGAAGAGCTTTACACATTGGTTTAGATTTGGTGTAGGTTTGACATAGTTTATTTGATGATATATTAATCTAAATAGTTTATGGTATATATTGACTATGGTAACATTGTGAGTTTATGGCATTGTATGTTTGGAGATTTAAGATTTGATGTCATTGTATACTCAACTCATATTTGAGTTTGATTTCATGATGATATGATTATTAGTGTTTTGGTTTGGATATGTATGATGTCTTTTTGGGTCTAAAAGTTGTGCAGTGTTGTAAGTGGTCTATACTTATAGGTTGCATTTATGGTTTGGTTATGAGTTGTCTTTGCCAATTGATCTTTCATTATTGATACATATTCAGATTGGTAGCTTGGATTTTGGTAATATGTGCCCTAAGTCACATGATTTTCTAATTTTTTCTTCATGTAGAAGGGATAAGATGTTATTATTAGGTATAATCATGGTGGAGGATTATGGTTGAATTTTTTATGCTGACAGATTGGACACTTTGAGAGTTAGATGCTTAGTTCAGGGATGTGATCATGGTGTCATATATTTTGGCATGACATGATTGGATATGAAGGTACATCCTTGATGTTCATTGGTTTGGATTCCTAATTTGATTATGGTGGTATATCTTCTTGGTTGAGGATCATCGTTATTTGGTTTCTTTTGAAGAGTTCATGATGTGCACTTTGAGTTCTTTGATGATTTGATGCCTTGGTTGATTCTCCTGATTAGAGGATGGTTTTTCATCACAATGTCATGGATAGCTTGGACACACAATTTAGTAGGAGTTTGTGTTAGTGATGAGGTGATAGTGCATGATTAGTTCCTATTTTGGTTTGTATCTTCTTGGTTTGGAGATCTTGGTTTCACTTGGTGTAAAGACTTTGGTTGTGTGAGTGTAGACCTAGAGAATCTTCATGTAGGAGATAAATTTTATGATGCCTTGCTACAATGGTTGACTGGGAGTTTTTGACATTGATATATTTATTGAGTGTTTATAGATGTTAGAGGTTTTTCTTAGATCCTGTTGCTACAAAAACATCTTTAACATTTGCATGGTGCACTTGTTTATCTTCATGGTGTGTGAATATGGTTAGATCTTGAGGACTCATGGGTTCTTGGTTATCTTCATGGTGTATGGACATGATTCTTCATGGTATGTGGAGATTATTTTTCTTTATGGTGTGTGGAGATGGTTGCATCTTGAGGACTCACAAGGTTCTTGGTAAAGGTGTCGTTTATGCTTTCATTTGACATGTTATACTTGGTGTGAGGATGGTTTCATTATTATGTCATGATATACTCTTGATACACATTTAGAGTTTTGACATGTTATAGTATTCTCATATGGAACATGTTATCTCTTTGATTGAGATGGTTAAATCATGTTGTCATGTTTATGTTCTTGAGGCCATGGTTGGAACTTTGACATTGATCATGGTTTAGTTTCTTGGTATTGAGTACACTGATCATAAGTTGGATACTTCATGGTATTTCTATGTTAAATTTGAAGTTGGCATGGGTTGATTGGTTATAGGTGTGCATGGATACTTACAGGCAGTGATGATGTTGATTTCTCTTGGATTATAGATGTATTTGTTGGGATAGTTATTTGGTTTCCATAGAAATTTTGAGGGCCATTCACTTGAAATAGACTTGAGAGGAGATTGTTCTTAGATGAGTCTTGATTAGAGACTTAGATATCTTGATGAGCATTCTCATTCCCCACTCTTGGTCTACTCGATGGTTTTCTACTTGAGAGGTATAGTCTATTGTTTCTCTTAGGTGCATTATATTTATGCTTGTCTTTCATGGATATGGATCTTGAGCTATTGTACATGAGTTAGTTTTGGAGGGCTTATTTGAGAAATGGTTTAGCATTAGTTATCTCCATTTTCATATGTTGTTATGTTGGTTAAGTTTGGGAGATGATTTTATATTGGCCATATTCCTTGGATTAGGAATGGTCTATGAGTATGATCTTCTTGTGAGAGGCTTAAATCCATGATTATTTATATGGTATGGTTTGGGTGTTGTTGAGGCTTCTTGTTGGGGTTTGATGGCGGAGATTATACTTACATAGTTTACATCTAGAGGTATGTGTAGAACGACATGATAAAGGTTATGATTTGTGTAATACCCCAAAATTGGCTCATTGCCATTATACCAATTCTAGTCTATTTCTGATAATTCCAAAGTCTTATTCTAATAGGCAATTCTCATTCTGCTATTCGCTACTTGACTTAATTGTCAGATACAAAAAAACCCTAATCTGCATTCATCATATTTCTTATTTAATTCCTATAGTACGTACTCATATTGGTTGCATTAAACCTACTTGATTAATATTTAATTTAATTATTAAGTATTTATACTTTAATTAAATTAAATTATATCCTAAGGCTAATATACTATGAAATTAAATTTATTTAATTCAATAAATACGCCTATCTTAATTAATTAAATGTAATTATTTAATTAAATGGGAAAGGTATTTCTAATTAATTAAAAGAAATTATTTAATTAAATAGAGTACTTACTTCTAAATAATTAAACAAAGTTATTTAACTAAATGGGAAGACATTCCTAATTAATTAAATAAAGTTATTTAATTAAACAAAAGTGTCTCTAATAAATTAAAGATTATTTAATTAAATAGAAAAAGTAATTATGAGAGCATATTTCATTTTATTAAATTAAATATCTCAACAAAATCTCTCTTCAGTTCAAAAAAGGGGAATTTCCAGTTCACTATTGATAAAAAATGAGTTAACACAGTTAACTCCTTTTTCTACTCAAATTAAAACAGTTAACTCCTTATTTATCTCAAATTAAGTCTGTTAAATCCTTTTAACTTGGGAATCTCCCTTTATGACTGAAACTCATCTTCAATCCTGACCGTTGATCTGAATCGATCTCAACAGTTGATGGATTCCAGGAAACTCTATTTAAGAGACCCTCATCTCTTCATTTGGAGGAGGATGAATTGATTTGCTATTGAATTGCTGTTGAAATTCATGCTCATATTTACTTACATTTCTTGCATACATTCTCATTTTTAGTTTAATCTCATTTTAGTTTAATCATGCATATGCTTAATCTAGTTTGCTTCATTTGTTCTTAGATTACATCGCATCTTTCATTTTCTTAGATTAATCTGTATACTCATTCTTAGCTTAATTCCCTTGTCAAATCCGACATTCTGTCTAGATCCTTAAAGATTACGCTTCGTTCTGAAGATAGTCTTTTAAATGCTATCGATCTTAGGTATCTAAGTGCTCTGCTTGAATTCCTTAGGATTAAGCTCTGCTCTAGAGAAGGTCCTTAAAAAGCTTATCAATTGGTCTCCGTGTCATCACCTTCCGAACCAATCTCATGTTCACATCATGCTTTCTGATTATCTTTGAATTGAACGTGTTGCTCGCACATTCATTGAAAGAGGGGCAAAATGTAATACCCCAAAATTGGCTCATTGCCATTATACCAATTCTAGTCTATTTCTGATAATTCCAAAGTCCTATTCTAATAGGCAATTCTAATTCTGCTATTCGCTACTTGACTTAATTGTCAGATGCAAAAAAACCCTAATCTGCATTCATCATATTTCTTATTTAATTCCTATAGTACGTACTCATATTGGTTGCATTAAACCTACTTGATTAATATTTAATTTAATTATTAAGTATTTATACTTTAATTAAATTAAATTATATCCTAAGGCTAATATACTATGGAATTAAATTTATTTAATTTAATAAATACGCCTATCTTAATTAATTAAATGTAATTATTTAATTAAATGGGAAAGGTATTTCTAATTAATTAAAAGAAATTATTTAATTAAATAGAGTACTTACTTCTAAATAATTAAACAAAGTTATTTAATTAAATGGGAAGACATTCCTAATTAATTAAATAAAGTTATTTAATTAAACAAAAGTGTCTCTAATTAATTAAAGATTATTTAATTAAATAGAAAAAGTAATTATGAGAGCATATTTCATTTTATTAAATTAAATATCTCAACAAAATCTCTCTTCAGTTCAAAAAAGGGAAATTTCCAATTCACTATTGATCAAAAATGAGTTAACACAGTTAGCTCCTTTTTCTACTCAAATTAAAACAGTTAACTCCTTATTTATCTCAAATTAAGTCTGTTAACTCCCTTTAACTTGGGAATCTCCCTTTATGACTGAAACTCATCTTCAATCCTGACTGTTGATGGATTCCAGGAAACTCTATTTAAGAGACCCTCATCTCTTCATTTGGAGGAGGATGAATTGATTTGCTATCGAATTGCTGTTGAAATTCATGCTCATATTTACTTACATTTCTTGCATACATTCTCATTTTTAGTTTAATCTCATTTTAGTTTAATCATGCATATGCTTAATCTAGTTTGCTTCATTTGTTCTTATATTACATTGCATCTTTCATTTTCTTAGATTAATCTGTATACTCATTCTTAGCTTAATTCCCTTGTCAAATCCTTCGTTCTTATAGGGTCTGGTTGCCTACACCTCAATTATGAGGATATTAACAGGCAAAATCCCTTTAGATAGAAGGCAACAGGTCACTTTGCAGGGCAAATTTTGGATGAACAATTCAATGTTTATTCTGCGATGAATCCGCAAATAAGGACTGTGTTGAAGTGTGTGTGTTAGCATAGGCCACATTTTCACGCATACATTTCTGGCGCCCACCGTGGGGCTGCGAAAATCAAAATTTCTGGCCTCTTTCTATATTTTAAAAATCAATTTTTGTTCTCTGTCCGTACTGTTCCGTACAGGTTTGAATCTTCGTGCGAAACTGTTCATTTTCGCATGAGAATTTAGAATCTTCGCGCGAAGATTCTTTCCATGTCGCGCGAGAAAGTTCTTTGGCGCGCAAATCTTCGTGCGAGCCAAATTTAATTTCACGCAAACCAGATTTGATTTCGAGTGGGCCGTAAAACTTCTTCGCGTGGACTGTTAGAAATTTTGCGCGAAACTCTGCTAATAGAGGCACATTTTTTTTTTGCATTGATTTGCGTGTTTTCTTATTTTTCTACTGACTGTTAGCAGTTTCTAGTGTTTTTGTTTTTTATTTTTATTTTTTTGAACAACATAGTAGCGGTTTGTGGAATAATGGGAAAAGCGTGCTAAAGTTGTCAGAAACAGGTAAGAATCTACTAAGCGCGTTGCGAGGATCACCAGGTAATCTTGATCAGCTGATAACATTTCATTTGGATCTAAAACAAACATCTTTTGTGTTGAGCTTGTGTGTTTCCTTCTGTACTTCCATTTTACAACACATGCATAAACTCATACTAGGGTGTAATCTCTGTTAGTATTCATTTAGCAAGCTTAGTCTTTAGTGATAGATCTGATTAACTATCTTGGGTTATTGGACTCGCTAATCCGCCGGCCCCTTGTTCCACCCTGTGGTTGCAAGCTCAGCGCCACGTTAAATAGGGGAGGGGTCTACTAAACATAAGCGTTAAAGGCTCCACAAGGCAACCCTTTTGTGCTTTTTAGAACTCACTAATTTTTGAGTTGTGGACTCGTTTTGGCTTGTGTGAGGGGTTAAATGTTCCACATCTTTGGACTCACCTCACATTAGTTAAAGCGTTAAGTGTATCACCTTGTGCTTTTTGATTACTTTTAGATATATTTGCTTTCAGGAATTAACATCTGTACACACATAGTAATTAAGCCCCCATGAACACTATTCATGGATCTTGAGGGAGTGGGTTCCTAGTGAAACTCCTCTCTAAGACGGATTCCTTATGGGTGGGGAGGATACTTTGAGCATCTTAGAGATAGATGAATCTTTGACTTGTTGATTAAGGCATCCTTTCTCCGGAGAGGTTGATAAATCACAGGAAGATGATATCATAGATCTTTAAGGGATAATCTTAGTCTAGCGTGTCGAATTAATCTGTTTGCTTTGATTGAGCTAAAGGTGAAAAGGTGTCAAAACCTTGAATCTGGAAGCTAAGTCCCCTTGTGGTATACTATTGTGAGTTGGTCACCTTTAGAGAGGGTTAACCATAGCAGAAAATCCATCTACAGGGAAAATTGTGGTGACGGAACCTCAAGCGGTAATAGCCATTTTTGCCATGGTAGTGACAACCGCTATATAAATGTCCTTGTGGAAGAAATCTCCACGAGTGTGGTTCATTGTGGGTTGCCAGATCTCCCTAGCAGCTCTTGAAGATTAAGTTCTCAGACTGTGTCAAAACCTCGGTGCGTCAGGATTGGAGGTCACCCCTGTGAGTCATAAAAGTTGCAGAGTCAAACCATTATTAAATACCTTAGAGAAGCCAACTTTTATTTTTCTAAGGAATGTGTGTGATGATTGCAAATCTCTTTGAAAATGTACACAAATAGCTCTCTTATGGATTAAACACAAACTAAGTCACTTGATTGTTCATGCGCAAGGTTGCTTTTGCCCTTGCTCATTATTTTCGAACGTGCTTGAAATCACTTGCTTGTTGTTCTACGTGCCTGTTTATCTGCCTGGTTATTGGATCGATCAAATTTTTTGTCAAAATTAGTTGCTATTGTGAAACTGTTCTGTTCGTTCGCGCAAAATCATTTTGGTTTCGTGCGAAATCATTTTTCTCTTGCGCAAAGCCATTTTTCCCTTGCGTGAAATTAAAGTTCTGTTGCGCATCTTCGTGCGATACAGAAACATTCTCGCGTGAAATTAAAAACTATTACTGATCTTCAAGCGAGACATAAACATCTTCGTGCGGGCCGTAAAAATTCTTCGCGCGACCCGTAAAGGTTTTTTGCGTGAAGTTTTGTATCAGCATTTATAATCTGGGTCTATTTTAGCTATCTGCAGCCTGCACGCTGTCCTTTTTTGCGTCCATTTATCACTCTCTGTTTGCAAACAGTCCTGAAACAGCGACACTTCGCTTAATTGAAAACTTGTGTCTTATACCTTGGCTAGTCTCATCTCATACATCCTCGTCTTAATGCTTGCCATACTTTGTGCTGCAGTGGTCATAATCTTTGGCTATTCTAGCCTTTAAATCAGACCATTTGTGCCTTAGTGAACAACATTCTTGTTACTATCTTGTCCTTTTTGAGACTCAGTCTTAGTATAGTCCTTGTCTAGGTTCTAGGTTCTTGTCCTTGCCTATGACTATCACAACCAGAAGTGGCAACGTGTTTTATCCTGATAACATTAGACATGGTCATGCAAGGGGTCGTAATCACAACAGAGGTAGCTTACCTTTCGCTATGCAATCCATATCTAGTTTGGCTAGTGAGGTGCCTTCACGGTCTTCCTCACCTGCAAGGTCATCTCAAGATCAACGAACATTTCCCAATTTGCAACGAATTGAGAATATTTTTTACCAAAAGGATACTGAGACAGGTAGGAGTCCTGCATTCTCAAACACAATGTATGACCCTTTCTCCACGGACCCTTTGCAAACACAACATACAAAAACTGAACAAGTTCCTATAATGCCTAATCGTGAACCTGAACGGGGTAGCCATAGTCGATATCAAGAACAACCTAGGGATGACAAGGAGAAAGAGAAAGAAAATGACACTGATGAAGAACAAGAAGAGGTGGAAATCCTTCCTGAACACATAGCAAGATGTCAATGAGACAAAAACTTTCAGAAGGTCATGGGAATCCTAATCAACGAAGAGAAAGAAAAGTACTTTCTCAAACTCGCCCAAGAGGGAGCTAAATTGCCCACACATTTCAATGTGGAGACCATTATCACACGTGAAGAAGAAACCAAGACCACTAAACTCCAAAAAAAACTGAAAATTATGCAAGACCAATTGGCTTAGATGATGCATGAGAAAGAGAAACCCAAAAAGACATACACATTGGACACTCTTTGTTCATTTCCATTTGACAAAAGTATAAACATGCCGCCTTTCCCAAGAGGTGTAGAACTACCCAAATATGACAAGTACTTTGGTACTACTAATCCCCAAGATCACTTGCGAGAATTTGGTGCTTTGTCTATGGAGTTTATACACAATCAAACGTACCTCATGCGTTTATTCCCTAGAAGCCTAGGTGGTCAAGCTTTGGAGTGGTTTTCACATTTACCTCCTGGCATCAAGACGTTTGACGAAATTGCTAATTCATTTTTTCAGCAATATTCTCATAACATTCAACACCCTGTAAATATTCGAGATCTATGCAACCTTAAACAGAAGGTGGGTGAGCCTTTTCTCACTTTCCTCCAACGGTGGAGATAGCTTTATACCAATTACTCCCGTAAAATCCCAAAAACAGAGAAGCTCAACATTTTCACCGATAACCTCTTACCTAATTTCGGGTATAGAGTCCAAATATAAGGTCCGCATACCTTTGAAGACATGATTACACAAGCTATCCGTATCAAAGAATTTATGGTCAAGAAAGGTGAGCTCACTCTTCAGAGAGACTCAAAACAAGGTTCCACTTCCAACAAGGATAAAACCAAACATGTGAAATGTCCCTTTTCTGATTTTGTATGATATTTCATGCCTCTAATCAGATTTTCAAGATCAAACAACTAATATCCCAAAGATCCACCAATTTCTCAATGAAACCCCAAATCGGGTATGCTGAAAATAGTGCTAAAAGCTTCACAACTTCACAAATTATTAATAAATCTGAAAATGGAAATTTTTACAGAACTTTCAGCAGCATAAAAGCCTACAAATTGACATTTCCAGATCCGTATAGCCTTTACACAACAGCTCAAAAATGTAGGACAAAAACTATGCTCATCGGGCTCCCGAAATTAACACAAAAATGCCCGAAAACTCCACAAAAACACTAATAAACTATCTTAGAAGTTTAATCATGTCCCAATACATATATTCAGCTATATTTTAACATCTTAAAGTCTGAAATACAGCAGCAACCAAAACTGATATGAAATGCTCAACTGAAAACACCAAACTCATGCAAAAAACACACCCAAAAACCCACAAATCTACACTGTTCAGCACAAAGGCAAACTCTGTATGAGCATGCACATGGAATGGCTTCAAACTCCCATCCTTAGCCTTCCTAGAAACCTACAAAATCCCATTCTTGGGTCTCCCTGGAAACTTGCAAACTCCCGTTCTTGGGTCTCCTTCTCCACAGGTTTGGCAGCCTCTGAAGAATAACAAAGAATGAGCGAAAATCAAGTTCTCCCCCCACCCAAAATGCCTCCAAACCCCTTAAAAGAGGGCATAAATGTAACTCACGTCCAAGAGAGGTTAATGAAACATATTTTAATAATAATTTTCATTTATTAGTCCAACGGTTTCCTAAGATTAACCCCCTTTTTCTGAAACTTCACTTTCTTGGGCCTGCTTGCCTTAGCAAAGATTATTATTTTTTAATTATTTGAAAAGGGGACATGACAACATGTCAACAAGAATCAAGAAATTGTACATGATGGGGTTGTTGATAATGTCACACCAAAACCTGCTAAAGTAGCATTTAATCTCACAGACTGCTTCAAAGCGGCCAAAAGTGCTGAGAAGCCTCCTCCTGACAATAAAATATCTGAGAATAAATCAAGAAACTCATGGGCAACATGACCCAAGTGAGAGTATATGCCTTTAGGAGAACCTTTGGATGTGGTTTACAAAACATTGCTACAACACAAGCTTATCTCACGAGTGGATAACCCTTGTCCCTATGATCCACAACCACATCCACCATGGTGGAATGAGACCTCATTTTGTGAGTATCACCAAAACAAGGGTCATAAAACCATCAACTGTATAAACTTACGTCATAAAGTCCAAGACATGATTGATGCTGGTGAACTTGTGGTAGATGGACATAACAAAAACTCGGACCACAAGGAATTCAAAGAGCCTTTCCCACCTTATGAAAAAGGAGAGACTTCGAAACTAGAACCCTACAATAAGGTCAACTATACGTATTCCAATGATGACAATGTCATTCACATGGTTGAACCTATAGATTTTGAATACTGTGACGTTATTACCATAAAGGGGAAACAAGATAACGATAAACCCAAGACACCATTTGTCTTGAGAGGCCCTACTTTCAATAACATGGATAATACATCTTCGCAACATTGTGCTAATGCTGTTACTTGCTCTCATGCGAAATTGGTGCTCAAAGGCCCTACATCTCCTACTTCAAATCTCGAACAACACAAGGACAAAGCCCTTGCTGGTCCATCCGATAAAGGTGCAAAACACACGACGAACTTGACTGTAACCAGTTATAGTGTTCTAGATCAATTGAAATGAACCGATGCTCACATTTCTATATTTGAGCTGCTTAAAATCTCGCCCGCTCATAACCAAATTCTGGACAGAGCCCTCACTGAGACAAACGTTCCTCAGGATCTTGATCTTGAACGATTTCAATCCATGGTAGGTCACCTAACCTCACCTCATCTTATGACCTTCTTCGAGGAGGATGACAACTCATTGAATCACCCACACAATCAACCTCTACACATTGAGGTTATGATCCACCAGACACGTGTTCGTCGGGTACTCATTGACAATGGCGCTGGCCTAAATATTGTTTCTGCAACTCTGCTTAGATAATTGGGTTATTCTGAGGACTCTATCGATCCTCGATGAAATATCACTATTAAAGCATACGATGAAGTAGAACGAAAGTCACTAGGTCTTGTGACTTTACCAATTTGCATCGGTCCTATCGAAAGGGATGTCACCTGTCAGGTGCTCGACATTCCCTTAGCCTACAACATTATGTTAGGATGGCCATGGATATATGAGATGCGCGTTGTGCCATTGACATACCACCAATGCATTAAATTTCCATTTCATGGCTCTGAAGTTACTATTCCAGCAACTACTAGCTACACTTGCAATATGCTCAAAGATGCTGAATCTTTCATCCCTGCTAACCGTGAGTCTACTGATTGTCACAACAATAAGTTGAAACAAATTGAGGAGTCATTTAAATTGAAAGAAACTAGTATGGGAGAGTACCACATGGAACCAGTGTTATCATTAACATCAATTCCAGAATCCCCTCAACATTTTGGGAGACCCTCACTAGCAAAGAAGCCATTCATGTTGACACCTCATACCAAGTTTAATGGTTCTTTTGTCAAAGCTACAGTTCCCTTAGAAGATGAAAGCGAAAATAGAGCCATTGCTGCATGGCTTTACAAAGAAGAGTCTCCAGTAGACCTAATAGAACAAGTTTGAGAAATCACTCCTAAGAAGTATGGACCTGGTCTTAAGCTTATGAAGCATTTTGGCTACAAGGGAACTGGCCCTATGGGGTGCAATAACAATGGTTTAATAGATCCTGTCAAAGCAACAGCTCGAAGCAACAGTGGCACAACTGGCCTAGGGTTCAAGAAGGTTCCTTTCCATTTGGGATCCAATAAATTCATACCTATACTTGAGAGTTCATCTGAAAATGAGTCACAATCTGAATCAAGTACTCAAAAGGAAGAATCTGATGATGAGGATTCTTACCCTCATCCTATTCCTTATGATCTTGCTAAATTCTTTGCTAAGCCAGATGACTTTGTGCCATGTGTTAGCACTCTGGATGATACTAGTGATTCTTCTGAGGACAATACTGAGCAACTCGAATATCATTCAAAAAAGGGAGAATCTAGTCAGTCATGTCATATTGAGTATTTGTATAAGAATCCAGAGGCTGAAGGAGAGTATATCCCTATCACTGTTGAGGAGTTCTATAGTTTCTCACCATGTAGCACCGATTCTCATGAATATGAATTTGACAATCTTTCAGAAGCGACTATTGATAAAGACATTGACCAAGTGCATGTCTATGAAAATCAAATCAAAGTGAGTGAAACGTCTAGGGATAGGTCGTAGGGGTCTGGTCCAACTAGTGTCTTAGATTCATCAATTACTAATGTTCGTACTCTGAGACATTTGAATACACCTGTGGGTGAGGTCGCCGTAGGTCTTAAATTGTTGGTCCGCGCATTTAATAACTATACTATGAACGCAATTGAACTAACCACTACTCTCTCACTCGCACATCTCGAGCTTATAGACTGGAACCCCAATGCATCTAACGAAGTCCCCATGTTCCAGAATGACTATACTCTTGCCTGTTACCTAAATGCTATCAAACCTGTAACGTCTTCCACCAATGAGTAGAGCATCAACATGAATGAGGCCGACATCAAATATCTTAGTCACATTATTAAAAGGAAAAATTGGAAGAGGTCCGATTTGAAAACAACATTATGGCAGTGTCGGATCCAAAAATAGTAAAAACAAAAGACGTATTCAAGGGTGAAAACCTCTCTGAGGCACCCGTAGATGAGATATTTGATGTCCTTCCTAGTCACTTTCAGGAGAGATCATCAGTGTTAATAGAGCCAACACAACCGATTAACCTAGGCACAGAAGAACATCCTCATGTGATACATTTGGCTCAGTCATTGTCAACTGAAGAAAAAGAACAATTCATTGCCTTTTTCAAGGGAAAGAAAATAAATTTTGCCTAGACATATTCTGACATGCTAGGATTGGATCCTGATCTTATTATGCACCACTTGTCCATAATGCCAGGCATAAAACCAGTTAAACAGAAGCTCTGCAAAATGCATCCTCATGTTGCATTGCTAGTCAAAGCCGAATTGGAGAAACTTTTGAAGGCTGGTTTCATTCGTGCAATTGATTATGCTGAATGGATATCCAATATTGTCCCTGTGTCCAAGCATGATAAGTCTATTAGAGTTTGTACAGATCTCCGTGATCTTAACTTGGCATGTCCTAAAGATGACTTCCCACTCCCTAATATTGATATGATTGTGGACATGACAGCTAGCTATGAGATGTACTCACTTATGGATGGTTTTTCTAGATACAATCAGATAAAAATTACACCAGAAGATCAAGAGAAAATAGCCTTCACATGTGCATGGGGAACCTTTTGTTGGAATGTAATGCCATTTGGTTTAAAGAATGCTGGAGCTACATATCAGCGGGCTGTTACTACAATCTTCCGTGACATGATGCATAGAACTATGGAGGACTATGTTGATGATACTTTGGTCAAAAGCGCTAAACACAATACCCATTTGCACGATTTGGGACCAATTCTAGAGCGTATGGAAAAGTTTAGTCTTCGGCTCAATCCTAAGAAATGTGCATTTGGTGTCACATCAGGAAAACTGTTAGGATATATTGTTTCTGCAAAGGGAATTGAAGTAGATCCAAAAAAATTACAAGCAATAATGGACATGCCACCACCTCAAAACATCAGTCAGATTAGAGGACTACAGGGAAGGCTTCAATCTATTCACAGATTTATTTCACAATTGGCGGATAAATCACAACCCTTCACAAATACTTTACATAAGGGTGTGAAATTCAATTGGAGCCAGGATTGTGAGTAAAGCTTAACACAGATTAAATAGTATCTTGTCAATCCACCAATCCTGATGCCTCCTATGCATGGGAAACCTTTTCTTTTATACATTTCAGCTACTAAAACATTTTTGGGAATCCTATTGGCTCAGGAAGACAATGATAACAAAGAAAGAGCTATTTATTACTTGAGCCAAACATTGGTCTCTTATGAGAAAAACTACAATATTATTGAGAAAGCTTGCTTGGCATTTGTCTTTGCTTCCCAAAAGTTGAGACACTACATGCTTGCTCACACTACATGACTTGTGGCTAAAATAGATCCCTTAAAGTATTTGCTCAGTAAGGCAGCTCTCACAGGAAGATTGGCTAAATGGGTCATGATACTAAGTGAGTTTGACATCCAATATGTTGAATGCAAAGCTATAAAGGGACAGGCAATTGCAGACCAGCTAGCTGAGGCACCCATACTGAGTCTCCTACCAATAAACATTGATTTTCCAGATGAGTCAATTCTAAAACTCACTCACCATACATGGGTTATGTTCTTCGATGGATCCTTCACACAACAAGGATTAGGTGCTGGATTACTTTTCATCACACCACAGAAATACTCATTGCCCAAAGCATACAAGATTCTGTTTCCTTGTACAAATAACATTGCTGAATATGAAGCTTTGATCAATGGTATGAAAATTGCAGCTGAATGGAGAGTAGATAAATTGGATATCTTCAGTGACTCTCAGCTTGTCATCAACCAAGTAAATGATGTGTATCAAACAAAGGATGAAAAAATAATTCCTTATAAGCGCATGGTTGATGACTTGATGAAATATTTTTCACACATCACCTTCCAATAGGTTCCACGTGCAGATAATAAAATGGCTGATGCCATGGCCACTCTGGCCTCCCTTCTACAAATGCCAAAAAATGATCTCCGACATGAGTTCTTGGTGGAAGCGTTACACTACCCAGCCTATGACACACCTGATTCCAAGATGATCTATTCTATTATAGGACAAGAATCATCCTGCTACCATCACATCTACTCCTACCTTCGTAATCAAACCATTTCGAAAGGTCTGACCCAGAATGAGAAACGTTACCTAATCTGTAACGCTTCACATTATGTCATTATTGCTGACGATCTATATAGGAGAGGTCTCAATAGAACACTCCTTAGGTGTTTAGAACCCGACGAGTCCAAACGTGCACTAATTGATGTTCGCGAAGGAATTTGTGGATCTCATTCCAATGGCCTAACACTAGCTCGCAAACTCCTTCGTGCTGGTTACTACTGGCCTAAAATGGAGCAAGAAGCTATTAAATATGCTAGGTCCTACAAACAGTGTCAACTACATGGGAATCTCATTCACGCTCCAGCTAGAGAGTTGATTCCCTCTACTTCAACATGGCCATTTCAACAATGGGCCTTTGACTTGGTGGGACAGATTCACCCAACCTCTTCTAATGGACATAAGTTTATTATCACCGCTACAGATTATTTCACGAAATGGGTAGAGGCAATCCCTCTCACAATTGCTGATGGAAATACTGTAGCACTTTTTATCACAAACTACATCATTTGTAGATATGGTATACCATCCTCAATCATTATTGATAATGGAGGACAATTCAAAAATAAAGACCTTAAGGAACTGTGCAAAAAATTTAAAATTACACAACATTGGTCTTCCATTTATTACCCCCAGGGTAATGGGCAAGTTGAGGCATCAAATAAGGCAATCCTCAAAATTCTTCATCGCACAGTCAGTAAGTCAGGGCGAGATTGGCATCTCCAGATCAATCCAGTCTTGTGGGCATATAGAACAAGCATTAGAACTCCAATAGGCACAACTCTTTTTGTGTTGGTATATGGGGCAGATGCCGTGCTTCCGATAGAGATTGAGATTCCTACCTTAAGAATCTCTATGAAAGGCCTTATCACAGATGATGACTGTAGGATAGCCCGACTTCAAGAACTTGTGTTGCTGGATGAACAATGACAAGTGGCCTGTGATCATCTACGAGCATATCAACAAAGAATGGCACGAAGCTACAATAGGAGGATTAGGCCACGTGACTTCCAGCTTGGTGATCTCGTCCTAAGAGAGAATCCTAAGAATCAACAACAACGAATGCAAAAGGGAAAGTTTGAACCAAACTGGCTAGGTCCTTACATCATTACTGCAGTATATGGATCTGGCGCCTATCAACTTTCTACAACTGAAGGAGAAGTGCTTAAAGAGCCTATGAACACTCTCCACCTAAAGTGGTTTTTCAGTTGATTCAATCTCAGCAAGCTCTCTGTACATATCTAAATGTCCTAAAAAATCCTAAAAATTAGAAAATGTCCTGAAAAAATCCTAAAAATTAGAAAAAGTCCTAAAAAAAAATAAAAAAAAATCCAAGAAGGTGAGAACCTGGTAAATAGGCGCCTCTTGTTAGTCACTTTCATGCTTTTGCTTTCCTGCTTTTCCTGCTCATGTATCCATGGACTGAGTTTTGTCATAGGTCGAGGGCATTCCCCTCTAGTGTCACTCTTTTCGAGATTTTCCTCATAGAATCTCCTTCGTGACAGTCACCAGTTGTTCTGACTGCGTTTGCCTACTATCACCAGTGTCACTCTTTTTGAGATTTTCCTCATAGAATCTCCTTCGTGACAGTCACCAGTTGTTCTGACTGCGTCTGCCTATTGTCACTAGTGTCACTCTTTTTGAGATTTTCCTCATAGAATCTCCTTCGTGACAGTCACTAGTTGTTCTGACTGCATCTACCTACTGTCACCAGTGTCACTCTTTTCGAGATTTTCTTCATAGAATCTCCTTCGTGACAGTCACCAGTTGTTCTGACTGCGTCTGCCTACTGTCACCAGTGTCACTCTTTTCGAGATTTTCCTCATAGAATCTCCTTCACGACAGTCACCAGTTGTTCTGACTACGTCTGCCTACTGTTGTCACCCTACTGAAGAGATTTCTTTCTTACATATTTTGGACATTGACACTTGACATCATCCCGAAAACATTAATCTCAATGATATACTTGTTTGGATCTTCTGAGCATTTTCTCTTATTGCTTTGTTTTGCTTTATCATATCTCCTCGAGCAACATCGATGATGTCATCTCCGACTAGAGAAGTAATGACTGGGGGCATGATCTTTTCATATGTTTTCTATTTGCGGTTTAGTTCCAATAAGTTGATACATTCTGATAGAGGGGTGTCCACTATAAGAGCCTCCATTCCGTATTGGATGGCCGTGTGTACCTCGACTCCTTTTATACAGATATGTCAACAATATTGGTTCTTCTCCTTGTTTGTTGGAGTGAACTCTTCATGCTATAGTACATACTGATACTTATCCTATTAAGTGAACGTACGGGTCACTGCGAGTATATTTAGCACACTTCTGTCTCAAGTTACGAATGCAAGGGTCATTGTGGACAACATGAATATTGAATACTTTGCATAAGAACAATCTCCTGTGTGTTTGGTGTGCCTATCATACAAGCAACATTCAGGTCATCCTAGCATTCATGCTTTGATGCTTATGTTAACTTGTTACATTAAAAGGGACAAATGTTCTGGTCATTCTGGCTTCTTGTGCCTCGAATGCTTACATTTAATCCCGACATTCCAATAACGTATGTTACATTCATATTTTCATGATTGTAATGTCAGTGGAAATTGTGTAACATACGAGCTTTGTTTTATATCCAATGATGATAAATCATCGAGGCTTGGTGACTAGACCTAAGGCTGCATTTAACATAGTCTTGTCTACTTCATTTGCATTAGCACACAATTCGATGGTAATCCTATTCATACTCCACATGCATCAGATTCCTCCATGACTGCACAAGCGTTTGGTTCATCGATTCTTGTTCCTCAATGGAATACTTGTGACTGTCAAATAAAAACACACAACACTATGTTAGATGTCAGTTCATACATATGCATTCTCTCTACACATACATCAGAGCAAAACAAAATAGACAATGACATGTACACAGGAATACTCGGCTCAAAATCTCGTATATATATATATGTCAAAGAATGGGTCAGTACAAATAAAATGGGCGCTACTCGAGCGCAATCGATCAAAAATGATATATCTGGTGTTGGCACACCAATCGATACATAGCCAGAGATCAAAATAAGAGTCAGGCATAGAGCATCTAACTCTGTCCCAAACTCTCACCTCCGAGAGGAGCAGGAGGAACAGGGGCAACAAGTGGTGGAGGCGGTGGTGGCATATCTGACCTGACAGGAGGTCGTGCACCCTCGGACTCTCGTGCATACTGAGAGAATCGCTGCACCTGCAATGTCTCATAAGGTACTGCACTAGTGTATGCAGCATAATAATATGCAGCTTGAGCAGACTGGAAGCGAATCTCATCCTGTGCCAACTCTAGCCTTCACTCTGCAGCCTCCGTGCGCTCTCTCTTGCGATCTATCTCTCTCTGTCTCTCTACCAGCTACGCATCCCTGACTACCACTGCAATCTGCAACTCTCCCAACTATTAGGAGGCTGCACGAACTCGCTCTCGGTACTACCATACTGCGTCCTGTACTCCACCTACTGGCTGATCCGGCATATCCTCATCGACCATCTCTGGTGCATGCTGAGGTGGAGGTGCCTACTACGGTGGAGGTGCCTGTTGCTATGGTACCTCATGCTGAAGAACCTGCTCCTTTGTCCTCTGCCTCCTCTGCTAACTGTGTCCTGCTCCACTACCCCCAGCACCTGGGTTTGATCCCATCTTCCATGGGGGAATAGGCATCTACTGTACCCAGTGCTGGACCTATGGCGGCACTTGTGGCTGTGCCTGCTGCTGCTGTGATACCTGTCCCTGCCCCTGTACCTGCCCTGCCATCCCTAATGGATCTGTGAAGCATGGGAATGGATGGCTCATCAAAAATGCCTGATATGCGGCATCATCCCAACATCTACTACCTCTGGCAGGTAGTCCCACTGAACTGCAACCAAACTACGAATATTTATCATGGATCGTCGTGGATCCATCCGTGGAGGCCATCCCCTCTCTATATCCTTCTGTACCCTGGCATAGGCACAGTACTCAGCCGCAATGTCCTATGGTCTACCATACTGTCGCCACACTCGAGAGATGACAAATCTCTCTATGACAGATGTCGTCTTGCCTGCCAGAGGTCGAGAATTAAACATCCAGGGAAGCTCTCTTGGGGCATCATCCCAATCCTCTGTCTCTCTCCAGGGTCACCATATAACAGACACCAGGTCATCGAGATGTGCCTGCAAATGCTCAGTCTTACCTAGGTGGGCCTAGGTAATATGCCCTCGATATCTGCAAATGTAGGGCTCTATGGGCTCCTGAGAATCCTCAAAAATTGGTCTACATATAGGGAGATGCTCCCAAGCCAAGATCTGTAACACATAAACACCTGCTGCCATGGTCTTCTTCTCATGGAAGATGACCTCATGCATCTCATGAAAAAGATGGGCCAACATACACTGACCCCACCCAAAGATCTCAGGTGCCTCAACCATCCTACGGAGCATGACACCCCATCCACACTCCAACCCATGCTGTCCCCTGTCAGGACATAGGAAGCAGCTCAAGAAAATACCCAACATAGATGCTAACCTGTGTGTAGGTCCATAAGTATGCATCAGCTCATCCCAGTTGATGGCCCTGCCCCTCGGTAGCTCTCTCTCAAAAACAATGGATAGTGCCTCTGTCCCTAATCGAGGCACTGTATCATATACAACTCGGGCACTGTGAAAGGGAATCCTCAAGATCCTCCATATGTCCTCTAGTGTGATGGTCATCTCACCCATTAGCAAATGAAATGTGTTCGTCTTCAAATGGAAATGCTCTACCAATTCAGTCAGTAAACCGTGATTCACCATCACGGCTGGAATTCGGCATAGTGAAGACAAACCCAATCGGGCAATGTGTGCCCGATCTGCGTCATCCAAACTCTGCAATAACTCTCCATAAGGAAGATAATGAGATCTAAATGATATGTCTCCAAATACCTCCTGCACGCACAACAAAAAAAAAATGATAAACAAACGATCAGTATCAAGTCGAATCGAAGCATCAAAACAAAATACAATGCGATTTCTAAATGCGAAAAT
Source organism: Cupressus sempervirens (assembly GCA_028749045.1). Lineage (NCBI taxonomy): Eukaryota > Viridiplantae > Streptophyta > Pinopsida > Cupressales > Cupressaceae > Cupressus > Cupressus sempervirens. The sequence continues at coordinate 351,745,822 of CM053790.1, forward strand.
CAAAAAACTGGCACAGAATTTTGCACGAGATTTCTGAAATCTCGCGTGAATACGTATGGTTTCGCGCGAAATAGTTCTCTCCTCACGCAAAGAAACTCTCCTTCGCACAAAAATAGATCTCCTTGCGCGAGAAAAGAGGTTCTCGTGCAAAATAGGATTTGCCACGCGTGAAGAATCTACATCTTCGCGCAAAGCCAAAATTGCCTCGCGTGAAGATATCCCGACCACGCGCGAAGAAACAACACATCCTGTTTCTTCGTGCGAAGAAAGAATATCTTCGCGCGAGAAGAGATCAGTCTCGCGTGAAGAAAGAATTGAACATCCTAAAATATGCTAAAAATGTGCATAAATGATCTCGAAATATGTGTAATCGAAAGTACAAAGATGGGAGATCGATGAATCACCGGTGGTCCGTAGTCTGCTTGATGCAGGAGCATCCAGAGGTATAAGGGCAATCTTGTGCCACCCAAAAAATGTACTTAGACTTAGTTTCTGTTTCATGTCTTTACATTTTTGGATACCCATTTGGCTCAAATAAAGGTTCCAACTCTCATAGTTCAACTATCATTGCGTTTGAAAATCTCAAAAAAATAGGAGCATGTATTTGGGCCATCATTTTGGTAAACTAGAAGGTGTGAATTGGCCAGATGAATGTAATCATGATTTAGAGCATTCCAAAAAAAGAATCAGGTCAATAGGCCCCACGGTTTGAAAGTTATTGCAGTTTTTCGGGTTTTGGAGACCTCCTAAGAATGCTTCAAATTCAGGCTTGGGGCATTAAATGACCTCGAAAAGGGTCAAAAAATGTGGGATGAGCGAAGCTGGTCCATAAGGCTATAGAGCGCTTTGAGAGCTTTTCAAAAATGTAAACGGTTCGTCAATCGGAGCTACGGTTCAAAAGTTATGCCTCTCGAAAGTTCAGCTACCGTTTCTGGATTCTTCTAGATTTGCACTGACTTCTAACACAGCTTCTGGAACCTTCTATTTTGTCGATGGATGCCTACTAGCACTTTCTAGAATGTACTCCTAGTCCTTAACCCTTCGGGGTCTATTTAAGGAGATTTTTGGCATTGTAAAAGGCAGTTCGGATTGGAGCTTGAGAGGAGGTGCTAAAAGGAGAAATATTCTCCAGATTTATGCTATTGTAAGCCCGTAGGGCATGTTTTGAAGTTTATTTTCTCTGCACTATTTGTACTAGCTTATCTTCTCAGTTAATATAATTTCCCTTTTCTATTGTGTCCATTCTGTTGTTGGGTTGTGTCCCCATCAAGTGGTATTAGAGCGGGTTTTCCTGAGTGTGTAGACAGAGCGCCGACTGTGAGGTAGTTTGCACCAGGACTGTGTGGTTGTGGGTTCAAGTTAGAAGATGCCTCCAAGAAGAGAGCATGGTGGAAGGGCCAAAGCTATTGATCCTGAGGAGGTTAGAGCCCTCTGGAGACAGGTACAAGCATTGCAAGAGGAGCTTCGTAGAGGAGCAAATGTTGCCGCAGATGACAATAGTGAGGATGACAATGAAGAGGAAGTAATGGAAGTTGACGGGGAAGTTCTGAATCCTGTAGAGGAAGGATTTTTAGAGCCATTACTAAGTTTGGGAAAAGACCTACAATTGAAGTGGGTATATTTTTGGGAAATTTGAAACCAGATGAGTTGATCGATTGGATCAATGAATTGGAAGAATACTTTGAGTATGAGGATATGAGGGACCCAGATAGGGTTAAGTTTGCAAAGGCCAAACTGAAAGGCCATGCCAAAATCTGGTGGCAAGAGATTCAACTGGAAAGACTTAGAAGAGGAAAGGAGAAGATCACCAGATGGGATCGCATGGTGGACAAATTGAAGAAGCAGTTCATTCCTGTGGACTACGAGCTTGATCTATTTAAGAAGATGCATGGGTTAAAGCAAGCAGGAAGATTAGTCCAAGAATATATAGAGGAGTTTTACCAACTCCTGATTAGAGCGGGGCACGCAGAAGCAAATAAGGAGAAGGTTTCTCGTTATATCAGTGGGTTGCGACCTAGCATCCAGGAGGAATTAAGTCTGGTAAGAATGACCAGCGTTGAAGAAGCATACCAGTTTTCCCTACAAGTTGAAGAGAAGCTGAGTAAAAGGTTTGAAGGAAGATAAAGAGGGCACGGTCAAGGAGGAAGGGGAAGTGGTAGATCATCTGGAGGCTGCAATGAAACTCAAAAGAAAAAAGAAGATGAGGGTACTAGCAGGAACCAGAGGAATGAGGGTTTCAACCGCTCCCGTGATCAAGACTTTGGAAATCAAAGAGGAAGAGGTAGAGGACGTGGACAAAGAAGAGGAGGCTTTCGTGGTACCTATTTCCATTGCAATGAAGAAGGTCATCGTGCCTTTGAATGCCCTCAACGACAAGGAAGGACATATAGGAGAGCTGAGGGCCAAGCTAGGGTTGCTCATGTGGATGAGGATGCACAATCATCACATTCAGAGGATGCAGAAAGAGGAGAGACCTTGGTAAATGAAAGAGTCTTACTAAGTGGTGAGAATCAACCAGGACAACGGAGGAGTTTGTTCTGTACCAGATGCAAGTGTGAGGATAAATGTTGTGATGTGATCATTGATGGTGGTAGCACTGATAACTTGGTATCAGAAGAGATGGTCTCTAAGTTGAAGCTCAAGAGGGAGAAACATCCGCAGCCCTATCAGATTTCTTGGGTAAAAGATGATCATAAGGTCCTGGTAAGTGAACAATGTTTAGTAAAATTCAAAATTGGGAGTTACCATGATGAAGTTCTCTGTGATGTTATTTCGATGGATGTTTGCCATCTATTGTTGGGTAGACCATGGCAGTTTGATAGACATGCAATACATGATGGACATGCAAACACATACTCTCTGACAAAGGATGGAGTTCACCACAAATTGAAGCCCATGAAAAAGGAAGGTGAAAAGGTATGTAGCAGTGCTAGGATTTGTCTTGTTGATGGAAGGAAGTTTTTAGATGGCATGAAACATCAGCGTATGTGCTATGCTTTGATTCCTAGGAAAGATAAAGAAGGTAGTAGTGAAATACCATTTGAATTTTCAGATTTACTAGGGGAATTTGGAGATATTATCTCTGATAATGTTCCATATGGATTGCCACCAGTAAGGCAAATCAGTCATCAAATAGATTTGATTCCAAAAGCTAGTTTGCCTAACAAGGCTGCTCACAGGATGACTCCTATTGAAACAGAGGAGCTAAATAGATAGGTTCAGGAGCTATTGAGGAAGGGCTTGATTCGAGAGAGCCTGAGTCCATGTGCAGTACCTGCAGTACTTGCACCAAAGAAGGATGGAGAGTGGAGGATGTGTACAAATTCTTGAGCTATAAATAGGATAACCATCAAGTACCGGTTTCCTTTACCAAGGATGGATGATCTTATGGACTGCTTGAGTGGAGCTCAGTACTTCACAAAGATAGATCTGAAGAGTGGCTATCATCAGATACAGATTTGAGAAGGAGATGAGTGGAAAATAGCCTTCAAGACCAAGGAGGGTCTTTATGAGTGGTTAGTCATGCCCTTTGGATTGACGAACGCCCCAAGCACCTTCATGCGACTCATGAATGAGGTACTTAAGAAGTTCTTGGGAAAATTTGTTATTGTCTATTTGGATGATATTTTAATTTTCAGAAAGACTTTGGAAGAACATTTACTACATATTCGTAGTGTCCTTGAAAGGCTAAGGGAAGAGAAACTGTTAATTAATCTAAAGAAGTGTGTCTTTGCAAAAAGGGAGTTAGTCTATTTGGGATTTGTTATATCACCTGAAGGTCTCAAAATGGATCCAGAGAAGGTAAAAGCCATCTTGGAATGGCCTACTCCAAGGTTTGCTACTGAAGTAAGATCATTTCATGGTCTGGTTAGTTTTTATAGGAAGTTTATTAAGAATTTTAGTGGCATATGTGCACCTTTAACTGATACAATAAGAGGGGATAGAAAAGAGTTCAAATGGACTACAGTAGCTGCGAGAAGTTTTGAATTGCTGAAGAACAAGGTGACTGAATAGCCTGTGTTGGCACTTCCAAATTTTAGAAAAGTATTCCAGGTGGATTGTGATGCTAGTGGTAGCGCTATTGGGGCTGTATTAAGCCAAGAAGGTAAGCCTATTGCATATTTTAGTGAAAAATTGAATGATGCAATGAAGAAGTATTCTGTTTATGATCAAGAGTTCTATGCAATAGTTCAGGCCTTAAAGAAATTGAGGCATTATTTATTGCCAAAGGAATTTGTTTTGTATACTGATCATCAGGCATTACAGTACCTAAATAGCCAAGGAAAATTGAATCAGAGGCATATGAAGTGGGTAGAATTCTTGCAGATTTATACATTTGTGTTGAAACATAGAAGTGGAAAATCTAACAGGGTTGTAGTTGCATTAAGTAGGAGACATCTGTTGCTTACAACAATGCAGGTTGAAGTAGTTGGGTTTGATGAACTTAAGAATTTGTACCCCGAGGATCCTGATTTTGTTGAAGCATGGAAAGCTTGTAAAGAACCTGTTGCTGTAGATAGAACCAAGTGGTTAGACTATTTGATTCAGGATGGCATGTTGTTCAAAGGTAGTCAATTGTGCATTCCAAGGAGTTCCATGAGGGAAAATTTGATTAAGGAGAAACACAGTGGAGGGATGGCAGGACATTTTGGTCGAGATAAGACCATTGCCATTCTTAGAGAACATTATTTTTGGCCTCAAATTACACAGGATGTGAAGAAGTTTGTACAGAGTTGCCAGGTTTGTCAAGTTGCCAAGGGGTTTAGTCAAAATACTGGCCTATATCAGCCATTGCCTGTTCCATCAAGGCCATGGGAGGACATAAGTATGGATTTTGTTCTTGGATTGCCAAGGACACAAAGGGGTAAACACTCAGTATTCGTGGTGGTTGATAGGTTCTCCAAAATGGCACATTTCATTCCATGCCACAAAACTCATGATGCTGTCCATATTGCACACTTGTTTTTCAAAGAGGCGGTAAGACTACATGGTCTTCCAAGGAGTATAGTTTCTGACTGAGATACTAAATTTGTGGGGTATTTCTGGAGGACATTGTGGAAGAAGTTGAGAATAGACTTGAAATTCAGTTCCACGCATCACCCACAGACTGATGGCCAAACAGAAGTGGTAAATAGAAGTCTAGGCAATTTGTTGAGATGTTTAGTTGGAGATAAGCCCAAGGGATGGGATTTGATTCTACCATAGGCAGAGTTTGCTTATAATAACTCTGTAAATAGGAGTACTAGAAAATCACCATTTCAAATTGTATATGGGAATAGCCCAAGGACTACACCAGAATTGAGGAAGATAGAACAAGGGGAGAGGACAAGTGCTGAAGCTGAGGAATTTGCTGAACACATCAAGCGTCTACATGAGGAGGTTCAAGCACACATTATCAAGATGAATCAAGAGTATAAAGCTAGGGCTGATCAAAGGAGAAGACATAAGGAATTCCAAGTAGGGGATCTAGTCATGGTGCACTTACGAAAAGAAAGATTTCCAGTTGGTACTTACAACAAGCTGAAAATGAAGAAATTTGGCCCTTGCAAAGTTTTGAAGAAACATAACTCAGGAAATGCATATGAGGTGGAGCTGCCAGATGGTATTCACATTTCTCCCATTTTCAACATTGCAGATTTAACAGAGTATCATGATGATGGTGCAGATGAGGAGCTAGTTTTAGAGCCATGTCCAATTCCTGCTTCTAAGAAGGAGGAGATAGAAGACATTCTAGATCATCGTGTGGGTAGGAGTACCAGAAACAAGTAGTATGAAGAGTATTTGGTCAAATGGAAAGGACGGCCGATCGAGGACTCAACTTGGATTTCAGTAGCTGAGGTTTCCCATTTGGGATTTCCTCTACCATCCATAAAGTGACAGGGTCACTTTTCAATCTACCCTGGGTGTCTGATGCAGGAGCATCCAGAGGTATAAGGCAATCCTGTGTCACCCAAAAAAATGTACTTAGACTTAGTTTCTGTTTCATGTCTTTACATTTTTGGATACCCATTTGGCTCAAATAAAGGTTCCAACTCTCATAGTTCAACTATCAGTGCGTTTGAAAATCCTAAAAAAATAGGAGCATGTATTTGGGCCATCATTTCAGTAAACTAGAAGGTGTGAATTGGCCAGATGAATGTAATCATGATTTAGAGAATTCCAAAAAAAGAATCAGGTCAATAGGCCCCACGGTTTGAAAGTTATTGCAGTTTTTCAGGTTTTGGAGACCTCCTAAGAATGCTTCAAAGTCAGGTTTGGGGCATTAAATGACCTTGAAAAGGGTCAAAAAATGGGGGACAAGCAAAGCTGGTCCATAGGGCTATAGAGCGCTTCTAGAGCTTTCTGAAAATGTAAACGGTTCATCAATCGGAGCTACGGTTCAAAAGTTATGCCTCCCGAAAGTTCGGCTACCATTTTTGGATTCTTCTAGATTTGCACCGACTTCTAACGCAGCTTCTGGAACCTTCTATTTTGTCGATGGATGCCTACTAGCACTTTCTAGAATGTACTCCTAGTCCTTAACCCTCCGGGGTCTATTTAAGGAGATTTCTGGCATTGTAAAAGGTAGTTCGGATTGGAGCTTGAGAGGAGGTGCTAAAAGGAGAAATATTCTCCAGATTTATGCTATTGTAAGCCCGTAAGGCATGTTTTGAAGTTTATTTTCTCTGCACTATTTGTACTAGCTTATCTTCTCAGTTAATATAATTTCCCTTTTCTATTGTGTCCATTCTGTTGTTGGGTTGTGTCCCCATCATTGCTGGCCGACTGTGTCATCTGGAGCACTCAAAACGATGATATCTCAAGTTCACTGCCATGTCTATATCAGAGCTCAAAATCACTAAAAGACAAAAGCACAAATGAATTGAAAATGACCCTTCAAGCCATTATATAGGTGTTGACCAAAATTTTCAAAGTGCTCGGATTTGCGCAAAAATCGCACCCTTGGCTAATTGGACCATTCTAGATCCATTTTCGGGATCAAATTTGAGATCTGAAACACCCAAAAGCCTTAAAATGCATTTTAAAATTTAACTGACCAATGTGATCGAACGCTTGTGCAGTCAAATCTTTCTGATACTTTATAATTCTTGGAATCTTTTCAACTTTACATTCTCCATTTTTTCAAAATTCATTTTGAAAATAGTCAACTTAAGTCAACTTTACATGATATACTGCTTCAAATCATATTTCTGGTGTGTCATCTTTCAATTTTGCTCCTGAGGGGGCATGATGATTACATCATTAAATACTTATTGCTCAGGGCATTTAGTTCCCATCTTATGTCCTAGTCACTTGGGGCATCTCGTCACTTGGGGCATCTCATCACTTGGGGCATCTCATCACTTGGGGCTTTTTTGTTCCCTTCTATCTGACATTTCTGCCATCTATCTTATCTTTTCATCAATTGATCAACCTTATAACAACTCTTCTCAGAGTTCGATGGACAGGTATTGGGACAGTCTAAACCTTGACTCCTGAGGATCAAACCTCGTTCTGGGGATGATTCTATGACTCTAATGAGACCTTGCTATCTTTTATCAATTTCATGTATCTAGGTGTTCTATCTGGATCCTTGAAGGTTAAGCTTCGTTCTGGAGATAACTTTCTAAATGCTATTAATTTTGGGTATCTAGGTGTTCTATTTGGATCCTTGAAGGTTAAGCTTCGTTCTGGAGATAACTTTCTAAATGCTATTAATTTCGGGTATCTAAGTGTTCTATCTGGATCCTTGAAGGTTAAGCTTCGTCCTGGAGATAACTTTCTAAATGCTATTAATTTCAGGTATCTAGGTGTTCTATCTGGATCCTTGAAGGTTAAGCTTCGTTCTAGAGATAATCTTCTAAATACTATCAATTTCAGGTATCTAGGTGTTCTATCTAGATCCTTAAAGGTTAAACTTCGTTATGAAGAAACTTTTAAAATGCTTATCAATTTTAGGTATCTAGACATTCTGTCTGGATCCTTAAAGATTACGCTTCATTCTGAAGATAGTCTTTTAAATGCTATCGATCTTAGGTATCTAAGTGCTCTGCTTGAATTCCTTAGGATTAAGCTCTGCTCTAGAGAAGGTCCTTAAAAAGCTTATCAATTGGTCTCCATGTCATCACCTTCGGAACCAATCTCATGTTCACATCATGCTTTCTGATTATCTTTGAATTGAACGTGTTGCTCACACATTCATTCAAAGAGGGGAAAAATGTAATACCCCAAAATTGGCTCATTGCCATTATACCAATTCTAGTCTATTTCTGATAATTCCAAAGTCCTATTCTAATAGGCAATTCTCATTCTGCTATTCGCTACTTGACTTAATTGTCAGATGCAGAAAAACCCTAATCTGCATTCATCATATTTCTTATTTAATTCCTATAGTACGTACTCATATTGGTTGCATTAAACCTACTTGATTAATATTTAATTTAATTATTAAGTATTTATACTTTAATTAAATTAAATTATATCCTAAGGCTAATATACTATGGAATTAAATTTATTTAATTTAATAAATACGCCTATCTTAATTAATTAAATGTAATTATTTAATTAAATGGGAAAGGTATTTCTAATTAATTAAAAGAAATTATTTAATTAAATAGAGTACTTACTTCTAAATAATTAAACAAAGTTATTTAATTAAATGGGAAGACATTCCTAATTAATTAAATAAAGTTATTTAATTAAACAAAAGTGTCTCTAATTAATTAAAGATTATTTATAGACAAGAATAGATTTCCACAATCAGATAAAGTATGAAGATGCACATTCTGGATTCGATTGTGTGCCATTTTTTTTGCATCAACGTTTCGAATCACACTCTGTGATTCATCATCAGGATATGAATAGCTGGAGGAGAAAAAGTAATTATGAGAGCATATTTCATTTTATTAAATTAAATATCTTAACAAAATTTTTCTTCAGTTCAAAAAAGGGGAATTTCTAGTTCACTATTGATAAAAAATGAGTTAACACAGTTAACTCCTTTTTCTACTCAAATTAAAACAGTTAACTCCTTATTTATCTCAAATTAAGTCTGTTAACTCCCTTTAACTTGGGAATCTCCCTTTATGACTGAAACTCATCTTCAATCCTGACCGTTGATCTAAATCGATCTCAACAGTTGATGGATTCCAGGAAACTCTATTTAAGAGACCCTCATCTCTTCATTTGGAGGAGGATGAATTGATTTGCTATCAAATTGCTGTTGAAATTCATGCTCATATTTACTTACATTTCTTGCATACATTCTCATTTTTAGTTTAATCTCATTTTAGTTTAATCATGCATATGCTTAATCTAGTTTGCTTCATTTGTTCTTAGATTACATTGCATCTTTCATTTTCTTAGATTAATCTGTATACTCATTCTTAGCTTAATTCCCTTGTCAAATCCTTTGTTCTTAGAGGGTCTGGTTGCCTACACCTCAATTATGAGGATATTAACAGGCAAAATCCCTTTAGATAGAAGGCAACAGGTCACTTTGTAGGGCAAATTTTGGATGAACAATTCAATGTTCATTCCGCGATGAATCCACAAATAAGGACTGTGTAGAAGTGTGTGTGTTAGCATAGGCCACATTTTCATGCATACAATTTGCATGGTTTCTCTTTGGTCTTGGTTATCTTCCTAGATGTTCGATTTGAGATTGGTTAGAGATTGTGATCACTAGTTTGTGTTCATGTATGTCATGTGAGAGATGACATAGTTATCCATTTATCTCTTTCCTCTATTGGTTGTGGAGAGCTTGAGAGATTTTTGAGGACTTGTTATGAGAGTTGTTCTTGTAGGTTATTGGTTTATGTATTGTGGATGTCCTTGATACTACATGGACTCACTTTTTTGAGATGTTGTGAGTGGATTGGTTATAGATTTGACATTATCTTTTGCAGTGGGAGCTTCTTGGCATATATGTGGTAGGTATTTCTCTTGAGACCTATAATTACAGGCTACAGATTTGATATGTTGATGATGTGAGATTCACTTGATAAACCTTTGGAGGTATGGATAGTTGGATGGGTTCGACACTTGTTGTGGGTCCTATCTTAGCTATGGATATTTTGAAAATTAAGGATACATGTGATTACCTTTGGATTACATTTTTATGTGCTTGAGATTTTAGTTGGTATAGGATTTTATGATCTTCTAATGTGATAGGGTGGGTGGCTTTCTCTTTGGATGGCTTCTATGTAGGTTCAGTGGCAATGGCATAATAGAAAGTGGCTTCATTCATGTTTGAAATGCTAGATACTTTGGTTTTTCTGTAGGTACCAGGATGGACCACATGGTGTACTTTGATCCTTGATGGTGGATGTGTTAGGATGGATTGTTTCCTTGTTAATTTATGTGGCTACAAATTGACCCTATGCAATGTATACAACAAGTGGGAGATTGTTGAGATAATGGGCGTTGCATACATTGTATAATATTTTTATATTGTATTATTTTATTTTATTATGTAATATTTTATCTAGGAGCACTTAGATGGATATGCAACATTTAAATATTCTCATGGGATATACTTGATGAGTTGTATTGTAACATTGTGATAATATTTCATGCAATTATTTAATATTGAAAAAAATAATTAAAAATTTTAATATTAAATGTGGAGTCAATGGGTTAGGTAGCACATGGTTTATGTACCACTTGGTGGTTTTGTGAGACTTTCTACTAAATAAGTAGCCACAAGTGTAGTTGTTGGTGTCAAAAGTGAGCAGGGAAAAAGGAAAGAGTTGAACGGGATAAGGCTTGATAGGTTAGCCAAGGGAGCATTTGTGAAGGTTGGAAGCATGGCATGCGATGTGTGGATTCATGCATGTTGACATAGATTGCTTGGTGATGACTATCGCTTTGAAGGTTTCCATGGTTATATTGCAATGATATTTATGCTTAAATACATGGTGGTGGATGTAAGGAAACTCAGGTTGGGAAACAACTTCCTACACTAATCTCTTAAGAGAAGTATGGTGCAAATCCTATTAAAATATTTTACACTTACAGATTCAATATCATGTAAACAACAATATTTCAGCAAACCAAGCATAAAGAAAATAGATAGAGAAGGAAACACATAACACAAAGATTTACTGGTGGGGAAAAACCTTTCGATAAAACAACCCCACCCCTCCAGAACCTGCACAATGTATTATCTTCAACACAAGGTTACAATACACTTGCAATGCAAGTTCAACAGTGACAACATAAGACACAAAATAGAAACTCACAGTATCAACAATACATTTTCTCGCATCACATTTCTTTGCAATCCTAAAAATTCTTATAACATGCACTTCACTTTAGGGTTACTCCGAAAGGTAACTATATTAGGGTTTTACCATTCTTCGAGAAAATAGGAACCCCACTATTGGGGTAGAGTGTACAGTACTCAAATTTATCAGTTGCCACATGTCTTCACCTATCATTGAATCTTCTTGACATAACTCTTACATGTCATAGGAATCCGTCATAACCATTTTAGTGATGATCTCCTTATACACAATTCAAGATGCCAACACGTCAACATTATTTGCAAGAAATACATTTTACAAAACAAATAATCAGAATATGAATTATCCAAGGTTGAGACACCTTATTCCTAACATTCTCCCACTTGTCAAACACCTTGTAAGAGCAACAGGAACATAACAGGAACTAACCGCTATAGGCCAAAAGGCCCATAGACTCCGAACACCATCTGAACTTCTCAGTGCCCACTAGTTTCCTTAATGCATCTGCAACAGTCTTCATAGTATCTACCTTCTCCAAATTTACCTTTCCATCTTCCACCATATCTCTCACAAAGTCATACTGCACATCAATGTGCTTCATTTTGGCATGGAAAGTTGGCTTCATAAGGAAAATAGTGCTCTGACTATCACACCAAATAGTAATATGTTCTGCATCAACACCAACATCAGAACAAAATCTCTTAAGCCAAATGGATTCCTTAAAAGCATGAGTAGAATCCATATACTCAGCTTCTGTAGTGGATGAAGCAACCACAGGTTGTCGCTTGCTCATCCAATTGATGGCACCGCCAAACATAGTGAACACATAAGAACTGGTGGATCTCCTGCGATCAATATCACCTGCCCAATTTGAATCCTCAAATCCACGAATACAAACTGAATGTGGAAATCCAAAAGAGTTACCATGATAACATATGGAGTAATCTGATGTACCCCTCAAATATTTGAATACTCGCTTAACTGCATCCCAATGTACCCGTCCAAGATTAGCCATAAACTGACTCAGGACTCCCACTACTTGAGCAATGTCTGGTCTAGTACAGACCATAGCATACATAAGACTACCAAATGCACTAGTATAAGGTACTCTACTCATGTCCTCCATCTCACTAGGAGATTTTGGACAATCATCTATAGATAACTTTGTTCCCACAAAAATAGGAACACATAGTGGTCTAAAATCTGCCATGCTGAACCTATCCAACACAGACTTCACATACTTACTCTAACTCTACCAAAGTTTTTTGTTAGACTTGTCTCTACTGATTTCCATACCCAAGATGTACCTAGCTACCCCAAGATCTTTCATCTCAAACTATGTTGACAACTGAGATTTAAAATAAGAAATCATACCCTTACCCTTCCCAAACAACAACATATCATCAACATATAATGTAACAATAAGAAGGCGATCATTTTCAACTCTGAAATAAACACAATGATCTAATTTTGATCTTACAAATCCAATTGACAACACAAAGGCATCAAACTTAAGGTACCACATCTTAGGAGATTTCTTCAAACCATATAGAGATTTCTTTAATTTGCAAACTAAGAATTCTTTACCTTTAACAATGTAGTGCTCAGGCTGTGACATATAAATATCTTCCTCCAAATCACCATGAAGGAAAGCTATCTTCACATCCATCTATTCTATCTCTAAATCATATGATGCAACAAGAGATAAAAGAAATCTAATGGATGTCAACTTTGCAATAGGAGAGAATATTTCACCATAATCTATTCTCTCTACCTATGAATACCCCTTTGCAACCAATCTAGCTTTGTACCTTTTAACACTGCCATTTGCTTAGAATTTTTTCTTGAACACCCATTTACAACCAACATAGTTTCTCCCTTTAGGAAAAGGTACAAGGTCCCAAGTTTTTTTTTTCTCTAATGAAGCCATCTCATCATCCATAGCCTCAATCCAAGAACCTGCATCTTCCATGCCCAAAGCCTCTTTCATAGATCTAGGCTCATCAGTGTTTGTAATCAAAGCAAAAGCACAACTGGAATCTAACATAGAATAACCAAACCTTTTTGGTTGCTTTCTTTCTCTTGTGGATATCCTTAAGGGTTGCAGTTGAGGTTGTTCTTCCTCTTCTTTAGAACTATCAGAGCTGCTAGAGCTCTCCTCATCATTAGACCCAACATGGTCTCTCTATTTAGTCTTTTCAGGGGTGGGAGGCAACTAAACAACATCTTTTTCCTTTTCTTTTTCATCTGGTTGTAGCACAATAGGAAAATATGTTAGCTCTCTAAAAATAACATTTCTGCTATACACCACCTTACTAGTCACAAGATCCCAAAGCTTGTATCCTTTCACACTAGCACTGTATCCGATGAAAATACATTTAACAACTATGTTTTCCAACTTATATCTTTTCTCCTTTGGGACATGTGCATAAGCTTCACAACCAAAAAAATGAAGATGTCTAATTGAAGGCTTCTTACTAGAACACACCTCCATGGGTGTCTTACCAAAAAGGGTTGATGTAGGAGATCTGCTAACCAGATAGCAAGCAGTGGCCATAGCTTTGGCCCAAAACCTTTGTTCTAAACTAGCTCCACTAAGCATACTCCTAACCTTCTCCATCAGTGTCATGTTCATTCTCTCTACAAATCCATTTTTCTTTGGGGTATAAGGAGTTGTCTTATGCCTCTTGATACCTTGTTCTTTACAGAATTGTTCAAACTCTGCTGAGCAAAACTCACCACCATTGTTAGTTCTCATACACTTAATCTTCTTACCAGTCTGATTCTCTATAAGGGCTTTAAATTCCTTGAATCAACTAAAGACTTGTGTCTTAATTTTAAGGAAATAAATCCATGTCCTTCTACTATAATCATCGATGAAAGATAAAAAAAATATAGACTTGGAGATTGAAGGAACTTTTACAAGACCAAATACATCATAATGAATAAGATCCAAAACATCAGAAGATTTGTGAGAACTAGAGTAAAAATGAACACAATTTTGTTTACCATAGACACAGTGTTCACAGAAGTCAAACTTGAGATTGCAATGATTTAACCCCTCAACGAGATTTTTATTTTTTAGGGTTCTGAGACCCTTTTCACCAATGTGACCAAATCTCAAATGCCATAACATTGTCTTTTCTGTAGGAAGCTTGACTTCCAAAGTGTTTGCATTGCCATAAGAACCAATAACCACATAATTCTTCACTACTTGTTCAGATGGTGAGGATGAAGAACTATTACATAGAGGAATACATGCATCTAACTAAAATAAGTTACCTCTCCTAGTACTCCTTGCAAGCACTATTGATCCTCTCATCATCTTGCATCCTTCTTTCAGAAAAAAAAGTTGCACACCTACATCATTTAGCATACTTATAGATAATAGGTTTCATGCCAAATCTGGAATGTACATAACTCCATTGATTCCCTTTACTCGTCCATCAAGAAATTTGATAGTGAGCCTTCCGCATCCAACTATCTTTAGGTGAGAATCATCACCCAAGTACACCTTTCCACCATCAAACTCTTCATATTTTGAGAAGTAGTTTCGATGAGAGGTCATGTGAAAAGATGCACCCGAGTCAACCAACCACACATCATTAGATGCATGGGCTACCAAAGCTACGATGAATGCATCACCATCTTCTTGAGATCTTTCTAAAGCTGAATCTGAACCTTTCTTCTTCTTCTTCGGCTCTTTGTAGTCTTTGGAAAAGTGCCTAGGTTTATCACAGTTCCAACATTTTTCCTTGGACTTATTGGAAGTCTTTGACTTCCCACGGGATTTGGATCTACCCTTATTGTTAGACTTATTGTCATTTTTCTTCCCTCTTTCCGTGGATCTCCCACGAACAACAAGGGCTTCTTTTTTCAAAATGCAAGCCTTTCTCCTCATTTCCTCTGATAGCAGCGAAGACACCACACCATCCATTTTGAAAGTGACTAACGTGCTTTCAAGAGCCATCGCAAGATGGTCCCATGAATTTGGTAAAGAACACAAAAGTGTGTAGCAATGATCCTCCTCCTCTAACTTGACACCAGCTGATGTCAACTGTGCAGCCAGAAGATTGAATGTATTTAAATGATCTGTTAAGGATCCATCTTCCTCTATTCACAGAGAGTACAACTTATTCCTTAGAAACAACTTGTTCACCAAATATTTGGCCTGATACACGACCCCAAGTCTTTCCCACAAACTATATGCAATTTTCTCATCTAGAACATTCAGAAGAACTACATCAGTTAAATAGAGTCTTATGAGACCCTTAGCTTTACGATCTTTGATATCCCAATCTGGTTGAGCTACAGTTGCTGGTCTTGTAGCATTTGAAATCACTTCCCATAGGTCACAATCTTCGAACATGTCTTCCATCTTGAGTTTCCATAACTCAAAATTAGTGCCATTAAATTTCTCCACCTCCATTCTTCCATATGATGAACTCACCATCTCAATCTGCAAATAAGATTTAGGATGCTCTACACAAGACTCTCACTCAACTTGAGATTAGCTCAAAAAACCCTACCCAACAACTAGGATCAAAATTTGATCAGGCTCTGATACCACTTGTAAGGAAACTCAGGTGCAAAAACAACTTCCTACACTAATATCTTAAGAGAAGTATGGTGCAAATCCTATTAAAATCTTTTACACTTACAGATTCAATATCATGTAAACAACAATATTTCAGCAAACCAAGCATAAAGAAAATAGATAGAGAAGGAAACACATAACACAAAGATTTTTCGGTGGGGAAAAGCCTTTTAGTAGAACTACTCCACCCCTCCAAAACCTGAACAATATATTATCTTCAACACAAGGTTACAATACACTTGCAATGCAAGTTCAACAACGACAACAGAAGACACAAAATAACAACTCACAGTACCAACAATACGCTTTCTTGCATCACATTTCTTTGCAACCCTAAAAATGCTTATAACATGTCATAGGAATCCGTCATAGCTATTTTAGTGATGATCTCCTTATACACAATTCAAGATGCCAACACATCAACATTATTTGCAAGAAATACATTTTACAAAACAAATAATAAAAATAGGAATTATCCAACGTTGAGACACCTTATTCCTAATAGTGGATGCTTTTGGAGGCTGAGTTTTTCCCTCAATGGGGGCTTCCCAAGGTATATCTTGTGTCACAATTTTTTTGGATATTTTCTCTATTCTCTTGCATGTAGATTTGAATTTCGTATTTATTTCAGATCTATTATGGGTAATGTGAAAATGGTTATATTTTCTTTGTTGCAAGTTTCTTTACAACTTTGACTCTAATAGCTTGTTCACCTTTCAAGCATCCATACCCTTAAGCCTTTTCTTTTCTTTCTAATAGAAGTCTCTTCTATTTGGTCTCTGATAAAGCAATACCCTAGACTCCTTGTCTTCCTTAGGTTATCACACATTACAACCTTTGCTTCTGACCAACCATCTCTATAAATAGAAAATTAAGATCTTAGGTCATTCATCCTTTATCATCCATTATAGGGTTAGGTATGATTCAATGAAGCTAACCATCTTTTCATTTTATTCCCTTCTAGAAACTTCTCCTTCAATCCTCTTTGAATTCACCTAAAAATGGTTTATCATGAACTTTGTGCCATCAACTCATCATAGTTATCTTCCACACACTTCAAAAAATTTAAAAAAACAAAATAATCAACTCAGATTTGTCAAATTCACAATTTAACATGAATAGTGGCACTCAAAATCAATATGTTGTTACTCGGCTTCCATACTATTCTTCCACTCATCATCAACTAGATCACCATGTAAACAAATTTTTTTACTAGTGCTTGACATCAACTAAAATTTACTCAGCTTACTGTATTACTCGACATATGCTGAATTTTGACTTTTCTTGGCTCCAACTAATTTTATGCTTAGCTTGCACTAACTTTTCTTGACACCTACTATCCACTCAGTCAAGCTTGGCAAACTCAATTCTTCTAGACTTTGTTAGTGTATCCAACCTTTGCAATCTAAAGTAGAGAATCAATGCACTATAGAATCACTGTCTTAACTGATCTTTTTATTCCTTTCTCATACCATAACTCAACCTTTTCTCTAGGTTCTTTTTTTATGTCATTTGATTAAAACCTTCTCATCAATCAAACAAATGATAGTACTCAAATCAACTAACCGGTTATCTTACTAGCAAGTAGCAAGTTTGACATCAATGAAAAAATAGTGATTGAAACACATTCTCATACTTATATCAATATGTTTTCAACAATCTTCCTCTTTGGCATTGATGAAAAACCAATATAACTAGTACAACTAACAAAAATACCAAAAAGAAAATAAGTCCTTGTATTGAAATCTCTCCTTCTATCGGCAACTTTCATTTTCTATATAGGTTACAAAATTCTTTCTGATTGACAAACAATCAAATCATCCTTATGACTTTCTCTTGATCACTTTCTTTGTAATGAACTTCTTATATCTCCCTCTTACTAGGTAGATGTAATCATTTCTTTCTCTATAGTAACCTTCAAGTACAATATCTCCCTCAGAGTAAATATTCCATGTTCCTTCTTTTTCGTATAATATCTCCACCAATATCTCCCTCTTTGAAAACAATGCCAAAGAGTTGTCATCTTAATATGTAAATATGCATATTTTTAGCTTCTTCCTCTATCACCTAGCTTGTGATTGATATGTAGCTCTAGCATTTTGATTACTTTAGGCAGCTCCTAAAGTAAGATCCACTACATCAATTTACAACATATGTTAACTATCTCAATTGACATAGGGCACTTCTCATGCTTCTTAAATAGCCTTGGATAGGGTTATCACCCCTAGTTTACCTCTTAGATACTCATGAGCATCCTTAGGTAATACTTTTGTGAAGATATCAACTATTTTCTCTTTTGACTCACATATTCCATCTTCATCTATTTATCTTGAACTAACTCTCTCAAGTAAGGATACTTGATTGCAATGTGCTTAGTCTTTGTATGCATCATAGAATTCTTTGATATATTTATAACACTTGTATTATCACAATAAAGTATCATAGGTTGAGTGATTTCCTCCTTCATACCTTTGAGTAGTTGCTTGATCCATACAATGTTTGTATAATTTAGTGCAACAAAAACATATTTAGCTTCAACAATAGATGGAGATATGCAATTTTGTTTCTTGCTAGTCCATGTAACCAACCTTTTTCCTAAGAAAAATTCTCCTCCACAAGTGCTCTTTCTGTCATCAATATTTTCAGTGTAATCAACATCAGTGTAGGTTCTCAATTCAAATTTTTCATTTTTCTTTTAGTATAGACCATAGCCTTTTGTTCCTTTCAGATATCTCATTATTCTCTTAACAACCATCAAAAAATTCTCCTTGGGATTAGCAAAGAATCTTTCAACTATCCCAATAAATATTGCAATATCAGGTCTGCTATGTACTACATATTACAATTTACCAATCATAGACCTATACAATATTTGATTCACCTCACTTAAATCATCATTCTTTGACAATTTGTGTATTTTCACCATAGGTGTGCTTACTTGATTAGAATCTTTCAATCAAAAAGTTTTTAGTATCTCCTTTACATATTTTGACTAACTGATGTATATACCATATTTCATCTGATGTATTTGCAAACCCACAAAGAACTTGATCTCTCCAAACATAGACATCTCAAATTCTTTCTTTATTTCATTTGCAAAAGTTTTACATAGAGTATCTTGTCCTCTAAATATGATATCATCAACAAAAATTTTAGATAGTAAAATACCTTTTCCTTTCTCTGTCTTCAAGTATTGTTTGTTGTTGTCATCAACCCTTTCAAATCCAATCTTCACAAGATAATTGTGAAGCCTTTTGTACCATGCTCTTGGTGCTTGCTCCAAACCATATAAAGCTTTTTGTAGTCTACATACCATGTTTTCTTTGCTATCATCAAAAAATCCTTTTGGCTATTCTATATAGACCTCTTCTTCTAATATGCCATTCAAAAATGCAGACTTAACATCGATTTGATAAATTTTGAAACCTGTGAATGTAGAGTAAGCAAACAGAGTTCTTACTCCTTCCAGTCTTGCAACATGAATGAATGTTTCTCCATAGTCTATCCCTTATTCTTGTGCATACCCCTTGAAAACTAATCTTTCCTTATTCCTTTTTACTTCACCATTTTCATCTAACTTGCTTTCTATACACCCACTATCACATTTTTATCTTCTGGTCTAGGAACTAGAGTACATGTCTTATTCTTTTCAATTTGTTCAATCTCTTTTTTCATGACTTTACTCTAGTCCACATGTTGTAAGGAATCTTTCACTATTTTAGGCTCATGCATGCTAAGAAAACATGTATCATTTCTCAACATTTTCCTTGTCATTGGTCTTACATCTTTATCTCCGATAATTTGTGCAACATGGTGATGTCTTTTGACATACTTTGAAAATATTGATTCTACTTTATTTTCCTCATTTGGTCTTTCAACTTCTAAATCACTATGTACTTCTTTATCAGGTAATTCAACATCTCTTTCTTGTACACTAATCTTAGAATCATAATGTACCTCAACTTCATTCTATAACTCGGTATCTAATTATAGCTTGGTTCCTAAATACAACTTGACATTCATAATATGTGACTCGACAGTCATTAAAAATTGCTGTTGATTTTCAACTTGATTTACAAAATCTTCATTAGCAGGCGTACCTTCATAAAAATGTACAAATAATTTGTATTTTTTTGGTTCCTTTATAGGTTCAACCTGATGTAATTTTATATAGTCATCAAATTTCACATTTTCACTTTCCACAACTTTGTCAGTGTTAGTATTGAAACACATATAAGCTTTACTTCTTGTGAAATAGCCAAGGAATATACCTTCTTCACTTTTTGCATCTAGTTTACCATTCCTAGAATCTTTGAGAATATAACATCTTCTTCCAAATACCTTAAAATATTTTACATTGGGTGAGTATCCATACCATAGTTCAAAAGGTATTGAATGGGTACCTATTTTGAATTTCACATAGTTCAAGGTATATATAGCTATACTTATGGCCTCTCTCTAGTATTTTAAGACAACATTTTTCTCCATCATGAGTGTCCCAGCACAGTCCATTATAGATCTATTCCTCCTTTCAATAATTCCATTTTGTGGAGGGCTCTTACAGGTAGATGTTTGTCTTTTGATTCCTTTTTCATTAGAAAATATCTCAAACTCATTTGATGTAAATTCTCCTCCTTTTTCAGATCTCAAACATTTTAGACTTTTCCCTGTTTCCTTCTCAACTCTTTCTAAGTACCACTTAAAAATTTAAAAAGCATCATATTTTTATTTTAGAAATATAACTTTCATCATCCTAGAATAATCATCAACAAATAACATAATTTACTTATCACTTTTGTAGCTTTGCACATCAATTGGTCCACACGAGTTAATATGAACAATATCCAAAATTTTGTTAGAGGTATGAGTCTTACTCTTGAAACTAGACTTTGTCATTTTGCCTAACTGACATTGTTTGCAAATTATATTGTTAGGTTCTTCAACTTAGAAAAATCTCTAACTCTTCTCATGTTACTGATGCTAACCAAGTTATCAAAATTAACATGACTTAACATCTTGTGCCATAGCCCCACATGATCAAATTTTGCAACTAGACAAGTACCATCATTCATATCAAGATATAATATATTGCCTCTAGTTTGATCACCTTTTCCCATTAGTTTTCCATTAGTATTATATATCTTAGCAATCTTGTTCTCAAACTCAACCTTACGACCTAAACTATTTAGTTGTGACATACTCAACAAATTATAGTTAAGTCCTTCAACATAATAAATGTTGCCACATAAAATGTTTTCTATAAATTTGATAGAACCTTTTCCTTTTATCAAAAAGGGTGCATCATTACCAAATATTACACTATTTCCATCATAATAATTCAAGGTAATGAACTTACTTTTATCTCCAGTCATGTGATGTGAACACCCATTGTCAATGATCCATTTGTCATCTTGTTTACATAATAGACTATTATAGGGCCCTCATCCTCATTAGATTCATCCTTCATTGCAACATACACTACTTCATCATCATGATCTTTAGATCCATCTTTGGTTTCCTCTTCTGTAATGCAACAAGACTTCTTGCATTTGTCTTTGTAATCTTTGCTATCTTCATCTCTTCTAATTTTTTACTTGTCTCCACCTCTATAGTTTTTCTTCTCTAGATATCTACTAGCAATATGACCAACCTCATTGCAATTAAAAAACATGATAGGTAACTTACGTTTGAATTTTATTTTACCTCCTTGAAATCTCCTTGCTTGAAGTGCTTAAAGTTGTTCTACATTCTCCTCATCTATATCATTGACACTGGAAACATATTTTACCTTTTTTTCTTCTTCTTCTCATTATGTTCATTCAATGACAGCTTAGCTTTGAAAGTAGATTCAATATTATTAGATTTGAAGTTATCAAAATTCAATAGCTCAAAAGTAGTGAGCCTACCTACTAGACCTTCAAAAGTTAGATTAGAACCTGGTATACATCTCAGTTCTTGTATTGCATAAACTCTAATAACATAGATGGGCAGCAATGTGCTCAAAATTTTTCTTAATATAGTCTCATCATCTATTTGACTAATAGATCCTCTTATAGAATTAACTACATATTTTATCCTAGAGAAATATTGAGCAACATTCTCACCTTTTTGCATTCTCATATAATCAAACTTACCTCTAAGACTTTCAAATTTGACTCTTAGAACATTTGTGTCTCCTCGATAAATGGTGTGAAGAGCATCCCACATATTATTTGCACTATCACAACCCTTGATGTCATCAAACTTGGCATAGCTTAGGGCAGAGGCAATCCCCAACATTTCCTAGTTGTATTCTTTCTTCTTTTTAGATCTTCAATACTTAGGGCTCCAACAAGATTGACATGCTCGGTGGTGATGATAGAATGTGCATGATCTCCAAGACCTCCTAGGTGTAGGTTCATTAGACTTTTCCATGTACGTAAGTTACATCTATTAAGCTTGGGTAACTCTCTTTTTCACATTTTGATATTTTGCTTGAAGTACCTTCAAACTAGTCCTCTTAAGAAGATGTCTCTGATACCAATTGTTGGAATTTTTTAGAATAACTAAGAGGGGGGTGAATTAGTTATCCAAGGTCTAGATGTACGAAAATTTTTTTTCACAGCTTAGTAAACCCATATCCATAAAACATATTCATCATGCATGCATCCATTGGATTATACAATCACTTAAACTTGAAGGTTATTGTCAAATCAACTTTGCAGAAATATAAGCATGAAACATAATAGATTCAATAACACACTTGACATAATGATTTTATGTGGAAACCCAATTTGGAAAAAATCACTAGTAACATGCTACTCATTCTCACTATTCTAAAGTGATGCCATGTGAAAGGCCAACCTTGTTAAAGGTTACAATGCGCACTATTAAACGTGACCTAGTTAGAGGATTTCAATCACCCTGTTAGGAGTGAGCCTTGTTAGAGGACTTTAGATCATTCACTTGGAATGTCACCCAGTTAAAGGATTTACAAATGACTATTAGGTCAACTTTAATCTAAAGGATTTTCCCTAGACTGGTAAAATGATTAGAAAGTAATAGTAAGGCTTGATTTGATAACAACTTACAATACACTTGAAGATTACAGATCTCTATTTTAGTCCTCCATTCTTCTTGGCTTTCACACACTTCAACTTTGATAGCTTGTTCACCCTTCAAGCATCCATACCCTTAAGCCTTCTTTCTTTGCTTGCCAATAGTAGTCTCTTTTGTTCAATCTCTAATAAAACAATACATTAGAATCCCTTTCTTCCTTAGGTTCTCAAGCATTACAACCTCTACTTCTAACCAGCCATCTCTATAAATAGAAAATTAAGATCTTTTGCCATTCATTCTCTATCATCTAGTTTAGGGTAAGGTAGGATTAGGTAGGATTTAATGAATCTACCCATCTTTTTATTTTAACCCTTTTGAAAACTTCTCCTTCAATCCTCTTTGAATTCACTAAAAAATGGTTTACCATGAATTCTATGCTATAAACTCATCATGTTATCTTCCACACACTTCACAAAATTCAAGAAAACAAAATACTTGGCTTAGATTTGCCAAATCCATAATTTAAAATGAATACTAGCACTCAACATCAATATGTTGTTACTCGATTTCCATACTATTCTTCTACTCATCATCAACTAGATCACTCGACAAACACTAATGTTTACTGGTGCTCAATATCAGCTAAACTTTACTCGGCTTACACTATGTCACTTGGCATACACTGAATTTTGACTTTTCTTGGCTCCAATTGATTTTTTGCTCGGCACCTATTATCCACTCAACCTTTATTTGTTCTTCTAGAATTTGTAATTGCATCCAACCTTTTCAACCTTAAGTAGATAATCAATGCACTATAGCATCACTTTTGTAACTGATCTTTATACTCCTTTTTCATACCATAACTCAACCTTTTATCTAGGTGCTTTTGTTATCTCATTTGATCAAACCCTCCTCATTAATCAAGAAAATGATAGTACTCAAATCAACTAAGTAGTTGTCTTACCAGTAAGTAGCAGGTTTGACATTAGTGACAAAACAATTATTGAAACACATTCTCATACTTGTATCAATCTATTTTCAAAAATTAATATTGGTGGAGATATTATACAAAAAAAAGGAAAATGGAATGTCTACTTAGGGTGAGATAGTGTACTTGATGGTTACTATAAAGAAACAAATGATTACATCTACCTAGTAAGAGGGAGATAGTATTGAGAGAGATAATATAAGTTGAATACAAAGAAAGTGATCAAGAGGGAGCCATAAGGATGAGTTGATTGTCTTTTGATTAGAAAAAAAACTTTGTAATCTATATAGAAGATAAAAATTACTGATAGAGGGAGAGATTTTAATACAAGGAATTATTTTATTTTTGGTATTATTATTGGTTGTATTGGTTATATTAGTTTTCCATCAATTCCAAAGAGGGAGATTGTTGAAAATAGATTGATACAATTATGAGAATGTGTTTCAATCGTTGTTTTATCACTAATGTCAAACCTACTACTTGTTGGTAAGACAACTGGTTAGTTGATTTGAGTATTGTTAGCCATTTTTATCCCTCTCACCAAAATCTAAATCTTAAATGGAAAACATGTCTATCAGTCAATTGATGATTTCAAATTTGAAATTTCCACATAGGGTCAAACACATTATGTTTCAACCCTCATTTTCCTAATTCTAACCTTAAGCTTTCATGATTTTCATGTTATATCTCATAAAAAATTTAAGTTGTGACCACGTAATTGTTCTTTGATTTCCCAGTTGTAGGCTATAGGAACTTAACACTTAGGTAAGCTATGAGGGGCGAAAAGAACTAGGTCTATAGTTAGCACATCTTTAAATCAATTCATGCTAGCTTGAGGTTCCTGGTTGCAATGGTGCAAAGTTAACTCCAATAGATAGATTTCATGTGGATTGTAAGGTTTCTAGTGGTCAAGCTTAACTCAAGATCAAGGCAACGATGCAAAAATTCCCTTTATCACTCATTCATAGGGTTAAGGCACTCAAGTAATGATAAGCTATGCCTAAACAATTGATGTTTAAATTTTGGCTTCATCATACAATCGTAATGGGTTAAGGCTGAATCGTGATCAAGGCCATGACACTGCTTTTTCCTTCATTCTACATGTTCACAGGGTTAAAATAGTTAACTAGAATTTAGGTAGTGATGGAGAAATTCCCTTTTGTTTGCATGGTCATATGAGTTTAATGCTAACCTTGGATTAAAGTTGTGAAGTGGTGGAGCATTACGAGTCACATTATCATTGAGGTTAATGGCTAATCATGGGTTAGGGTCATAGAGTTGAGGCATGGTGCCATATGAATGACCTTGATGATGTGGAAGTACTTGATTGGTCAAAGTACTAACAAAAATGGTAAACTATGATCTTTCCTTGGTTGTCCAATCTCCCAAGATCAATGCATGTCACTTTGTTGCTATAGAAAAATATATGATGAAAATGTAAAGTAACATAATGACAAGATGACATTTGTCCTAGGGGGCCTAGGTGGAAAATGAGTGATGGTGGCTAGGTTCACAGTTTCGCAAGGTCATTGACATTTGATGTTAGCCAGGAAAGCTGTGGTGATGATGCAAAAGGTTAGAATCATGTAGTCACTGGGTCACAATAGTTAGTGAAATGTTAAAAATAAGCTATGAAGTAGCGAGAGATAATTGGTCACAGTTCATAAGAAATAATAGCTGATGAAGAAAGGTGGGTTTGAAGCCATGATCACAGGAAGTCAAGGTCAAACATGAAAAATAGAAGAGTGATTGGGTGATAGAATGATAAAATATGGTTAGACCATGTGGAAAAGCTTGAAGATTGACTCCATTAGACTAATGACATGGCTAGCTTGGCATGTTGATAACAAAGCAAGAAAACTCTTTGATGGAAAATTTGATCTTCTTAATCATCTACCAGTTACTTTCAATGTTCCCCATGCCTAATAAATGTAAAGGAACACTCCATTGCTGCTTGGTTATTTATTTACCTAGTAGAACGATAATAGCTATCATTATTGTCTTCTCAAGGTTTTGTTTGGTGAATGATATGATATTCCTACATCTGAATGTGTACCATGATTAGATCTTTCCCAAATTTGTAGTGACTATTCTTTGCAACCTTAAATGCAATTGTTTTGCTTTGCCTTAGGGTAGAAGCTATCTAAGTTATGCTTGCACTATAAAAGAAGATTTTGTAACCCTTCTTAGGGTTGGTCATTTCTTCTCTGATTCTATAACAACAATATTCTATACTTTGTTAGTGCAATTTCCTTTTGTCTACAATTGAATGTAATCTTTTACTTTACCTCATTCTCCTATCGATATTAGTGCTAAATCTTCTAGCCTCTATTGGTGTTTTGTTTTCATTCTTCAATTTGCATAACAATATCTACTCTTGTCTTTGAATGCTATAGAGTGATGTTCATTCCTTGTGGATTTCATTTGGTTTCTAATATGTATGTAACTATTGGATTAATAAAAAGGTTGAACTAGTGTATTTTGAGGTTATCTTGATGAATAGTGCATTATTAGGTAGAGATATGGCTGAACAAACTATTTTGGTGTATCAAACCCTTTAAATTAGATTAGGTAGTATTATTTCATGCATTCCTTCTCCCTTTTCTTCTCAAAGAGTAGTTAGGTGCACCCTGATAGTAAGGAAGCCAACGTTCTCTAGAGAGTCAATCTCATAGTTCAAGTCCCATAGCTTGGAGATTGTTTCCATATTTCACAAGGCTTCCTTTAGGTAAAAAATTTAGGCAAGGGTACAAGATTTTGTAATAATAACTATTATCATTTGTTTGATTGATGAAGAGGTTTTGATCAAATGAGATAACAAAAGCACCTAGAAAAAAGGTTGAGTTGTGGTATGAAAAAAGAGTACAAAGATCAGTTAAGAAAATGATTCTATAGTACATTGATTACTATTTAAGGTTGCAAAGGTTGGATACATTGAAAAAGTCTAGAAGAACAAGCAAAACAAATTGAGTCTGCCAAGCTTGACCAAGTGGATAGTAGGTGCTGAGAAAATTTAGTGCAAGTTGAGTAGAAAATTAGTTGGAGCTGAGAAAAGTGAAAATTCAGTGTATGCCAAATGATACAGTGTAAGCCAAGTAAAGTTTATTGGTGCTCGACATCAACTAAACTTTATTTGGCTTACACTATATCACTCGACATACACTTAATTTTGACTTTTCTCAGCTGCAACTAATTTTTTGCTCATCTTGCACTAACTTTTCTCAACACCTATCATCCACTTAGTCAAGCTTGATAGACTCAATTCTTCTTATTTGTTCTTCTAGACTTTGTCAGTGTATCCAACCTTTGCAACCTTAAGTAGATAATCAATGCACTATAACATCATTGTCTTAACTAATCTTTGTACTCTTTTTTCATACCATAACTCAACCTTTTATCTAGGTGCTTTTGTTATCTCATTTGATCAAAACCTCCTCATCAATCAAAAAAATTATAGTACTCAAATCAACTAATTATAGAACCACATGGTTTAGGTGCAAAGAAAATCCTACCTAAGAACCCTAGAATATATGCTACTTGGAAAACCTTTGAAAGTCTGATAATCCATGTGCATAGATCTATCCAAGTATTTTTCTAGATCTACCAAAGGTTTAACAATCAGGATCTATACTCCAAGGAATGCAAGCATGAATTAGGCATTGATAGATCTTTACGATCGAGCATAGAATCTATTTGAAAACCCCTAACTTGTCAGTTCTTGTGAGATCTTTTTTGTGAGAAAGGGTTTTGAGACTAAGCCGATTCACTTGGGTAGATCTATACTTGAATTTTCTTCATTTTTGTCATACTAGTAAAAATGTTCTTGAACATATACATGACATTGCTTCATCATTGAAAAGCCAAACCTCCCCATTCTTTTTATTCCACAAATTTTCTTTATTCTTTGTGGAACCATTTGAAATTACTTCATGTATCACTATCTTCTATCAAAACTTGTCTACTCTTAAGAATTAATCTTATATGCTACTTCTATAAAAACCTTCTCAAAATTTGTACTAATTATCAAAATCTAAAAAAATGACATTTTGATCATCAAAACTTGTTATACGAGGATTTTCTATAGGTCCTCTTCTCCCTAAACTATCACGTGACCCTGATTCTTTCATTTCAAAACTCTAAAATTATCATACAGTAATATGCCAATTTATTAGTGAAATTTTATCATTTGAAACTAGAATTTTGTCATTAAATATCCACATATTGTTCTATGGGGTAGAAATTTCTTCATCCAAGACTATAGGAAAATTATAAATTAAAGAGATTTTTTGACCTAGATTTATTCTTTGTCAAACCTATTCACTTTTTGAGATTAATCTATAACTTCTCTTGCTTTGAATAGTAAACTAGAAACACAATTTGTAAATTGAAAAAATATCAAAATACTGAAAAAAAGTAACCATCCTCACTAAAAAATTCTAAACATTACAATCTTAAATGAAAAAAATGATGAAATAGAAAGACAAACCAACTATTAAATACTCATTGGACACCATTTGTCCATTTCCTTTCTACAAGGACCTATTCATGCCTCCTTTCCCTAAAGGAGCAAAGATTCCTAAGTTTGACAAATACTTGGGTACTTCAAACCCATAGGACCAAATCCAAGAATTATATGATGTATCTATGGAGTTCATTCATGATGAAACATGTCTTAGGCATCTATTTCCATAAGGTTTAGGTGGATAAGCCATGGAATGGTTATCTAGATTACCCATAATTATTTAAACCTTTGATGGCCTTGCTAAAATTTTATTGCAATAATATTAATATAACCTATTGGTAAACCTAGTTGTCCTCCAAAAAGAGATATAAATAATGAATCGAAATGTTTGAATGAAGGCACAAATGCTACCAACATCTGGATGAATCATCATTGGATTGATAACCCTCCTTTGAATTGTGAGGTACAACTCCCTCATAGAAAGATTTACAATGAATTAAATATTTGGTTATGTCTTTTAATAGAAGATACAAAGTATTTTTAACATTCATCCATTAACATGAGATGAATGTGATTATTAGATTTGCAAATTGATAAATGAGAGAAGAACTAAAAAACAACCACATGACTATTTACCAAGTCTTTCACATAACAAAGGAAATTGAAGGAATTACATGACTTGTTATGCAAATTATGGGTTTATCAACCAAACACATACATAATTGACATAATTTTGTAGGAGTCTATTCCAGAATAGGAAATAAACAATCACATGATTGATTTGGAACATAAGAATAAATTTTCAGACCTCAAGATCTAACATGCACATATTCTTATTTATTTCAAAAAAAAACATAAAATAATAACCATAAGATTATCCTCTCCTTGCCAATACAATCAAGTTGTAGAAAATAAAAAATAAATCCTATTTATTCCACTATTACAATCGTTGGCCCAAAAAAATGTAATCTCCCTATTACTATAGTCAAAAGAATCTAGTAAGAAGAAGAACCCCCTCTCTATTATCATTTTGTATGTTTAAACTTATTTCTCTTTAGATGGTGGTTTTTAGTTATCAAAACTGATTCCCATAAATCATCTCCCTCTTGTTACTTTATAAAAATTTAATATTTCACTCATTTTAAAGTTTTGATTAGGTAGAAAATAGGTTTGAAGGGGACCCAAAACCCTAAACAAAAAGTAACAGAGGTAGAAACTGGTTTTATAGGGACTAGTAACCTAGAGTTTTAGAGAAAAATTTGAACGATGGTTTTACAAAGACTACCAACCAAGTGAAGCTAGTTTTACATTGACCAACAACCAACATAATTCAATAAAAACAATGAGAGCCAAAAGACTAAAAAGAAGACAGAAAATTATAAGAATTTGGCTTAGGCCAGAATTTACCCAAGAACTAAAGAACTCAACACAAGTACACAGTGGACCAAAATAGACAGAGTATGATCAGAATGATGATATTCATTCAATATGCCATCTTGAGAGTACACTAGGAGTGCTTGTATATAAAGGCCTCAGGAGAGCTTCTAGAATGCATAGAAGTTAGCAACATGATAAGTCATACAAATAGGCACATGTCCACTAGATATGGGTTATCCTCCATTAAGCATGAAATTAAGTGGAATGATGTGAGGATAAGCCTACAATGGTGTAGCACACAAATCAGTGGTGTAGACAACATGTGCTGAATCAAGAGTGCATATAACTATGTTGTCAACATGACAACTCAGTGAATGATGCAAACTCCTGTATTGTAGGCACCATGTGCATAATTAGAGTTGCATACATCAATGAGAGTACACAAACTCCTAAGTGTCTCACCTCAATAAACTTATAAAATAATACATTAACTTAAGTAAACTTAAGTAAGTGTAATAAGTAAATACTTATTTACACCAACAGCCCCCCTTAAGTGCAACTTAGGGGAATGCCCTTAAGCTTATGAAATCTAGGATGGAATGCAGGATGGGTCTCGATTACTAGGTCATGTTAGGTACCCATTTACATAATGATATGCAATCTCTCATAAAGTAGAGAAAGAGGGAAAACCTCATGGGAAAAACCCTCCCCCAAAAAGAGAGATAGATAAGGATGCATGGATGGATGGAGTAATCAAGACCCCCCATTACGACATACATCCAACATATACATCAGAGAATGATGAGAAGAGGAAGAGAGATAGGATAGGCTCCCCCCCCCCAAAAATAAATAAATAATGCCAAACAGTGACTGCTCCGATGAAGAAGTTGATCCAAGACTGTAGAATGGTGTTCCTCCCCTTAGGAAGAAACAATGCCAAAGATACAAATGAGATGCTTTTGCTATGTGTGGAAAGAATCCCATGGATAAGTGATGTCTTTGAAACCTACTCAACTGGCTAAAGAAGTTATCCCAAAGAACTGTCTGTCTTTGCAACTGATGAAGAACCCTGCTACAACTGCTGATCATAAGTATCCACAATCACTTTAACCTATGAGGATCAATCATGTAGAGAATGAACAAGAGGATCATATGGAGCCCTCATGAAAACTAAAGAAGGTAATTCTACATCAAGAAGATGAGGTAGATCATCAATATTGTCTCCCAAATCTATCATTGAACCTGTACCTAGAAGACTAGATGTAACCTGCTATTCTGGACCTATCACTGTGGCTATGTATGCATGCTGACTGAACTATGAAGTGACCTCTTGCTGCAACTATCGATAGAACCCCATGTGTCTGAATCTATTGAAGCACTATCGCTGGTGTCACTATCAGTTTCTACACTATATGATGTGTGAAGAGGATGAGAGGATAAGCTTGGTGAACTTTCCTCAAAGTATACATCCTTCTCCAAAAATATCTAATGTGTCTCAGGATCTAGAAATTTGTATGCCTTCACACTATCTTCATAACCAATGAAAGTACAAGACTAAGATGATTATGTCTTGCAACCCCTAGAAGATCTGTTTTCCCATGCAAGACAATTGAAGACTCTGAAGTGTGTCACAATAGGTTTTCTGCCTATGACCATGCCTCAAAAGAAGTTTTTCCATCTATGGTTGGATGAGGAGAACGATTAAGAATGTGAGTGGCACTAGAGATTGCTTCAACTTCTAATGATGGATCTAGAGACTTGGCATGGATCATGCAACTTGCCATAGACTTAAGAGTCCTAATCCTCAAAGTTGCAACATCTATCTTCTATGGACTGAATGCTGGAAAAGTTTGAAGATCAATGCCCTCATGTCTACAAAAGTCCATAAGTCTTCTATTCACATACATGCTTCCATTGTCCATTTGGAGTACTTTGATGGCTTTCCTAGATTTTTTTTCTACATGAGTCTTGAAGTCTAGAAATTTCTCCAACACTTCATTCTTATTATGAATAAAGTAGACCCAAGTGAACCTTGAAAAGTCATCAACAAAGGTAAGTATGTAGCAACCTTGTCTGAATGCAAAAGGACCTGCTAATATCATGTGAACCATCTATAGAACACCTAGTGCTCTTGAAGACTTCCCTTCTGGATGCATATCCACTGAATCTATTGAACATTCACCCTTAGAAAAGTTGATTTGAGGTAGACCTTTGAACATTCTATATGTGTAAAGTTGCTAAAGGTAGTAGAAGTCAAGATGACCATACCGCTCATGCCATAATTGCATGTTTGAATTTGATTGTGTTAACAAGGCCTTTGAAGGAGACTTGGGAACAAAATGAGAGACAGACTATAACCTTTTGTTATGATTCAGTTTCCCCACTGCAACCAAGGAGTCATCTTTAAGACTATGTAGTTTTACCAAGTCTAGAAGGAATTCAACTCTATGTCCATCTCCAAGGTGAGTGATTTGGTAGATTGAGAGGAGATTTGAAGTAAGGTTTGGAACATAGAGAACCTCTTGAAACTCTTCATTTTCCATTTTCACATTTCTTTTTCCTTCAACTTCCATTTTCCTATCATCTCCCATGAAGATGTACAGTACCTTGGATTGCTTCATTGAAGAAAAATCCTCCTTTGACGAACCCATGTGATATGAGGCACTTGAGTCAAATATCCATTCCTTTGAAGAGTTTGCATTTCCCATGAATGCTTGCCCTTTCCCCTTTGAATCTGAAGAAGACCCTTTATCCTCATAAGCATTAGGCAATGGAACATTATGTCTCTTCACAATGTTGGTCAACTCATCAATCTTTTTGAGAAAACACTGATACTCTTCATGACCCGATTTCTTGCAATAAGTGCACTTCTTCTTCTCCTTATTGTTGTCCCCTTTCTTGTTGGAATTTGAGGACTTTCCTTGTTGATTGGATTGTGATGTTGTCTTTTTTGCATCCTCAGATTTGTTCTTCCATTTCTTTTTATCCTTTCCTTTATTTGAAGACTATCTAGCTGAATGTTGAGAACCCTCATTGTTGGCCACCAATGCTTTAGATTGAGGTGATTTGAGAATCTCCATTAACTTCAACTTCTTTTCTTCATCATCCAATAGTTTAGCATATTCATCAAAAGTGATTTTCTTGTAGGCATGCCCTAAGGTAGTCTTTGAGGTGTTAAAAGAGGATACAAATGTGAAATATTCTAATGGCAGCTTGTTATGAATGAGATAGACCAGTCTGTCATCTTTGATAGAACTCCCAAAATCAGTAAGCTTTCTCTTAATTCATTCACCTTAATGATGAAATCATGCATGGAGTCATATGACTTAGGATCTAAGGAGATAAAGCTGATCTTCAATTTTGAAAACATCCTCTTTAGACACTTTACCATATAGGCTTTCGAGGGTATCCCAAGCTTCCTTCGATGTAGAAGACTTCTTGATTTGATACATGATCTTATCATATAAGCCTAAACATATATCACCTAGGGCTTTCCTATCCATTGCTACCCATGCTGAAATGTCACTTGCTGATACATTATCACTTGCTAGTTTAGGAAGAGTACCATCTACATATTGTGAAACTCCATTATGCATTAAGTGATACCACATTTTGATGGACCATGTAGCATACTTATGAGGAGTTAATTTAGGAAACTTAAAGTTTCCCATAATGTAGAAAATGAAAGAAAAGTGTAGAAAAGAGAGAACACAACACCAAGAACACCCCCCCTTTTCACTTAATCAAAACCCCCCCCCAAAATAGATGCTTTGGGCACTTTATCAGTAGTGCAATTACAATGAGCCACTTGCCAATTATGGCCTTCATGGTCTTCTAATTTTATTTGTTACAACTTCTTAAATGATTAAAAATTTGAAACTTTACAATGTGCTACAATTTTGAAGCATTATAATGCAAAGAAAGGCTCTATTGTTGAAAGTGACACTTTTGTCCACACAACCCTGCAATCCAATAGCGAATTTGGAAAGTAGATGAAAAATAATGCACTTCCAAAAAAATTAGAACCTGATTTTGACTCTAGATGTGCCCATACAGAGTGTTTGAAATTGCAAAATGTAGGATTATGCAGGTATAATTGCCAAAAAATGCAATTTCTGAACAATTGTGTACCAAAACCAAAAAATAGCTGCACCACTAAAAAATTTAGGAAATTTTACCCAATCAAAAAAAAAAATGCACCTGATTTGGAGTCCAGACATCTGAGTTATGCCCTCTCAAAGTCAGACTGCAAAAACCAAAATCAATTTGGAGAGGGGTTGCATCAGCAATTGATGGGGTTAAATTTGATAGTCATACAACTATTGTAGCAATTATAATTTGGCCTATTTTTACATCTTGATAGGTGTCAACTTTAAGCTCACAAATTGGTGACATTAGCATAAAAATGTGCCTTTATTGATGTGGTAGTACATATGGTACACATGGCCAACTGTACTGTATGAACGTACAAAAAAAATCATTGTGGCATGAGTACTGGTGTTGACTGGGACCACATGTGTAGCTAATTTATTGCTAATAGGGATTTGCAGGTACAAGTGGCATTCCACATTTCAGATAGGCAATGCGGCCGCATGTTTGATGACTATACTGTGGATGGGGTTTGACATGGGCAGTTTACTTGGTGACACATGTCAAGAGGTCACAAGCTATAGTCACTACCAATGTTCGATGGTTGCTCCACGTGGCAAGAGCGTAATGGTTGGGCCTTTGCGGATATGTCACATCGTAGGTACAGTGGAGGACGACCCAAATTGTTTCACCGTCAGGATGTAAAAAGGCTACCAGATTATATCAACATTTTGTCCCACATTCATGGGAAAGCACTTAATGCACTGTTTAAATTGAAATAGACACAGTCGATAAGATAAAAAATGAGCATTGTTGTATTGGCCTTGCTGGTGGTTTGATGCTCAACTTGTGGTTGCCAGCCGATGCCAGATTGTGTTGCATCTACCTAGAATAATGTGTGGCCACAATCACTTGTAGGGTGTATAGGTCAGGTGGGAGAAATTTGTAGTTGCCTGCAGATTTATTCGGTAAACCCTACGAATTAATAAAATTTGACAAAAATATATAGAGCTGAGCTGGGGTGTCACGACCTAGTTCGGCCAAAAAAAATTTCTCTACTTGTTCAACTAATCCAAAAATAAATTTTAGAGATTAAATTGAATGCAGATTTGAACAATAACAAATTAGATCAAATAAATGATCATACTTGAACTACAAATCGGGGCCTCCGGGTTCTGATTTGCAATTTTTTTTGCTTCATGATCAACTTTCACCTAGTATAGGAAAATTTATAGTCGATCTTCACCAAATCAACACTCCGGATGCAATGGTGAGGTCAGATCTAGCTCTAGACATTCTCAATTTTTGAGGATCCTCTAGATTCGGGTTGAGATGTTGAAGCATGAATGGTCTCTAATGGCTATGTGTAGAGAATCTCCCTCAATGCTTTGATACCATGTAAGAATTTGGCTTAGGCTAGAATTCACCCAAGAACTAAAGAACTCAACACAAGCACACAATAGACCAAAATAGACAGAGTATGATTAGAATGACAATATTCATTCAATATGCCAGCTTGAGAGTACATTAGGAGTGTCTGTATATAAAGGCCTCAGGAGAGCTTCTAGAATGCATAGAAGTCAACAACATGATAAGTCATACAACTAGGCACATGTCCACCAGATATGGGTTATCCTCCATTAAGCACAAAATTAAGTGCGATGATGTGAGGATAAGCCTACAATAGTGTAGCACACAAATCAGTGG
This sequence comes from Cupressus sempervirens, assembly GCA_028749045.1. Classification (NCBI taxonomy): domain Eukaryota; kingdom Viridiplantae; phylum Streptophyta; class Pinopsida; order Cupressales; family Cupressaceae; genus Cupressus; species Cupressus sempervirens. Next base: position 351,781,305 of record CM053790.1, read on the forward strand.
TCTAGACATGTGCTAAATTAGGAGTGCGGATAACTGTGTTGTCAACATGACAACTTAGTGAATGATGCAAACTCCTATGTTGTAGACACCATGTGCATAATTAGAGTTGAATACATCAATGAGAGTACACAAACTCCTAAGTGTCTCACCTAAATAAAGTAATAAAATAATGCAAAATAATTAAATAATGCATTAACCTAAGTAAACTTAGGTAAGTGTAATAAGTAAATACTTATTTACACCAACAAAACTTAAACCGAGTCTTTAATAACTCTAGTGATAAAAGAGCCTAAAACATTGACCTCTTTGAGAGAGTCATGAATTCTCTTCATAGCTTGATCTAGAGGTTAACTTTCTTGGTGCTTTCTTTGGTGTGCCTACTTGAACCACCATCCAACATCAGAGCATGATCAGTCAAAGTCTCTTCATCTAGAGAGGCTTTCCCTAATGATGCAACATTAACCAAGATGGACTAAGTAAAACCCTACATTCCCATTTCATTGTCCTTTATTAACTTCTTGAGGGAGGCTCCATACTCCTGAAGTTTAGTTGGAATGTTCACAACTAGAACGTCCAACTCTATCCACTTCTTTCTATCCTCAACTAGCTTCTCCTATATACTCAGGGTCTTTTCCTACAAGGAGGAAACAAAAACATGGAATTTTTTTATTTCATTGTATAACCAATTGTCTAGCTCCATCCCAATATTGGCTTTGTTTAAAAATTATAGTCTATTGTCATCATCTTTTTAATCCTGAGTCTCCTTAGAAACCACATTCAATTAAGGCATTTCCTTGAGTTCCTGGGTGTGGGAAGTGGGTTTACTAGGATTGGTATCATCATGGTTGTTATTGGCCAAAGGAGTATCAACAGATAAAGGATCAAGGGTAAGGGTAGCAATAATAGGAGTAACAACAGTCTCCATTTCCTAAATGTGGGAGGACTAGTTGAAGGTCTCAATAATGCCTTTAGTGCTGGTATCCTTTGAATATTTCATACCCTCCATTTTCACCAAAATTTTACTATCCTCATTGATGGTAGTCTCTTTGGTTTTCAAACTAGAGATATCTCTTTTAATTATTTTATGCTTTGAGGAGGGAAATAAGTCCTTACCCTTATATAAGAGGAGTGCTTACCATACTTGCTAATAGTGATCAGGGAAGAGAGTAGAGAATCAAGAGCCGAGGTATCATCCAAACTTAAAATGACATCCTTATTCTCAGAGGAACACCCATCACTTATGGTCTGGGTTGTGTCATCATCCAAGGAACATTGACCACTACTTTTTTTTTTCAGCGAAGAGTCAACAACAATTTCATTTTTTCTTGGCAAACCTTCCCCTTCACTCTCTCGTTTGCTACTAGAGATAGAAATAGAGTGAGTAGTGAAAGAACTCATTGGTAAGAAAGATGAGACCCTCATGGATAATAGGTCTAGAATCCTTTTTCTTATGGGCTTTAAACCCATCAATGAGAGACTTCACTAACTAGTAAGGGAATGGAATTCTTTTCTTGTAGCAGAAATGATTTAGAAAACAAAGAGATAGAGATGAACTCTAGAAACCATACCATCCCAAATGAAATACGTCCACACACAAGTGAGAACCTCTTGCAAGATATCCTTAATTTGAAAAATGTCATACAAATTACCAACCTTAACCAATTTTGTATCCTCCTGTTCATTTGTAGGAAAACGCTTGACTGCCTCTTCAAAAGATTATTTTATTTTTTCTTTCGGTAGCCCTATAACTTCAGGAACCAACTAATCATTAATGGTGAACTATCTACCATAGAGGATAACCTTGTCTCCATCCCAAGCTTTGTAGAAGCTATCTGCCACATGAGATTTGTGACCATGAAGTTTCTCAATGAAACTGGTCACCTTTCCCATCTCAAGTTGATGCTAAACTTCTTTCTTCCTTTTCTAGTTGTGTCACTTCTCAAGTTCAAATTTTTTCACTTCCCCACCCATATTAATAGAGATAGTTTTTTGTCGTATGCTATGACTAAAAAAATATAGAGAGAAGTGCCAAGAAAATATTTTCATATTACTTCTTGAAAGCCCAAAAAAACCCCACAATCGATGTGAGGTTTTGACAGACATGCAAGAACAAAATCCTTTCCATTTAAAATAATAAATGGAAGCATTAATGATTTGATAAGTGGAGGCCATAGGCATATCAAATATTTATCTTCCCTTCTTGAGATATGTCTCTCTCATAATTACCATTTTCAATTAATACATCATCTGTGCTTAGCTTGTCAGTCTACAGGATAATATCATTACTTTGAATTGCCAGGTTGGCCATCCAATCTACCAGCATGTTTGTCTCATGGTAATTATGAGAAATGAACACATTATGAAAAAAAGTTGTCTTATTTAGGTTTGCTAAGGAGGTTAGAAATTTTTGAAGTAGGGTCCTATTTATTGGTTATGATATTGACAATATTCCTTGAGTGACCTTCTAGCCAGAGGTTCCTGCATCTAGTATCCTTAGCCATCTTGATTGTGTAATGGGCCCCAACCATCTCAACTTTATGAATTGAAGTTATACTAAGGGGAATTTATTGAGCCCTTATGATATTGCAATTACAATCCCTTATGACACCCCCACAACTAGCCTTGTTAGGGTTCCCTTTGGAGGCCATGTAAAAATTAGCTTTAATCCAACGATGGGGAGGAGATAAGTAGATGGAATTTTCCCTCAAATTATCCTTTTTAACTATGCAAGTTTGACTAGGATGCTCCATGTTGAGATTAGATGATGGACCAAAATGAGAAATAAAATTCTCCTTTAAGTTTATGATAATCCTTTTACCTATGACCTAGGAGGGGGTGTTGGTATCTCTAAAGATTCTATCATTCCTTTCTTTCCATATACCCCAACATATGTGGGGGAAAGAGTACATCCAGAGGGTGCTAACAAGTTCACCTCTAAAGGGACCACACCAACTTAGAAAACTGTCAACAATATTCTTTTGAAAGGTCCATTGAATTTCCTAGAAATTCAAGATTTCCTTCCAAATATCCCTAGGATAGTAGTGGTGAAGAAAAATATGTTTGACAGGTTCCACGTCCTTCTTGCAAAGACAATACCAATTGGTAATGATCATCCCTCTTTTTCTAAGATTGTCTATCATGAGGATTTTTTTCTATTGAATAATCCAAAAGAAAATCTCAATCTTAGGAGTTAAACGTTTGGTCCAGGCTTCAACCCATGGGAGATCAATTATCTTTTTGAAAAAAGGGAGGAAACTTTGAAATTACCACTTGGATGAAGAGCCCAGATGACCTTGTCTTGGGAGTTGGGATTGATATAGGTGGAGAAAAGAGAATTTTGGATTGGATGAAGATTAACATCTAGAGTAGTAAGGTCCACCCATCTATTATTATCCCAATAGTCAAATACTTTATCTTCGAAGTTGGCTTTGCAGTAACCATTGATATGAACATTATTGCAAAAAAAGTTTAGGGGAAAGTCCAATAATCATCCTCCTAGAAACAAATAGATTTACCATCACCCAACGTCCATTTACAACCTTTGGTCAGGATATTCTTTGAAACTTGGAAAACTTTCCAAATGGAAGAGACATTCTCTAAATGATCATCAAATAAGAAACTATTCAAAGTGGGAGAGTGTTGAAGATATTTACTCTTCCATATTTTACTCTAGTCCTTGTCTTCATTGAAAACTCTCCAACTTTATTTAGCCAGGAAGGCTTTGTTCATATCTCTGATAGGTCTAATGCCCAATCCTCCAAGATTCTTGGGTTTGCAAATAGAGTTGCAAGCAATGTGAGGAAGTCTTTTTTTGTTCTCTGTCCTAGGCCATAAATTTTTTCTTTGAATTCTATCCATAGCTACAACATACTTAATCAACATTTTGAACAAACTAAGAGCATAGATGGAGAGACTTTGGAGGCAAGATTTAAGAAGAACAATTTTTCTAGCTTGACTCAACAAATTTTCCTTTTATCCCACAAGTTTTTTGTTGTGTTTGTCAATGAGCATTTCCAGGTGGTTTGGAACAAGGGGGGAGACCTAGGTATAATCCATGGAGGGAAGCAATGACACAACCCAAAATCTTAGAGATTTTATTATGTCTTTGGAAGGAAGTATTCAAAAAGAAGGTCAAACTCTTCTTCCAATTGATAAGTTGACTAGAGGCTTGAATATAGAGATTTAAAGCATTCCTATAACTCCTAGCTTTCATCATCATCGAAAGCCCCATTAGAATTGTGTCATCCACAAACTATTCATGAGAACTAGCATTAGAGATAGAAGAGGGGTAGAGGCCATGTATGCTACCTGGAACATTGAGATGCTTAATATATCTTCCCAAAAAATCTTCCATAATTATAAATACAAAAGGAGAGATGGGATCCCCCTACCTGAGCCCTCTTGATGAAGAAAAGAAGTTGGAAGAAGAGCCGTTGACCAGGACAACCAAGGAAGCTATTGAAACAAGCTGAGAAATGAGATGGATACATCTATTACCAAAACCAAAGGACTTTAAGATCTTGAATAAGAAGCTCTAGTCAACATGGTCATAAGCCTTATAGAGATCTAGCTTCATGAGGAACCCTTGGTTAAGAGAAGACACCATAGAATGAATGTTTTCATTAACAATAATAATTGTATCCAGAATTTGTTGACCTAGGACAAAGCCACTCTATTAAGGGGAAATGATGTCCAAGAGATAGCCAGGGTTCTCAGGGTAAGGACCTTGGAGATTATTTTGTTAAAAAAGTTACAAAGATTGATAGGGTGGAAAGCATCCAAAGAGTTAGCCCCAACCTTCATAGGAATGAGAGCTAGACAGGTAGAATTAAGTTCTTTTAAGAGGCATCTAGCTCCAAAGAATTTATTGACAACATCACAAACATCTTTACCAAAAATGTTCACACATTTTAAAGTTACTAAAGATAATAACAAACATTTAGTGAATTAAAATGAAGCCCATATGTATTCTTAGACAGGTGACACATGTTGATAAGAAAGTGTTGTCATCATCTTATGACTATCCATGATAGTTATGATTGTGTTGTACTCAATTGATCATACCTTTTAATCTGTAAATAATTTTGCAAAACCATTTAGTGATAATCTAGAGAATTATGTTCCTCCAACTATAACCAAAATTTAGCTAAATCCAATAGTAGGATTAAAATTTATGCCTCTACAACATGGCTTTTTTTTTGGCTTGAACAAATTCATGGTTTCTCATTTACTTGATAGAATTGTATACAATCCATTATAACTTTTTAAGCTGACCATATTTTGAAAATTGCAGCATTGATTATTAATAAAATTTGATTTTGGGAAACATATCCAAATATTAGAAAGTTCCAATGGTGGGGCTAAAATTTATGCCCCCCTCACAGAGATTTTTTCCCTAGTCTTTAGAAAATATGTTGTTATAGGTTGTTGCTGTTAAAACTAAAAAAATTAAACCTTTGAACTTGAACCCAGACATTTTGAACCTTCAAACTTGAACCTATAAATGTGAACTTTTGAAATTGATGATTCTGAACTACATTCATGGTTTGGGGATCTTGAGTCACAATTAGATTTTAAATATGAACTTGGATCTCCACTTTCAAACTAGTGAACTTGAACTTTGAACTTGAATTATGTCGTTCAAGGTTCAAGATCAATAGGATAACTTATCAACCTAAAAGTTTGAAGAATTTTTTTGAATTGTTTGACTAGTTGGTTTTTTAAATTGTTGAACTCTTTAACCTCAAGCCTGAACTTTTGAACCTGAATTTAGATTTGTACCTATGGACTCTTGCACTTTGAAACTTGAACCTTTTGCAATTGATGAACCTAAACTTGTACTATTAAACATGTGGATTTTGAACCATGAGCATTCAAAATTTGAAGTTCAACTTTGGGTTATGAATTTGCATTTTGAACCTTTGAACTCTAAACCTTGAACCTATGAAACCAAGTTTAAAATTTGAACTTTGAATTTTGAACTATTGGTTCAAGGTTCAATTTTAATACCACTGGATAATAATATCCCAAGCATAACTTCACATAGCTATCATTAGCAAAAATATTTATAAGTCATGAGAGTTTTTGGGATTTTTTCTCCACGTGGCCAAAATTTTAAAGTTTAAAACTTGGGTGTTGAAAGTAGGCTAGTAGCTAGCTGTGATAGGGGACATAGACCACAAGAGACATAGAGAATCTAGCAATCTATTATATAAGACCAGTTTCTAGCCATTGGGAGTAGAGTCATTATTTCATAGAGAAAAGGGAGCTACTTGTAGAGAGGGTAAAGCGGTAGGAGAAACAACACCAAAATGCCAAAGAGACAAACTAGACTAGGCACAACAAAACTTGCAAGACTAAAACTTATATACAAGTATGTACAAAAGAGAAGATCTCACCATTAGAAATAAAGTTATGAAAAAATTACATAAACCCATTTATTGGTTACAAAAATAATGAGCCTTTCTAAAATAATGGGGCTCATTTGAATGAAACAACCCAATACAAACTCCATTTGGAAAACTCTCCACTTTGACAACCCAAGATGATTATTTGTAGGAACCTCATGAATCCAATAGCATGCCCAAAAATCCACATCTCATCAAATATTTTTTGATTTTTCATGACCTCTTTATATAAAAAATTCAGACAATCTTCAATCTCTAGATGAAGAAGAAAATGTTCCAAAATTTTAAAGGAAAATACTATATCATTAACAAAATATTTCTAGCATATGGATTAACCTTGGCACATGAGAACATTTTAACATTTAAAATAAAAATTACCTCCAAGTGATCTTCAAGTTTTGTAGCTTGGACCAAGTTCAACAAACTTGATCATTCCCAAATTGTTTAGCAAGGTCAGAAATTTTATCAAAACCAAATTGATCAGCATAGATACTCTTCTCAACTAGAAAATATACACCATTAAGCTCACCTTCTTGGACCCAAGCTGCATTGAAAAACTTCCTTGATTTTTTGGCCCAAAAGATGAATGTATTTTTACTTGACCAACAACAATTCGTATCACTTGCTTACCCATGGAATACATGATAGCAATACAATCTATTTTTCTATGAGTGTTTCCCAACCTTAATTATCACAACATTTCTATATATGAAGGAACAAGACATACCCCAAGCAATGTCTTCTTCTAATAGTTTTGAAAATTTCATAAGATGAAGATTGATATCTTTATTACTAACAATCAAACCAGTAGTATGTAGGAATTTAATGAGAAGACCATTATGACCCAAGAGCCAAGTCTCATCATAATTCTCTAAATTTTCAAAGGTTTCACACACATTTCTTTTCAAATATTTTATAACCTCATATTGGAAGGAGTGATGCTCAAGAAGATAAAAAAATATGCTTCAAGATATTTAATGCTTTTAGCAAAATGACCATCATTTGAAAAGTGATTTTCAGATTTATCATTATGTTGGAGAAGAGATCCACCTCACTAAACATATGATCCAACCTCACCATTCTTGGTAGAAATCTAATCTGAAAATTCCTTGTCCACACTCGTGACTTGAAGAGAATTAACACCTGACTGTCTTTTTCTAAAATATTCTCGATTGGTATATAGCAAAAACTGCTTTATAACCCCCTCTTCACAACAAAAAGAATCATGCAAATTGTTTGACATTTTTTGCAGATGCAACAATTCATTAATTAGATTGTCATCTTGCAGCATATTTAAAATTATCTCTTTCAATCAAATTTTCAGAAATGGAAACATCTTTATTTGAGTATGATTGAATCTCATATTCAACACAATCTCCTTTTAATAGGCATGTTTTAAAATGAGATCCTTCACCCTAAAAATATAATTATTCTTCTATGGGATGATTAGAATTTTTTAAACATAAGGAATCATCCTTCTCTATTCTTTCAACAAAACTAACATACTCTGGAAACATGCTGATCTAAAAGCTTGCATTTTTAAGATGATCTTTAATGCCTTCAAAACTAATTTTTTCCCACTTCTAGTTGAAGAAAATAACACTCAGACATTCCCATAGAAAAGAATACATTTTTCTCATAATCAACACTTTTGATATCACCATTTTAAAGAGAATTTTCAGCATTCAAAACATCCACAGAATAAAGATAAACTTCATCATTCTTTGCTGAAACTAAATCTGAAAATTCTTCATTCAAAATAGAAATATGAGATGAATTGATACCTAAATTGCTTTGATCAAGGGATTTACCTTGTTTAATAGTTGATAAGAACTCGTGTGCAATTTATTCCTCACAAAGAACACCATTGTCCCAACCAACCAACAACTCTTGGGGCTGCAATACTTTGACAACATGATCCTTTTCTTTCTCCATGTTCATTTCAACATTCTCCATTCCAAGAGAAGAAATGGATTCTTCATCATTTGATGGGGAATCATGTAGCAGAAGGTTTACTTGTACATACATCTCTTCTTCTTTCCATCCAACACATATGATGAAGAATATCTAAACTCTTCAGTTTTAGCTTTATTTGAACTTTCCTTTAGTTGCTGATTATGATTTTGAGGTGCTACTAATTCTAATATTGCTGGAGTACGATCTTGTTCTCAAAGAACCAACAAATTGAAATATACCGATTCTTTATTTTCTAATGTTTCCTTTGGTATCTCTATAGAAACAAACACCTCTTGTTTAAGGCCCTTGAGTTGATAATACCTTTCATGCATACATTTTAGTAGCAAGGCAGATCTATGACCTTCAGAAGGATTTAATCCATTCTTTTTAGTTTCACAAATACCTCATGTAAATGCATTATAAAGATATTTCAATGTTTGATCATTGTCAATATTTAACTTATAAATTGAGTTATAGGTTTCTTTCTAATTTGTTTTATTGGTTAGACTTATTTCTCACTCAGTACTAAGAAATTTTGAAGACAAAAAACTTGTGGGGGCAAGAACTTTATCATCATCAATTCTTAGTCCTTATTTAAGTTTTAATACTTTATTCTTATGAGCTTGCAACTAATTTGTTTCTTTGTCAAACTTCAACTTGTGAAATCTTGCAAAAATGTTTCCCTATAATAGAGAAGATCCACGATCATCTTCAATGCTCAGATTGATTTTGACAACACAAAAAATACCTTTTGTACATTCATCCAAGGAGTCATGCAATACTTTATCATCCGTTTGAAGAATCTCCAAAATCTTTGGATTTGGTCTTTTCCCCATTCTTGCAACTTTTTTTTAAACTTGTATAATGGTTTAACAGAGCCACTAATATCTCTCTCACAAATATAAAATAAAAATTGAGGATCCAAATGTTAGGTAATGCTCTTTGCTTCCAAGTCCCCAACAGAGTCACAAAAAATGTGTTGGTAAATTGATTTTTCCTCCAAAATTAAATACAAATAATGACTCAAAATACCCGAATGCAGGAATAGGTGCTACCAACACAACCAACATACATCATCCAATAAAAATGGGTGATCTCTATAACACAAAAGAAAAAGTGGAAGAGCCTTTCTTGACCTTCCTTCAGAGATGGAGAAGGGTATACTTGAGATACTCTAGATAGATCCTTGAGAATGAAAAAATAGATATCTTCATAAAAAACTCCATTAATGAATTGAACTAAAATATCCAACTACAAGGGTCATCTTTGTTTGAAAAAATGGTAAAAAGTACTATAAGGATAGAAAATATAATGATAAAGATAGGGGATATATCTTTGTTGAAGGAAACCAAACAAGGATTTTATTTGAACAATGATAAGAAAACGTATTGGAATAAAAACCATGATGTTGTAAATGATGGAGTTACAGACGTTGAAAATCCTAAAATAAACAAGTCTGTCTTTAATCTAAAAGCAACATGCAAGAAAATATGGCTACTAAAAAATGTCACATCCACACCCAAAACACCTGGAAATATATTCAAATAAAAACCTTGGGCAACAAGATCTAAACACAAATTTTCACCTCTTGGAGAGTTTTCTACAAAAAAAATTATCGCAGCATCTAATAAATTATGACCATACAAACCAAAACTCAAATAAAAATGGTGGAATAACAATGAATACTATGACAATCATTCAAATAAAAGTCACAAAATGAAAAACTATAAGAAACTAAGACACATTATCCAATATCTTATATATCGTAATGATGCAGTATTGGAAGGGCATAACTCTAATGCTAGATAGAAATAATTTAATGAAGGATTTCCTAAATATGATAAAGGAGAAGGTATAACATCCAAATCTAAACATTGCTAAGGTGAACTACACTTTAATGATGATAATGTAATAATACACCTAACTTATGTAAAACACTATGTCATAATTTTTGTTAACAAGAAAGACAACAATACTTAATTTGCAAACATTTTAACAAGGTCACAATCTAAAATCACTCTTAAGGGAGTTGGAACCTCATCTTCTAATATAAAAGAATCTTCAACAAACAAGCAAACAAACAAACTTTTGTAACTACTAGCAAGACCTTGAAACATGTGTCTTCATCCAATTATAATATTTACAATATTCTTAAACAACCACAATGGACCAATGTGTAGGTCATGATATTTGAGTTATTGAATATCTCACCTAATCATAGGGAAATCTTGGAAAAAGATATTGATAAAATATACCTGAGGAATTAGATTTGGACCAATTTCAATCTATGGTAGGTTATCTAACGTCACCTCACTACTTGTCCTTTACTGAAGAAGATAATTCCCTGATTTGTCCACATAATCAACCACTGCACATTGAAGTCATGATTCATAAGTTGTGACATGTATTGATGATAGAGGAACTAGTTTGATCACCTACACATATAATTTGATAACATAGCTTGGATTTTATGAACATGCAATTGATCCTCACAATAAAATTACAATCAAAGCTTACGATGAAGCGTAAAGGTTATCTAAAGGTTTTGTTGTGTTACCTATCATAGTTGGCTCTGTTGAAAGGGATGTAATTTTGCAAGTCTTATATTTTACACTATCTTAGAACATTCTATTGGTAAAGCCTTAGATACATGAGATGAGAATTGTACCATCAATGTATTATCAATGCATCAAATTTCCATATAATGGAGTAGAGGTGACTATCCTTGTAAACTCTAGCTATACTTGCAATGCATTAAAATAATCTATTAATACACTTATGCCACATAATAAAGATGATACAAAGAGCCATTCTACTAATTTTGAAGCATTTGATAAATCACTTAAGATGAAATATACTGGGATGAGAGAGTACAAACTAGATTCTCTACTGTCATTGGCATCTCTCTCACCATCTCCTTACTACTATGGTTGACCTTCTAAGGATATGACACCATCCACCTCTCAAGAAAATGTTATTCATGATGAAACCCTCATAAAGTCCATTATTCCTCTTGAGGATGAAGATGAAAAAAATGCTATTTTGGCCTGGTTGTATAAAGGAGAAGATGAAGACAAATAGGTTGAACATTTTGAAATCTTAGTTAAAAAAGTATGGAAGAGGATAAAAACTAATGCAACAAATGGGATATAAAGGAAAGGGTCCCGTTGGAAAAAATGACAAAAGATTAGTTCAACCTATTAAAGATAAATTTAGGAATCCTTGGGACAAAATAGGTCTAGGTTTTAGGAGAGCACCATTTTATCTAAAAGGAAACACATAAATACTCTAATTTTGGAAAATCGTGATGAAATATTTGATAAAGAAGATCCATTTTGTTATCTTTCTCCTTAGGAGATCTTCAATTTAATTTATGATCACAGAGATGGTAGTTCTAAAGAAACATTCTTACTTACTCAAATGACACCCAAACAACTACATGCCATATAAAGAGCTAATCTATAATACCAAGGAGAGCTCTACACACCTCTTCTATTGCAAAAGGGTGAATATAGTCAAGAACAAGCAATGGAAGTAATTGAAGAAATAAATGAGAAAGATTAAGAAGATAATGAAAGCAGGGAGGATACCTATGACTATAGGGGAGTATTTTAATTTTCTTCCAAAAAGCAAAAGGGATTCCCATAAATATGAGTTTCATTCACTATTTGAAACTCCTACGGACAAGTACATAGATTTTATTCATAACTATAAATGCCAACTTAAGGTAGGAGAAGGGTATAGTGTTAAGTCAAAAAGGGTATAGTGTTAATTCATATGAGTTATATTCTAATGATGTCGATGAGTCCTTCATTGAAGATGTTAGGTAACATAGTGATTTGAATACACCTTTGGACAAAAGCACTCTACGGATCAACTTATTTATCAATATTTTGATGATCTTACTATAAACACACTCAAACTAGTCAACTTCCTATCCCTTATGCATCCCAAGTTGATTGGTTAGAAATCTAGTGATGAATCTATTGAAGTCCCTATGTTTCATAAATGATTATTCTATAGCCTATTACCTTAATGTTATAAAATTGGTAATTTCATCCTATTGATCCCTATAGTATATTATCTTTTAGTGTCAAAAACTTAGTCATTTATGTCATGCCCAAAATACGAGGGCAAAAATACAATTTTTTTTTTAAATTAATAATAATAATAAGGTTCACTAAAGTTTAAGAGTTGAATTCGCAAGTGCCAGAATAGTTTTACTACATACATCTTAAGTTTATAATGATGAGAAGAAATCCATTTCTATAGTTACTTATTTGTTATTAAATTGGTATCAACTTCTGATTTCATTATTTCCCTTAAGGTTACAACGATATTTTGAAATTATTTTGAATAACAATATAAATTAAATATGACTAGGAAATAAATCAAATATCATAATCTATTAATCTAACATCAAATTTACTAAGATTTTAAAATTTTAATACTTACTCAATAACCTCTTAACTATTAATCAATATTCAACTATAAAACAATTTAATCATTTAAACATTTATCTTCATTAAATTTAAAAACTTTAAATAAAAAACACTAAACTATCAAAATTTAACTATCATAATTTCTAAACTAATCATAATTAAGACTAATGCTAAACTATTCTAAGTAACTTATATATACTAGAACTAACTATTAATCACATAATAACAATAAACTAAAGCAAAAAAAAGAAAAAAAAGATTAATTATACAACTACTTAATTAAAACAAAACAAAAGTAAAATTATTGACATAATACAAAGAAAATTTAACTTAACAAAATTTAATCAAAACAAAATTTAACTGAAACTAAATTTAACTAAAACTAAATTTAACATAATCTAGCTATACTAAAATTAACTAACTAAACTTAATAAAAATAAACTAACATTAACAAAATCCTAAGCTATCCTAACACACACCCACTAATCAATCCTTTAAAAAAAAAAAACTAACATAATTAGCAACTAACATTCTAACTTCAATCTAAAACTAACTTAAATATATTTTAATTACATTTAATATAAACTAACTAAATTTAATATATCTAACTACACTTACTAAAAACTAATTATATTTAAAATTAGGATTTTCTAAAAAAAAATCATAACAAACTAACCTAATTACTACCCTACCCCTACACCCTACACCCTACACCCTACACCCACATCACAACTCCCCTAATATGTGACACATGTCACATACCCATCCCAAAACCCCATGTGCTTAATCCTAAAACCATGCGCTTCCCAAGCACTTCACCAAGTATGAGGCGCTCTGCCCAAGTATACTAAGTGCTGACATAGACCAGAAAAGTGATGAGGCGACCAAGATAAAATAAAAGGGCAGTTTGCGATTAAATATTGCAGTCTCCAAAGGACATAGGGAACTATAGCGCATCCTCCCAAGAGATTTGTCTACTATAAAGAAGGATGGGAGAAAGTACAGGGTGATGTCACCCAAATCAAGTGTTTTGACTTTGTTAAAACTTTTTCCATGCCCTTCCAAGAGCTGGCACCTAGGAGAGGAGAAAAAGGTTTGAGGTGACAAATTTTTTAAAAGACAAACTTGCATCACCTTTTTTTTTTTGCCTTATTTCTCATTGGTCAGTGCAAGTGTCATGCCAATTTGGGGTATGTGAGGTGTCCAATGCAGATCTTTATGTTACCAGCGGCAAGCAAGGAAAGGAGTGAGGAGTAAAGGTAAAAAGATTTATAGGTGAGCTAGGATAGAGGAGAGGAGTTATAGAATAAAGTTAAGTAGGTAGATTATGATAGGATATAAAGGTTATTATAAAATATTGGTTTTATTTATTAATTTTTATTTAAATTCTTAAAACAAAGCATCAACAGAGAATATTCTCTATTTTCACATGAGGAATAAATTTATTTGCCAATACAAAATCCAGAGAGTTTTTACTCTTTGGGGGCAATTTTTTTTTTCAAGTCCTTATTTTTCTAAGTATAGATTTTCAAATTGATATATTAGCCAAGAGGATTATAAATTTCCTTTTTAAGTTAAATTTAATCATAGAGCATAATGGATTGCAATCATAATAAAGCAAGATCAAATTTTTCTCCTAATAAGCACGAAGCCAAATCAAGTTCCCAATATAACAAAATTTGTGTCTTAACATTTTTGAAAAGTGAATTTTTTTTTGCATAATTGAACATCATCATTTATCTCATTTTGATATTCATTCCTATAACTAATAAGAAAAATACGAAGATCTCATAAGAAGCAATATTACTGAGTCACTAATTTATTGACAACCTGATTCAAAGGCTCAGCCGGGAAAGAACTAGGAAGAAAACCCGACGTCGTTGCCCTTACAACAAAGTTTTTAAATACAATCTACATAGGATTCCAATCCTGAAATTTCAACAATCTAATTAAATTTCCTTCATGACCCTTATCAAGGGATCATATCATTTTTTGCAATACATTGCTAAGATCATGGAGTGAATGAAAACTGACCAAGTGACAAAACAACATAACATGAAACTAAATCAAACATTCATATCCATACTAGGTTTTCACAACAGGATTCGATCATTGAATCAAAACTAGGGAAAGGTGGATTTTTCCAATAGGAGATGTCAGACACAATACCAAATTAGGTGCCCGATTAGGGCTATAACTCAAGAACTTCCATTCTTCAATTCTTACATGCCAAAAATCATACATGGTTTGTGCTGATAGGTAGGGGCCCATAACACCCTACCCTCTCTCCCTCTTCTCATCTTGAGAAGAGACTCTACACTGTTGGAGTCCAACTAAAAAGACCTTTCCCAAAATTGGCCACTTCTGCCCTATCCAAGGGTGAGTAATGCCAAAACACCCATACAAGAAAGCTTCAAAATTGAAACAAAAACATGAAAGAAAAGCATTCAAGTAAACATGGTTTCAATCCTTCCCAAGCATACCCAACATACATACAAGCATACCAATAAACAACACAATAGCATAAGCATGAAATAAGCAAAAAATATCATGAAAAATATGAACAACATGAACAAGGAGATGAAGAACTCCTACCTTCACAAGAGGTTATGGTAAAATGAACAAATTGAGAAGAGATTTTCCTTCCTTGTGTTCAATCTTCCAAGACTTGTCTCTAAAAGTAGAGATTGGGTAACAACCAAAACTACTCCAAAAAGGGCCTCTAAATAAGATCCAAACTCAACCACCAAAAATGGAAATAACTTTCCCCACTCACCTAAACATCTAGAAGTTTCTAACGCAACCAAACCTAAGGTTAACCCTCTAAGTGGAGTTGTGGTTATTCAACTCATGAGAACAACTTTCCATTTTCGCACTAAGGCAAAAATAGACTTTTTGAGTGACCTCAAAAGTCAACAAAAGGGGCTTAGGGGGTGGAAAATACCCCAAACCCATACCCATACCCCATTGGGTATAAAGATTTCATGATTTAAGGCCTTAGGAATTGATTTGGGACCCAACAAATGCTAGAAAAAAATAGGACCATCTAACAACTCCAAAATGCAGATTAAGCACTAATTTGAATTAGGGGTGACTAAACTCGATTAAGAAACAAATTAGCAAAAGGGTCACTAACTTAGTCTAACTTAGGTCGAAATGCTACACAGTTAATCCTAGCTAGCATGCTGGAATGCATATGCAAATTCACGAGTGTCAAGAGACACTAAAGAACATAGTTACGAACATTAACATTTACTGATCACTTCATACATCTCACAATATAGTTAAGTTATGGACAACAAGGTTTCTACAAATAGCACATAGGGACCAGTTCTGTTCCTTCATTGGGTTTCTCTGCTAAAATATCGTGCACACTCATTACACACATCAGTATTCCCATAAAATCACATGCGCATATGTATATATGTATCAGGGAATCACATAAATTAAAACATACATCTATCAATCAATCAGGGTTTCTCTCATCCTACTCATAGTCTTAATCATTACCATTTTGTAATCAAAGTGTTAAATCCTACATTTAATTACTTCACCCACATACATGTTCATAAATCATTAAATGAAAAACTCAAATATCTGAAAGTAAACATCACACAACATGAAATAATATAATATGTTCAAAGCATCAGGTAATGTCTCGATATCTTGAGTCCTAAGTATCAAAATAATAATGTATCACTATACTACGATGGGTCAGGGTGAGGCCTCACATCCTCCCCCACTAGGCATGAACTTCCTCTTGGAGTTCATCAAAAAGATAAGGGTACTAAGATCGCATCCACGCTGCATCCTCCCATGAAGCTGTGACCTCATCGTAACAATCCCACTAGATCCTAACCTGATCTAGCTCTCAACCTAGAGGAGCTAGGGCCTGTCAAGAAATAATATGGATAGGCTTTAGTGCTAACTAGCCGTCTGACTCGCCCAAAAGCCTTGATAACTATAGCCTGATACTCAGCTTGGCGGTTATCAACCACTACAAAAACTCTGTGGGACCTGCCCATGTCTCTAACTGTCAGCTCTGAAAAAGCCCCTCTTTGACCACTGGATGACTGTCCCTGTAGACACTCTCTAGCTATATGATCAATGCCACCACAAGTGTAGCATGGTCCTCAGGTACAAGATCATGCATCCTATGATTCAGACTACTGTGGGTCTCCTGACCTACTAGACCCACTATATCCACCCCTAGAAGACTACTAAGTCTTCTCTGACTGTGGCTGTGGGGCATGCACTTTCTGATCTTGCTATGACTGCTACTGTTTGGGCTTGGAGCCCTGATAACCCTGTGAGGGATCCTACTGCTACTGTTGCTATGACTGTTGGCCCTTAGAAGACCCTTGTGTATAGTTCTGATTCCCTTTCCAAGGGGGTTTCTGCCGGGTAGAGTTTTAGTTCTGAGACCGATCCTGTGACTCCTGTCTACCTTGAGTATCATATAAAACTAGTGCTATCTCTACTACTTGCCTAAAGGTGGTAGGAAAGGCCATCCCAATTGGACCCTGAAGTGAGAAATTCAGACCCATGATAAAGTGATGCACTCGTAGTTTCTCATCCTACATGTATTCAACATAAGGAAGGAGCTCAAGAAACCTGCTCTCATACTGAGCTAGTCTAAGTCCCCTCTAATATAGAGAATGAAACTCCTTTATCTACTTCTGTCTGACATGCTCTGATAGGTACCTTTCTCAAAATCTCTCCAAGAATGACTCCTAGGTGATGGTATCCATCCTCACTCCTCCTATAGTCTCCTCCTGATGCCACCAATTGGAGGCATCTCCTCTCAATTGATGGACTACTAGATGTGTCTTTAGATGACTTCCATAAGGACGTAATCCAAAGCACTGCTATAGGCTCTGTAACCATGCCTCTGTTGCTGTCCCCTCAATGGAACTGATAAATAATGGTGGTCCAAGTCATATCAACTCCCTAATATCATATCCTATATGCCTAGGAGGTCTATCAAGTGGGGTTCCTCTCTAGTGTATTGACTCACCCTCATGCTCACCTTGATCCTCTAACTACCTTGGTGGGGGACTCCTAGTCCTCTCTCTGCCTTCGGGTCCATCTCCTTTGAGTCCCTCTGCTTCCACTACTAGAATCTATTGACCTGGTTGAACTACAGATACTACCCTCTGTTGGACTACACCGATCAATGTCTGAAGAGCATCCAAAATGTCCTAGTTCGGGTTTGGTGGTGGTGGAGGTGGTGGTGGTGGTGGAGATGGTCCATCCTTCTGTCCTACTCTACCACCTCTTGCCCTACGACCTCTGCCTCATCGGTTGCTTCGAGTAATAGGAGGCATCCTACACAATTTAATGTTTAGTTTTAAGTTTCAGAAGCATAATGGTTTTAGGTTCCTAGTGTTGAAACACGAGCTCTGATACCAAAATGTCATGCCCAAAATACGAGGGCAAAAACACATAATTTTTTTTATTTTAAAAATTAATAATAATAATAAGGTTCACTAAAGTTTAAGAGTTGAATTCACAAGTGCCAGAATAGTTTTACTACATACATCTTAAGTTTATAATGATGAGAAGAAATCCATTTCTATAGTTACTTATTCATTATTAAATTGGTATCAACTTCTGATTTCATTATTTCCCTTAAGGTTACAACGATATTTTGAAATTATTTTGAATAACAATATAAATTAAATATGACTAGGAAATAAATCAAATATCATAATCTATTAATCTAACATCAAATTTACTAAGATTTTAAAATTCTAATGCTTACTCAATAACCTCTTAACTATCAATCAATATTCAACTATAAAACAATTTAATCATTTAAACATTTATCTTCATTAAATTTAAAAACTTTAAATAAAAAAATACTAAACTATCAAAATTTAACTATCATAAGTTCTAAACTAATCATAATTAAGACTAATGCTAAACTATTCTAAGTAACTTATATATACTAAAACTAACCATTAATCACATAATAACAACAAACTAAAGCAAAATATAAAAATTAGATTAATTATACAGCTACTTAATTAAAACAAAATGAAAGTAAAATTATTGACATAATAAAAAGAAAATTTAACTTAACTAAATTTAAATAAAACTAAATTTAACTAAAACTAAATTTAACATAATCTAACTATACTAAAATAAACTAACTAAACTTAATAAAAATAAACTAACATTAACAAAATCCTAAACTATCCTAACAAATACCCACTAATCAATCCTTAAAAAAAAAAAAAAAACTAACATAATTAGCAACTAACATTCTAACTTAAATCTAAAACTAACTTAAATATATTCTAACTACATTTAATATAAACTAACTAAATTTAATATATCTAACTACACTTACTAAAAACTAATTATATTTAAAATTAGGATTTTCTTAAAAAAATCATAACAAACTAACCTAATTACTACCCTACACCCTACACCCTACACCCTACACCCACATCACAACTCCCCTAATATGTGACACACATCACATACCCATCCCAAAAACCCCATGTGCTTAATCCTAAAAATATGCGCTTCCCAAGTGCGTCACCATGTATGAGGCACTCTGCCCAAGCATACTAAGCATTGACACAGACCAGCAAAGTGATGAGGCGACCAAGATAAAATAAAAGGGCAGTTAAAGATTAAATATTGCAGTCTCCAAAGGACATAGGGAACTATAGCGCATCCTCCCAAGAGATTTGTCTACTATAAAGAAGGATGGGAGAAAGTACAGGGTGATGTCACCCAAATCAAGTGTTTTGACTTTGTTAAAACTTTTTCCATGCCCTTCCAAGAGCTGGCACCTAGGAGAGGAGAAAAAGGTTTGAGGTGACAAATTTTTTAAAAGGCAAACTTGCATCACCTTTTTTTTTGCCTTATTTCTCATTGGTCAGTGAAAGTGTCATGCCAACCTAGGGTATGTGAGGTGTACAATGCAGATCTTTATGTTTTCAGTGCCAAGCAAGGAAAGGAGTGAGGAGTAAAGGTAAAAAGATTTATAGGTGAGCTAGGATAGAGGAGAGGAGTTATAGAATAAAGTTAAGTAGGTAGATTATGATAGGATATATAGATTATTATAAAGTATTGGTTTTATTTATTGATTTTTATTTAAATTTTTAAAACAAAGCATCGACAAAGAATATTCTCTGTTTTCACATGAGGAATAAATTTATTTGCCCATACAAAATCTAGAGAGTTTTTACTCTTTGTGGGCAATTTTTTTTCAAGTCCTTATTTTTCTAAGTATAGATTTTCAAGTTGATATATTAGCCAAGGGGATTATAAATTTCTTTTTTAAGTTAAATTTAATCATAGAGTGTAATGGATTGTAATCAGAATAAAGCAAGATTAATTTTTTCTCCTAATAAGCACGAAGCCAAATCAAGTTCCCAATATAAAAAAATTTGTGTCTTAACATTTTTGAAAAGTGAATTTTTTTCACATAATTGAACATCATCAATTATCTCATTTTGAGATTCATTCTTATATCTGAAAAGAAAAATACGAAGATCTCATGAGAAGCAATATTACTAAGTCACTAATTTATTGACAACCTGATTCAAAGGCTTAGCTGGGAAAGAACAGGAAGAAAACCCGATGTTGTTGCCCTTACAACAAAGTTTTTAAATACAATGTACATAGGATTCCAATCCTAAAATTTCAACAATCCAATTAAATTTCCTTCATGACCCTTATCAAGAGATCCATATCATTTTCTGCAATACATTCTAAGATCGTGGAGGGAACAAAAACTTACCAAGTGAGAAAACAACATAACAGTAAACTAAATCAAACATTCATATCCATACTAGGTTTTCATAACAGGATTCGATCATTGAATCACAACTAGGGAAAGGTTGATTTTTCCAACAGGAGATGTCAGACACAACACCAAACCAAGTGCCCAATCGGGGCTATAACTCAAGGACTTCCGTTCTTCGATTCTTACATGCCAAAACTCATATGTGATTTGTGCTGATAGGTAGGGGCCCATAACACCCTACCCTCTCTCCCTCTTCTCATCCTGAGTAGAGACTCTACATTGTTGGAGTCCAACTAAAAAGTCCTTTCCTAAAATTGGCCACTTCTGCCCTATCGAAGGGTGAGTAATGCTAAAACACCCATACAAGAAAACTTCAAAATTCAAATAGAAACATGAAAGAGAAGCATTCATGAAAACATGGTTTCAATCCTTCCCAAGCATACCCAACATACATACAAGCATACCAATAAACAACACAATAGCATAAGCATGAAACAGGCGTGAAACATCATGAAAAACATGAACAACGTGAACAAGGAGATGAAGAAATCCTACCTTCACAAGAGGTAATGGTAAAATGAACAAATTAAGAAGAGCTTTTCCTTCCTTGCCTTGAATCTTCCAAGACTTGTCTCTAAAAGTAGAGATTGGGTAACAACCAAAACTACTCCAAAAAGAGCCTCTAAATCAGATCCAGACTCAACCACCAAAAAGGGAAATAACTTCCCCCACTCACCTAAAAATCTAGAAGTTTCTAATGCAACCAAACCTAAGGTTAACCCTCTAAGTGGAGTTGTGGTTATTCAACTCATGAGAACAACTTTCCATTTTCGCACTAAGGCAAAAATAGACTTTTTGAGTGACCTCAAAAGTCAACAAAAGGGGCTTAGGGGGTAGAAAATGCCCCCAACCCATACCCAAACCCCATTGGGTATAAAGATTTCATGATTTAAGGCCTTAGGAATTGATTTGGGACCCAAAAAATGCCAGGAAAAATTAGGACCATCTAACAACTCCAAAATGCAGATTACGCACTAATCTGAATTAGGGGTGACTAAACTCGATTAAGAAACAAATTAGCAAAAAGGTCACTAACTTAGTCCAACTTAGGTCAAAAGGCTACACAGTTAATCCTAGCTAGCATGCTGGAATGCATATGCAAATTCACGAGTGTCAAGTGACACTAAAGAACATAGTTACGAACATTAACATTTACTGATCACTTCATACATCTCACAATATAGTTAAGTTACAGACAACAAGGTTTTCAAAAATAGCACATAAGGATCAATTCTGTTCCTCCATCGAGTTTCTCCTCTAAAATATACTGCGCACTCATTGCACACATCAGTAGTCCCATAAAATCACATGCGCATATGTATATACATATCAGGGAATCACATAAATTAAAACATACATCTATCAATGAATTAGGGTTTCTCTCATCCTACTCATATTCTTAATCATTACCATTTCATAATCAGAGTGTTAAATCCTACATTTACTTCACCCATATAAATGTTCGTAAATCATTAGATGACAAACTCAAATATCTGAAAGTAAACATCACACAACATGAAATAATATAATATGTTCAAAGCATCAGGTAATGTCTCGACATCTCGAGTCGTGAGTATCAAAATAATAATGTATCACTATACTACGATGGGTTAGGGTGAGGCCTCACATCCTCCCCCACTAGGCATGAACTTCCTCTTGGACTTCATCAAAAAGATAAGGGTACTAAGATTGCATCCGCGCTGCATCCTCCCATGAAGCTGTGACCTCATTGTAACAATCCCACTAGATCCTAACCTGATCTAGCTCTCGACCTAGAGGAGCTAAGGCTTGTTGAGAAATAATATGGATAGGCTCTAGCGCTAACTAGTTGTTTGACTCCACTTGTAGCCTTAATAACTATAGTCTAATACTTAGCTTGGTAGTTATCAATCGCTGCAAAAACTCTATGGTACCTACCCATGTCTCTAACTGTTAGCTTTGAAAATGCCCCTCTCTGACCATTGTACGACTGTCCCTGCAGACACTCTGTAGCTATATGACCCATGCCACCACAAGTGTAGAATGGTCCTCAGGTATAAGATCATGCATCCTATGATCCAGACTACTGTGGGCCTCTTGACCTACTAGACCCACTATATCCACCCCTAGAAGACTGCTAAGTCTTCTCTGACTGTGGTTGTGGGGCATGTACTTTTTGATCTTGCTGTGACTGCTACTGTTTGGGCTTGGAGCCCTGATAACCCTATGAGGGATCCTACTTCTGCTGTTGCTATGACTGTTGGCCCTTAGAGGACCCTGGTGTATAGTTTTGATTCCCTTTCCAAGGGGGTTTTTGCCAGGTAGAGTTTCAGTTTTTAGACCGATCCTGTGACTCCTGTCTACCTTGAGTATCATATAGAACTAGTGCTATCTTCACTACTTGCCTGAAGGTGGTAGGAAAGGCCATCCAAAGTGGACCCTAAAGTGAGAAATTTAGACCCATGATAAAGTGATGCACTCGTATTTTCTCATCCTTCATGTATTCAACATAAGGAAGGAGCTCGAGAAACTTGCTCTCATACTGAGCTATTGTAAGGCCCCTCTGATATAGAGAATGAAACTCCTCTATCTGCTTCTGTCTAAAGTGCTCTAACATGTACCTTTCTCAGAATCTCTCCAAGAATGACTCCCAGGTGAGGGTATCCATCCTCACTCCTCCTATAGTCTCCTCTTGATGCCATAAAATTGAGGCATCTCCTCTTAGTTGATGGACTACTAGATGTGCCTTTAGATGACTTCCATAAGGACGTAATCCAAATCACCATTGTAGGCTTTGTAACCATGCCTCTTCTACTGTCCCCCCAGTGAAATTGATAAATAATGGTGGTCCAAGTTATATCAATTCCCTGATATCATCTCCTATATGCCTAGGAGGTCTATCAAGTGGGGGTCCTCTTTGGTGTATTGACTCACCCTCGTGCTCACCCTGACCCTCTAATTGCCTCGGTGGGGGACTCCTAGTCCTCTTTCTGCCTTTGGGTCCACCTCCTCCTGGTTCCTTTGCTTCCACTACTTGAATCTACTAACCTGGTTGACCCCTCTGCTGGACTACATCGATCAATGTCTGAAGAGCATCCAAAATGTCTTGGTTCAGGTTCACTGGTGGTGGAGGTGGTGGTGGTGGTGGAGGTGGTCCATCCTCCTATCCTACTCTACCACCTCTCACCCTATGACCTCTGCCTCATTAGTTGCTTCGAGTAACAGGAGGCATCCTACACAATTTAATGTTTAGTTTTAGGTTTCAGAAGCATAATGGTTTTAGATTCCTAGTGTTGAAACACGGGCTCTGATACCAAAATTTCATGCCCAAAATATGAGGGCAAAAACATATAATTATTTTTAAATTTTTTTTAATAATAATAATAAGGTTCACTAAAGTTTAAGAGTTGAATACGCAAGTGGCAGAATAGTTTTACTACATACATCTTAAGTTTATAATGATAAGAAGAAATCCATTTCTATAGTTACTTATTCGTTATTAAATTGGTATCAACTTTTGATTTCGTTATTTCTCTTAAGGTTACAACGATATTTTAAAATTGTTTTGAATAACAATATAAATTAAATATGACTAGGAAATATATCAAATATCATAATCTATTAATCTAACATCAAATTTACTAAGATTTTAAAATTCTAATACTTAATAACCTCTTAACTATCAATCAATATTCAACTATAAAACAATTTAATCATTTAAACATTTATCTTCATTAAATTTAAAAACTTTAAATAAAAAACACTAAACTATCAAAATTTAACTATAATCATAATTAAGACTAATGCTAAACTATTCTAAGTAATTTATATATACTAAAACTAACTATTAATCACATAATAACAATGAAATAAAGCAAAACATAAAAATTAGATTAATTATACAACTACTTAATTAAAAAAAAACAAAAGTAAAGTTATTGACATAATAAAAAGAAAATTTAACTTAACTAAATTTAATTAAAACTAAATTTAACATAATCTAACTATACTAAAATAAACTAACTAAACTTAATAAAAATAAACTAACATTAACAAAATCCTAAACTATCCTAACAAATACCCACTAATCAATCCTTTCAAGAAAAAAAAAAAACTAACATAATTAGCAACCAACATTCTAACTTAAATATAAAACTAACTTCAATATATTATAACTACATTTAATATAAACTAACTAAATTTAATATATCTAACTACACTTACTAAAAACTAATTATATTTAAAATTAGGATTTTCTAAAAAAAATCATAACAACCTAACCTAATTACTACCCCTACACCCTACACCCTACACCCTACACCCACATCACAACTCCCCTAATATGTGACACACATCACATACCCATCCCAAAATCCCCATGCACTTGATCCTAAAACCATGCACTTCCCAAGCACTTCACCAAGTATGAGGCGCTCTGCCTAAGTATACTAAGCGCTCACATAGAGCAGCAAAGTGATGAGGCGACCAAGATAAAATAAAAGGGTAGTTTGAGATTAAATATTGTAGTCTCCAAAGGACATAGGGAACTATAGCGCATCCTCCCAAGAGATTTGTCTACTGCAAAGAAGGATGGGAGAAAGTACAAGGTGATGTCACCCAAATCAAGTGTTTTGACTTTGTTAAAACTTTTTCCATGCCCTTCCAAGAGTTGATGCCTAGGAGAGGAGAAAAAGGTTTGAGATGACAAATTTTTTAAAAGACAAACTTGCATCACCTTTTTTTTTTGCCCTATTTCTCATTGGTCAATGCAAGTGTCATGCCAACTTGGGGTATGTGAGATGTCCAATGCAGATCTTTATGTTTCCAGCACCGAGCAAGGAAATGAGTGAGGAGTAAAGGTAAAAAGATTTATAGGTGAGCTAGGATAGAGGAGAGGAATTATAGAATTAAGTTAAGTAGGTAGATTATGATAGGATATATAGGTTATTGTAAAGTATTGCTTTTATTTATTGATTTTTATTTGAATTTTTAAAACAAAGCATCAACAGAGAATATTCTCTATTTTCACATGAGGAATAAATTTATTTGCCCATACAAAATCAAGGGAGTTTTTACTCTTTGTGGGGCAATTTTTTTTTCAAGTCCTTATTTTTCTAAGTATAGATTTTCAAGTTGATATATTAGCCAAGGGGATTATAAATTTCTATTTTAAGTTAAATTGAATCATAGAGTGTAATGGATTGCAATCATAATAAAGCAAGATCAAATTTTTCTCCTAATAAGCACGAAGCCAAATCAAGTTTCCAATATAACAAAATTTGTGTCTTAACATTTTTGAAAAGTGAATTTTTTTTTGCATAATTGAACATCATCATTTATCTCATTTTGATATTCATTCCTATAACTGAAAAGAAAAATATGAAGATCTCATGAAAATCAATATTACTGAGTTACTAATTTATTGACAACCTGATTCAAAGGCTCAGCCAAGAAAGAACCAAGAAGAAAACTTGACGTCGTTGCCCTTACAACAAAGTTTTTAAATACAATATACATAGGATTGCAATCCTAAAATTTCAACAATCCAATTAAATTTCCTTCATAACCCTTATCAAGGGATCCATATCATTTTTTGCAATACATTGCTAAGATCATGGAGGGAATGAAAACTGACCAATTGACAAAACAACATAACAAGAAACTAAATCAAACATTCATATCCATACTAGGTTTTCACATCAGGATTCGATCATTGAATCAAAACTAGGGAAAGGTGGATTTTTCCAACAAGAGATGTTAGACACAAAACCAAACCATGTGCCCAATCAGGGCTATAACTAAAGAACTTCCATTCTTTCATTCTTACATGCCAAAACTCATACGTGGTTTGTGCTGACAGGTAGGGGCCCATAACACCCTACCCTCTCTCCCTCTTCTCGTCCTGAGAAGAGATTCTACATTGTTGGAGTCCAACTAAAAGACCTTTCCTAAAATTGGCCACTTCTGCCCTATCCAAGGGTGAGTAATGCCAAAACACCCATACAAGAAAACTTTGTAATTCAAACAAAAACATGAAAGAAAAGCATTCAAGAAAACATGGTTTCAATCCTTCCCAAGCATACCCAACATACATACAAGCATACCAATAAACAACACAATAGCATAAGCATGAAACAAGCATGAAACATCATGAAAAAAATGAACAACATGAACAAGGAGATGAAGAACTCCTACCTTCACAAGAGGTTATGGTAAAATGAACAAATTGAGAAGAGCTTTTCCTTCCTTGCCTTCAATCTTCCAAGACTTGTCTCTAAAAGTAGAGATTGCGTAACAACCAAAACTACTCCAAAAAGGGCCTCTAAATAAGATCCAAAATCAACCACCAAAAAGGGCAATAACTTCCCCCACTCACGTAAAATTCTAGAAGTTTCTAACTCAACCAAACCTAAGGTTAACCCTCTAAGTGGAGTTGTGGTTATTCAACTCAGGAGAACAACTTTCCATTTTCGCACTAAGGCAAAAATAGACTTTTTGAGTGACCTCAAAAGTCAAAAAAAGGGTCTTAGGGGGTGGAAAATGCCCCCAACCCATACCCATACCCCTTGGGTATAATGATTTCATTATTTAAGGCCTTAGGAATTGATTTGGGACCCAACAAATGCTAGAAAAAATTAAGACCATCTAACAGCTCCAAAATGCAGATTAAGCACTAATGCAGATTAGGGGTGACTAAATTTGATTAAGAAAAAAATTAGCAAAAAGGTCACTAACTTAGTCTGACTTAGGTCCAAAGGCTACATAGTTAATCCTAGCTAGCATGCTGGAATGCATATGCAAATTCACGAGTGCCAAGTGACACTAAAGAACATAGTTACAAACATTAACATTTACTGATCATAGAAAGATACATTCATGCATCTCACAATATAATTAAGTTACAAACAACAAGGTTTATACAAATAGCACATAGGGATCAGTTTCGTTCCTCCGTCGGGTTTCTTGGCTAAAATATCCTGCACACTCATTACACACATTAGTAGTCCCGTAAAATCACATGCACATATGTATATACATATTAGGGAATCACATAAATTAAAACATACATCTATCAATCAATCAGGGTTTCTCTCATCCTACTCATATTCTTAATCATTACCATTTCGTAATCAGAGTGTTAAATCCTGCATTTACTTACTTCACCCACATACATGTTCATAAAGGAATAAATGACAAACTCAAATATCTGAAAGTAAACATCACACAACATGAAATAATATAATATGTTCAAAGCATTAGGTAGTGTCTCGACATCTCGAGTCATGAGTATCAAAATAATAATGTATCACTATAGTACTATAGGTTAGGGCGAGGCCTCACAATTTACTTGAAAACATTGGTCTATCGTCACTAGAACCGAGCCAGCCTACTAAGGCTGAGAAATGTATTTAGAATTGTTAATATTTTAGTTGAGGCAAATAATTGTTATTTCTGAGAAATTCTATGGTCACCAAGTGTTCCTTTACATGCCTACTAAGATAGAAGTAAGTTTCTGCCAAGTTTTACAGTGAATGCCAAGCATTCAAAAGCTAAGGGACATCATGAATCGAGTGTTAGAGTGTTCATGTGCCAAGTGAACCAATTTTGATATATTAGTTTGGAATTGCACAAACATTGAGGTAAACCATTTTTGATTGGCTCAGTGCATGATTTAATGATCAAGGAGTAATTTAAGAGTTGATTACACATTTATGAGTTGGACCATTAATCCCTATGCAAGGTGTTTAATAAATTAGAAAATTGGAAGGTTTAAGCAAAAAAAGGGATAAATCTAGATCATTGTTCTTGATCTAGAACCTTCTTTGGTTGGTTCTATAAGCAGGGTCCAACCCCTAATTTTAGTATGTAGAGTGTGTATGTGTGATAAGTGAAGTTTGGATGACTAAGAAAATTTTGAAGGTGAAGAAAAGTAGTGTGACCAAGAAGAGCAGTGAAGTGTAGAATAAAGTTATATTAGATTAGAGAAGGATCAAACAGTAGAAAGAGGAGATCTATAATCAAGCATTACATTGCTAATCAAAGGATCAAGTACTAATACATTTTAATAGGGTATTCCTAATAGCATATGTAAATCTCCCAATAGAGTGCTTACTTTTTTGTAAGTTTCAAATTATTTAATCAAGTTATACTAAATAAGTCTTGTAATCTCTTAACATGGCAAACCCCTCATAGGGTAGATCACTAGAAGTGATTAAAATTGTAACAAGAACACTTTGTTATTGTAGTAGTGAAGTTTGTGGGTCTCATCCCCACCTAAATTTTACCTTTATTGGAGGGTTTTTGGGTAACCATATCTTTGTGTTATGTGTTGATCATTTACATTTATGTTTATGGTTGTGATCAGCAGATTAGATCTATCACATCATTGCAATATATGTTTATGCAATTTGTGATATTGGTGAAATAAGGGTTAGTGATGAAAGTTATCAGTTTGATAATTATTTAGAAAGTTAAACGTTTCATAGATCCTAATTCACCCCCTCTTAGTATCTCACTTTCCTAATAGACTTCCATAATTGGTATCAAAGATTTTTTATCTTAGCAGAAGTTTAAACACTTGAGAGAGAAGATCTTGGAGATGGAGGCCTACTTGAGCTGGGAAAGATTATTGAAAACCAAAAGCTTGAGATACAACTTATACTGCAACAACTTGAATCAACAAAAAAAGAACTAAGGGAATCCCTAAAGAAAAGAAAAGATTTTATAATACGTAGAATGATACACAATATTGGGAAGACATTGAATGCTTACTTGATGATGAAAATTTCAGTGAGAGTGATACAACAATAAAATATTCATTGGAAAAGAAAAACACACTGAATGAAGAGGTAAGAGCACTAAAGAGAGAACATGAAATCCAATCAGTAAAATTATGTGAAGTGACTAAACAAAAAAAGAAAGATGAAGAGGATAAAGATCATACATCTATAAGACTTGATGACAAGAATAGTGAAGTGTAAAGGCTTACTCAAAATTAGTTTGACATTGTTAATAGGTTTCTCATTACAACTCAAGAGTTCAATAGAAAGGATGTGGAGATTGCTAATCTGAAATATGAGAATGAACATATGAGGAATGAAATGAAACATGAAAAGGAATGTGAGAAATAACTCTAGGACCCAAGCACCAAGACCTAGAGATGAACAAAAAAAGGAAAAGGAAAAGTTGATGTAGAACAAACAAGAAATGAGATGAATAAAATACGGAGAAAGAAGGACAATTATAAAGTGTGAACCAAACTAATACATATACACCAAGTTCAAGTGTAGTCAGTGTTGAGCATCAATATTCATATTTGTACTAACCCAGTCACAATGTTGACTAAGTTGTGACCGTGAACTAAAATGATGTTGAGACAAAGTTGGCTTATCGACCAAGATAGTGAATGAAGGATGAATGTTTAGTTATCTTTGAATGTCGAGATGGTTTTCATACACTATTTGTAGGCCTACTAAATGTATGGAACAATAAATGCAAGGACATTTTGACCATTTTAGGGTATATAGTAAATTTTATGTTCATTTCTTCTCTCACCCAATAATTTTGAGTTTGCATAGCAATTCCAAGGTGATTCAGAGCAAGTTGCAAGAAGTTTGCAAAAATCTTGTGTGTATCATCAACAACAATGAGTAGAAGTAAGTAAAGTTTGCAAAGCTTATTTAAACTAAGTTTGGTTATTTTATGAAATAGATCTAAAGTTTCAAAACCTTAGTTTGAAATGGCATCTACTATGTCTATGAGTAGAAAGGAGGCATTGAAGGACAATAATTCACAAATTGTGAGAAATGATGGATGCCCCCTACCTAAGTTCAAGGCTTATCCTAAAATCGTGATGACTAGAGATGCATCTAGTGCATTGTCATCTATTCCTTTGTGTCTTATCATGGTATATGATATGAGATCCTACTACATGTACAAGATAGGAGAAATTGGATATGTTAAATTGGGGAATGCTTATGATAAATTGTGTGAAAATGGAGTTCTAAAGGAAGAGAACAAGGTTGTTTTTGAGAAAGGGATTACCCATTCCCTATCATTGCTAAAAGTTTTGAAGGTTGAATGGATCAAAATAGTTTTGATTCAAATCCATGATATGAAGTTATGGATGAAAAATGGGCCTATAAAGATAACAAAATGAATCATTTGACAAATCACAGGTTATCCTACCTTAGATCATGTGAAGACCATATGATTCCCATCTAGGAATGTGATAGAGGAAAAGAAAAAGACTAAATGGAATGACTGAGGGATGTTAATTGATGGCATTAATGATCCTATTATAGAGTCTGTAGTTAGGGAAAGTGCTCATAAATTCCACCAGTCAAGCCAATTCAATAGTGTACCCTATATAGCTATTGATTTAGGTTACATGAATGTCAAAAGGGATCATAACTATGATCTGGCTGAGTTGCAATTGATTCAATTGGAAGAAGATTTGAGAGCCATAAGGAAAGCAAAGAAAACTTCATGTAAGTTTGGCTCATTTTTTTTGTGCATATTCTTTTATGTAAAAAATTCATTGCATGCCATTGGTGAAGTGGTATGGGATAAATCTAGGCCTGTAACCAAGAAGAATAATGGTTACATTGAGAAAATAAGTGAGAATTTTGAAACAATCTTAGATGGTTATTTTGATGATTTCAAGAAGAAGAAGAAGAATATGATGAGAATCCCCAAGTTAGTTGTGGATTAGTATTTTGATCACATTTTTTTTAATGATGGACATTGACTACACCTATGCTTAGGCAGTTATGCCAGGGGTTGCACGATTGAGGCCTATGCAATACAAAGTTAATGTTGATGAAATGTCTATAGAAATGAAAAAACTATGGTTAGAAGAAATATATAAGAATTCTAAACCATTCAACACATATGAAACTAAAAAGATAAAAATGATGATGCAAACCAAGGTTCCAAAGATGGACCAAAAAAATGAAAATGGTTGAAGATTTGGAGGGAAAACTTGGTGAGACACCCCTACAAATCATAGAAGGTAAAGGGGAGGATGAATAGAGTGAAGAAGAAGATGAACACAATGAATCCAAGGGCAAAGAATTGGTGGTTGTTGAGCCTTAGGCACCTAAAGGAAAGAAGATAGTCATTTTTGATCCAAAGGTGAAGAGAAGCTTGAAGAATGTGGTTACTCACCTACTTCACAGAGACAAGCCACTAGAAAAAGATCAAAGGTAGCATTTCCTACAAATGCCAAGCCCAAGAAATGAATTGTAAAGATTATAAAGACAAAAAATGGAGGGTCTCCTAAGAAACGGAAACTAGATGCCAAAGAGACCAAAAAAGGTCAAAGAAGAGATCAAGGAGGAACCTCATTGTGAAGCATCCTGAAAATTAGGAGGATGATGAAGGAGAAAAAATTGAATTTGGTGATGTGAGAAAATTTTAGATTGTACCTAGAAAATATCCTCAATATATTGAAAAGGCATGTGAAAACATTCAAGGTTCAACATGCCTCCCTAGATTTAAACATGTAAAATATGCTTCTTTAGATAAAGGTGATAAAGAGAAAGAAGAACAAGTAGTTTTGAACATGATGATTGTTAGAAGTTGTAATCTTTCCTTGGTGTATTTATAAACCAAGGTTAGAACTCCTTTCTTTATTGTTATAATATATTAGGATATAAGCCAAGGTATCCTAATATATTTCTTTTTTGTCCTTTTTTCCACTACATCTTATTTTGTCATCTAGTGGAATATGTGAGGACAAATATATATTGTAATTTCTAATTTTAGATTATTCCTCCTTAAGAGGAATCTCACACTTGGCCTCACACACTTATGAATGGTGGCATTCATAGACATGGGAGTTACATTCTAACTCCTCTCTCTCATCTCTATTTAAGAGATGACCCTCCTCTCTCATTCAACAACAATGAGGTTTCTTCCTCTTCTCTATTATTGTATGAGCATTGCTCTCTATTTCTCTCTCTCCTCCTTCTTAGGCTTTTGATGCCTCATTCATAATATCACAAGGGGTTTTCTTTGCTTTCCCCTTTCCAAATATCTTGTCTCATGGTGTTGGAGCTTGAAGCTTTCTCTCTCCTATTTTATGGTAATATCTTTTCATGCATTTACTCACTTAGATTCTTTCCTGGTATTGCTTATTTTCAGATTTCTTTTTCCTCTATGAATGCCACCATTCATAAGTGTGTGAGGCCAAGTGTGAGATTCCTCTTAAGGAGGAATAATCTAAAATTAGAAATTACAATATATATTTGTCCTCACATATTCCACTAGATGACAAAATAAGATGTAGTGGAAAAAAGGACAAAAAAGAAATATATTAGGATACCTTGGCTTATATCCTAATATATTATAACAATAAAGAAAGGAGTTCTAACCTTGGTTTATAAATACACCAAGGAAAGATTACAACTTCTAACACCCCCCTTTAATCTTTACTTGGGGTAATTACATCAAAGGGTATTAAACCCACAATTTTTACAAAAATCTGCAACTTAATCTTCAATATGAAGTAATTTGATTGTCTTCAAGCCATATGGTACATTTGCAGATCCAAGAGAAGTACATGAGTCCTTTGAATGTGATCAAGTGGAAGCATAGACACCTCCAAGAAGGTTCCTTGATGGATCACCTGAAAAACAAAGAACAATAATACAAATATCCACAAGTAGAATGCCATCATATATGCAAATTCGAAATCCTTTTGAATAAGGATAATAAAACTCTCATAGAGAAACAATGAGTAAAACATGTTACCACAAAACAATGGAGATGACCTGATATCAAGATAAATTATATGCTCAAAAAATTGTCATGAAGGACAAATTGAGTAAAAAGCTTGATCAATGCTCTCATGAAAAGTATATTATACTAATGCACAAATGACCACAGACAAGGCCAACTAATGATACTTGCATCAATCTTGCATCAATCACGTGGATATAGACAGTCCACTTAATGAATCTTCCCACTGCAAGTTAATGGGCTGCAACACCATAACTTACATGACTCACGATCTAAGCAATGAAGTATGCAAATCATTATCACATTAATATATGAAAATAACATAAAGGAGAGACATGCTGATCAAAGTAGAATTATCATGATTTGTTAGGATAATCAAAAGAATGGATTATGAGGATATAGCAACATATTGCCTTCAAATTGGATCAAATTATCTGAATTTGGAGGGGAAACTCCAATAATAGCATCCTCTTCATTGAGGAACAAAAAATGGAACAACATGGAGGGAAATTCCATAAAAATATTATCCTATCAAAATGGAACAGATAGGATTTGACCAAATGGAGGGAAACTTCATATAAAATGAGTGCATACCAATATAGGATGGAGGAATACTCCATGGGCCAGATAAGGAAACTAGTATCAGTTAAACTGAGGGGACCTACATAGTTAACCTTGAAAAAATTGGCTCCCTATGCAACTCAAAACAAATATCATATAAATCATGTAAATCAATGGTATAAAACCATAAAGTGCCAACATGGGCATAGAATAATGCTATAAAAGCATAAAAGTGCAGCTATGGGCACATCAAAATATCAAAATGAAGGCAAATGTGTAAGATAACTCATAATCCAATTAGAATTAAGTAAAATGATTTAAGGAAGATCAACTAAATATAGATATCAGGTATAAAACTCCATTAAGGGTAAACATGGATATGAAAATGATAATAGGTGGTATATTTTATCTTGGTATATATGTGTGCACCCATATATACTTGAATAAATATACTAAAAAATATCATAGTATGAAATCATACAATTACAATTATTAAATGATAGCTTGATGCTAGAAAAATATTTCCCCCTCTTTTTTAAGAGTAATTACCTTGATGTAAAATTTGTTACAACTAACCCTGCAAAAAAAAGTTAGTAAATAATGATAGAGTTGAGATCTGGTAGATAAGAATATACTAAAAAGAGTTAAGAAACTTTTGTAAAAAAAGTTTGAATAAAAGCTTGGAATGAGAGAATATTGCACTTGTCTGACAATGACTGATTATATGCCAAGAATAGGTTGACAAAAGGCAATAATGAACGCAAATGATGCCTCTGTCAAGAGCTCAAAAATAGAAAAAGAATCTTGCATGTCTCTGAAAAAAAAACTTGCATAAAAAAGGCAAGAAAAATGTTATAACTGAATCTAAATATAGAGAAAACTTATATGATTTAAAAAACTCAAATGTGAGGTAATGCAATTATACTTTATCTTGAGTCCTCGTTGCCACACGCTTCACCGAGAACTCGCTCGGTAAAAAAAATGAGCCTGACATCGATGGTGCCGGAAGAAAATAAAATCTCGATGATTGTGAAATTATTCAGTATCAGCTCAGGTAGCTGGGTAGTTGGCCTACCATGATTCTTTATAATCGCTGCAATATAATAGTACTTATAATTTTAATAGGAGGATTATACTCAGCACCCTTCAAGTTCTGACTGCTCAAGAATGATGGACGCTTCGCAGGTTTTCGTATTTGGATCTTTTAGTGAGGATGAAGCGTCTTTCTTCCAGACGGATGCTGAAGAAGAGGATGCAAAATTATTCATGCAGAACGATTTGGGGTTGGCTAGATTGAAACCTATAACTGGCGTCGTGCATCGGGTCTTTAAAAAAATGAGTTCTTTTACTGACGCCATGAAGATGCGTAATTATGAGCTCTTGCCATGAAATCTTATCAGAAATTACCTGTTACTATAGCGCTTTATTTAGCGCCATCAGTGGAAACCCCACCAAAAAATGAGGGAAATTTTAGTGCACCTTGTTGTTCTCTTGGTATTTTTGATGCAGATGCTTTGAGAACCCAACCGTCCAGAGTTCAAATCCCATGGGCAAGCCGGACAAACTGTTGGTCTTGTGGGTTTTTTGTTTCTGCTTTGATTTGCACAATGCATCTGTCGATCCTGAAGACATAGCCTGCCTCTCGGGGGTCATGGGTTCGATTCAGGACCCCGCCCAGAAGCTCAGGCAGTGGACGAAGCAAAAGCTAAAGTCACCCTGCAACGGCACGTTCTCCGAGCTTGAAGGCGTCACCTGCAACAACGAGAGGGTTTACAAGCTCAGCTTTGCTGGATTCGGACTCACAGGCTCGATTTTGCCCTACATTTCCAACTGCACGAATTTGCAGTCGCTCGATCTATCGGCTAATCTTCTTTCGGGTGAGATTCCAGTCGAAGCGCAGTTTCTTGTAAATCTTGCCGTGCTGAATCTCAGCGTCAATCAGCTCACCGGTTCGCTTCTGCCTCAACTCGCCGCTTGCGCTTATCTGAATGTCATCGATCTGCACAGCATTTTGAAGTCATGGCGCACCACATTTATAATCCGATTGGACGAGGAAACTCCACACTTGGCTACGGTGGAAGCAGAGGCTATGATAACCCTTTATATTTAAGGGAGAGCGGCGGTGGGGCGTTTCAGGCGGACATCACAGGGCTGACTCCATGCAAGGAATCAAAGGCGTTTGAGAAGAGGGAAAAGCAGGCCCGCAGACTAAAAGAAACTGCTTGATAGTATCTCAAACTCGTCAGTGCCCATAAAATAGGAGAGAAAACTTGCAGAATCACCAACTGGTATTTCATAGGAGCTGCCTGAGAGCTATTCCTGTTCCATGAAACTAGCTCCAAAATGCTCTAAAGTCCAAGGGGACTCAAGTAAAATCAAAAGGTAAAAAGCAAATCGACATTCTGTGGGGTACTTCAGACTTGAAAACAAACCCAAAATCCTAAAATGATATCAATCTAAAGCAAAGGCTAAAACCCCGCAAAACTCATCAACAGAAACATAGATCCCCGAACCAACAAAAGACTACATTTAAAACATTACAAAGCCTTTAATCCCAAACCAAAATGCCAAATCCCAGAAACCCATCAAGCAAAACACTGGCAAAAAAAATAATAGAGCTCAATGTAAATGGCACTAAATGGCAAAAAAGCCTGCCATGGCCATCTGAGGAACAGCCTTTATGTACCATGGCAAAGGAGGAATCTCCTGGGGATACTTTGTAGTACGGCATGGAGCATGAAACTCTGTTTTGCTGTTTTGCTGGTTGGGGAACATGGCAATCTAAGAAGCCATGAGAATTTTAAAAAAATTGCAATGACAAATGCAAACCTCATACAAAAAAAGAAGGGAGGATAGGCAAGACAGATATCAAAAGAGCACAAAGTGGCTTATAAAGAAAACCCTTTGGCGGCAAGCCTTTCAAAGGAGTTAGATGAAAACTAATAGAAAATAAGAAGTAACCTGCACAAATTAGAGCAAACAGAAGTTAATCGGGTTTGGCGGTAAACCAGCCAAACTCAAAAAAAAATTCAATTTCTTCCAACTTAAGAAGATTAAAAAAAAGTGAAATCTCTCTCAAGAGTCTCCTTCGAATCGTACCTTCATGCAAACACTCAAAACAAAGATTAAACTGCTCTGATATCATGTTAGAAATGGAAAAAGAAATCTGAAAATAAGCAATACCAGGAAAGAATCTAAGTGAGTAAATGCATGAAAAGATATTACCATAAAATAGGAGAGAGAAAGCTTCAAGCTCCAACACCATGAGACAAGATATTTGGAAAGGGGAAAGCAAAGAAAACCCCTTGTGATATTATGAATGAGGCATCAAAAGCCTAAGAAGGAGGAGAGAGAGAAATAAAGAGCAATGCTCATACAATAATAGAGAAGAGGAAGAAACCTCATTGTTGTTGAATGAGAGAGGAGGGTCATCTCTTAAATAGAGATGAGAGAGAGGAGTTAGAATGTAACTCCCATGTCTATGAATGCCACCATTCATAAGTGTGTGAGGCCAAGTGTGAGATTCCTCTTAAGGAGGAATAATCTAAAATTAGAAATTACAATATATATTTGTCCTCACATATTCCACTAGATGACAAAATAAGATGTAGTGGAAAAAAGGACAAAAAAGAAATATATTAAGATACCTTGGCTTATATCCTAATATATTATAACAATAAAGAAAGGAGTTCTAACCTTGGTTTATAAATACACCAAGGAAAGATTACAACTTCTAACAATGATAAATTTAAAGTATACTCCTATAGAGCTAGGCAAAGCATTGCCATAGGAGTTATATAATAAGATGGATTCAAAATGGAAATGGACATTGTCTACTGAGAGACAAATAAGAGAAACAACTTTAGCTCAAACAATGAAAAATTTAGGGAAGACATATGTTTATAGCCCTAGGGGATTATGTTAAGAATTGTTTACCTAAGACAAGGACTTATAACATTTTGAGAAATAAAAATAAAGATGTAGTTCAAGAAAGCAAGTTGGTATGAAAGAAAGCATTTGGTTTGCTAGCACCAACCACAAAAGAAGCATATAAAGAAGATGAGAAAATGGAGTTGGATAATACAAAGGATCTATATAGTGATGAAGAACAATTTGTAGAAATTGTAAAAAAGATGGCTTAGGACAAGGTAAATCAGACAAAGGTAGTCACCATTGAGGATGATACTCCTAAAGTGACTCAAGTGTCAACCTAGTCAAAAGAGATAGTATTTGTCAAGTCAAAACATAGAGACTAAGCTCCAAAATCTATCAAAGATATGTTGATTGATACATCCAATCTAGTT
The DNA here is from genome assembly GCA_028749045.1 of Cupressus sempervirens. Classification (NCBI taxonomy): domain Eukaryota; kingdom Viridiplantae; phylum Streptophyta; class Pinopsida; order Cupressales; family Cupressaceae; genus Cupressus; species Cupressus sempervirens. The sequence goes on from CM053790.1 coordinate 351,819,523, forward strand.
TTAGTGCAAATTAAAGAATATCCTAAGATTGAAGAGCAAGGAATGGAGAAACATGAAACTATAACAATCACTGAAACACCTATTATTATTATTTACTTCAATAACCAATTACGATGAATGGAAAAAAAGACTCTGGTCATAGATACCAAGGAATAGAGTGGATTGAAAACTGGAGAGAAGAAAAGTGAAGAGCCTATTATTGCTAATAAGACCACATAGGGTTAGAATGATGAGTATATTGAACAAGTCAATAATTCTATAATTGGTGAGATCCAATCACTAGCCTCAAGACCTCATATTGAGTGAAATAAGGAGACAGAGTCAACAAATGTTACAGTGACTAAGGTGCAAGGTTAGAAGTAGAATGACACAAATACAGGGCTGAGTGTAGAACTCTCTACAAAATTTGAGATTAGAGAAGGTGGTGCACTTGAAAAAAATGTGATTGTAACTCAAAGGTAGTTAATCTAAAAAAGCATGGATGCTACTAGAGAAAAAGAGACACAAAGACCGAGTGTTGATGTTTTATTACACACACTTTAGCTAGCACTACTGAGTAGAAACACTCCAAAGAAGAAATTGCCAAAGAAGAAAGTAAGGTCACCTAGAAAGAAAATGACCTTAGATGAGGTCATTGTCATTCGAAAATATGACACTAAAAATTTGACATTTGAATAGATGAAAATTTTGCAAGATCTTTAGGCTCAAAAACATAAACAACAAGAAATGAGAAGGGATCTACAACAAAGAAAAGTGCTATAGGAGATTAAAGACATTTTTGTTGAAGAACTTGATGTAGAAAATTTGATGAGAATGCTTTAGTAAAAGCTCAATTAGTTCATATTGTGGAAAACATCAATACAAATGATATGGATGCAAATGAAAAGATGACGGAGTCGAGTTCCAAAATTTTTGAAAAGAAAGTCATTGAAAAAGTCTCCACTGAGATTTCCATAAGGAAAGTATAGTTGTAAAGTTTAATAGATAGTATAGAAGATGTTATAAAGAACATTATTTATTTGTACAAAAATTTATATGATGTTGAATTCTTTACAAAGGAGAATCAAGGTTTTATTGATGAGCAACAAGAAAATTTGCAAGCATCATCACATTCATTAAGCATGGACCCAATTTTTAGTTTAAATTATTTTAATAAATTAATAGTTGCCTAAGGTAGATTAGCTGAGCTAGTGGCTAATGATGGAAGAATAAGGGCTAATATTTTCTCTATTGAGAAAAGTGTGTTACGCCATTTAGAGGTTATACAAAGAGGGATTATAACAACGAAGGAGGTAGCACAAAGATATCCAAATCTCTTAATGACTGGAAACCTAATTGATCTAGCTGCTACACTAGAGATCAAGATTTAGTTTTAAGAATTAGTCAAAAATGGTTGGGATCATTCCCTAGAAATGATAATCTATTGGTCTTAGAATGGTTTTGACAATTGAGTGTCAACACACTTAACCACTTTCTACATTGAAGCCAAGTACACTATGTATGTCGAGCTATAGTATGTGCCAAGCCAAAATTTCAATAGGTGCTAAGTGACTTTAGGTGTTGAGAATTATATAGGTGTCAAGTTATATATAGGTGCCAAGTCACAGTTGATGTTGAGCAAGTTAGAATTCTACATATGCTAAATGAGCTAGAACTATACATGTGTTGAGCAAGATAGAATGTAATAGGTTTCGAGAAATCTAGGAAACATGTGTTGAGCACCAGTAGTCCAGTATGTGCCAAGTAAGAAAAAATCAACACATGAATTGTGTCCTCATAAACTCAGATGTAAACCATTTTTGGAGCTGACATAGAAGGATTTCAAAGGAATATAAGGATAAGATTGAATCTTTTGCATTTCCTACACAATCAACATGCAACCAACAAGAAAATGCAAGGAATAAATGGGAATTTAAACTTCAATATGGATCATAGATCCATACCTAACCGTAAGTCTTCACAATCTTTAAAAGGAGGTTGAAAACCACATTGTGTGTGTGGATGGAATAGCGTATGGGGAAACTATTGTGAAATTTACTGTAAAGTGTGAAAGACTTAGAGGAACAGAGCAACAATTATACATCTAGTTGATTAGAACAAAGCAAGGGATAAGAATATAGATTAGATTAAGCAAGGGTCACATCAAATAGAACAGATCAAGTGCCTAAATCCATCAATTGAAGATTGCATACTGTCAAGTTTATTGTTCTAATATTTTCTTTTCATTGTATTAGATGTTGGAAATCCTATATTGATAGGTTAGCTTAACATCTAGGAGGGAGAACCTTTGGAGAAGGTGATTGAAAATCCTATTGGATTAGTTGAGTTTAATAGGCTATTGTAAATCCTTTAACATGGTGACACTTCATGTAAAGTGTTTGCAAATCCTCTAATCAGGTCACTGTTGATACAGTGTAAAGCCTTTAACAGGGAAGACCTTTCATAGGGAAAACCATCAAAAGTGGTTAAACAATTATTGTTGCAGTGATTTTATGGGTATCATCCCTACCCTAGTTTTAACTTCTTATTTTTGAAGGGTTTCTCGGTTACCAAATCTGGTGTTATGTGTGTTATTGCATGTGTTTATTTCATGTTTACTTAATATGTTTACATGCATGCATCTTATTTTCAGTTATTTTTTTGAAGGATTAGAAAAGGTTAAAAGTGTGATACTTCTGATTCATCCCCCCTCTTAGAAGTACTCTTCCCATTTTGAACATTCCAACAATTGGTATCAGAGCACTAGGTTCTCACAAGGAGAAGCCTAATAGCTTAGAGAAAAGGTATGAAGATGGAAGTCTTCAAACTTGGGAAGATCATAGACAATCAGGTGATTGATGTGCACCTCGCTCTACACAAATTGGAAGAAGCTAGAGAAGAATTGAGAAAGTCCTTAAAAAGAAAGAAGGATATAGCCATAGCTGAGAATGATGTACATTACAAGGAGATTGATACCACACAAGTGTTTTCCAATGGAGATTCCAAGGAATTTGATGCAGCAATGGATGAATTGATGGAGAAAAATAGAGCACAAGTTGAGGAAATTAGAATACTCAAGCTTGAACAAGAATCACAAGCCATAATGCTTTGTGAAGTGACTGAACAAAAGAAGAGATCCATTGAAGAAAAGGCCATGATAGAAGATGACTAGAGAAATCTTACCAATAGACTAGAGGAGAAGACAATTGAGTTTAAAAGAATCTCAAACATGTAGTTGGACACCTTAAGTCAGATGATGAATGCTCATCATGAATTGAACATGAAGGACATTGAGATCTCCACTCTAAGAATGTAGAATGAGTTGAAGAGAGAAAAGAAGATAGCAGAGAGCTTCAAAAAATCAAGTGAAGTCATCAAGCACTTTAAACAATTGTTGAAATCACCAAGATCCAACAATGACACTTTAGGACTTGGTTACACTAGCATTGAGCAAGGAGAATCACCCAAGACTATAGAAGAAAGGAGTAACAAAGGTAAGGACACAAAGCCTACTTGTCATTTCTATGGTAAAAAGGGACATACCTCTAATGTATGCAAAAGCAAGAATAGTCATCAACATGATTAGCCTAAAAATGCAAGCTTTTGTCACAAGTGCAAAAAACAAGGACATCAAGAACATGAATGTAGAACCAAGACCATGAGGACACCAAGATTTGATGGTCACTACCACAACTACAAAAAATATGGGCATAGAGCATTTGAATGCAGATCAAAGCCTATGTGGACACCCAATCAACCTACAAAAGGAAACAACCATGATCATCACTGCAACTAGGATTGCAACACCAGGTATAGCTATCATTACTATCAGAAGTATGGACACATTCCTAAAAATTGCATAAGGACACATTTTAGAGGAAATTATAGCAGATGGTTAAGCCAAATCACATGTTTCAGTTGCTTGAAAACTAGTCATATCAATACAAAGTCAAAAGCACCCAAGACAGAAGTCAACAAAGGAAAAGAGAAGGTTGATGTTGAACAAATAAGAGGAATGAAAAAGACATGGAAAAAGAAAGATGAGTGCAACACATCAAATGGAGAGATCACTTCACCCAAGAGGTCAAGTGATCACATCTCATCTAATTGAGCAAGAATAGGTGTATGGGACTAATATATAAAGATATATCATACATCAGTTCCAAGACAAATAAGTACTACAAGGAAGAAACTTGCATGAGAAAAGATGCCAAGCCAAAAATTAGAGTTTTTGTAAATACTACTAAATTGTCTTTAGATGCCGAGTAAAGCTCTAGTGGATGCCGAGTTGCTAATAGTGATCGAGTTGATCGTTGATGCTAAGTTGAGATATGCCAATGCAATTCGAGTAAAGTAGAAGTCTAGTGGAAGCTGAGTAAATGAAATACAATGAGAGTCATTTCATGTTGAATCCTTCGAGTGCCGAGTTTATAGCCGTACACACAAAGCATTTAATGCTAGGTTTTGACAGGTATAAGGTCAAATTTTGATCATTTTCATGCCATTTAAATGTAGAGAAAAGATGAGAAAAGGGTAGGAGCAATCATATAGCAACCTTGAAGCCATTTGCATGGATTTCAACAACAATTCAATGCAAATTCATCGATCTGAGGTATTTATCAAGTGCTGAGCTATGCAGAGTTTAAGTTTTTAATACATTTAAACACTAGTTCAATATAATGGCTTCTAATTAAAGAAATCCCAAAGGAAAAGAGGGTCATGAGGTTTAGTTTTTTAATAATGATTTCAAACAAACTAAGTTTAGGCCAATCCTTGAAGTTGCCTACGAAAATGATCCAGTTGGCGCATTATCCATCATTCCACCAAAAGTTGTCATGGTGCAAGACATGAGAAAGTGTTATAACTATAAGATAGGTGTAGTAGGTGATCTAGAGATATTCCAAGCATATGAATAACTATGTGAAAACAAAATTTTGAAGGATGAATTATAGATTGTTGAGAAAAAGGGTTTGACCAATGCCCTAGTTTACCCTACTAGTTTCAAAACTGAATGGATACAGATTATCTTGAGTAGAATTCACAATGGATGTTTTTGGTTGGAAATAGGACTAGTAAAAATTACAAAAGGGATAGTGCATAAGGTTACGAGTTTCCCAACCCTAGATTGGCCTAAGACCCTACACAATGATTTTAAAGAAATCATTGAAAGAAATATAGGAGCCAAATGGAATAAGAGGGGTATGACTATTGATACTATGACTGATCCTCTCCTAGATTTTGCTGTGAGAGTAATATCCCACAAATTCTACCAATCTAGCAGACTGAATAGTGTGCCATGTATAGCTATGGATGTAGCCTACAAGCTTGTAAAGAAAGATCACACACATGATCTATCAGAACTAATGTTGCAGCAAATAAATGAAAACCTAGGAGAAATAAGGAGATCAAAAGGTGCTTAATGCAAATTTGGTTAAGTTCTTATGTGTATATTCTTTTATGATATGGAAGAGTTTCCTTCTATTGGAAAGGTGAATTGAAACCCTAACAAAACTACAATTACACAAATCAATGAGTTCATTGATCAGATGGGTGACAACTTTGAGGCCCAAATGACAAGCTATTTTGAAAATTTTAAGAAATTCATGAAGCAAAGGGTAAGAATACTAGTTTCCCTAGTGGAAAAACACATCAATGACATATGATTTTTGGTTGACATTTATTATACCTACATCCAAGTAGAAATACCAATAGTAAGATGGCTAAGGCCATTGGGATATGAGCTTGATATAGATGAAGCCTCGACAACAATCACAACATTACTTGTAGAAGAAATAGATAAGGAAACTCCTCATTTTGGCACATATGATGTTGTCAAATCAAATGTTGAAACTAAATTGAAGACAACCTCTATTATCAAGAAGAAAGATAAAATAGTAAAGAAGATAAAGAAGAAATTTGGAGTAAGCATTGAAGGAGAAGAAGGTGGTGAAGAAGAAGAAGAAGAAGAAGAAGTAGAAGGAAAAAGTGAAGAAGAAGAAGAGCAAGGGCAAGGCCCAGTGAAGCTAACACAAGGCTCACGAGAAGATAAGGAGGAAGGTGCTGAGGAAGAAGAAGCTGAGGAAACACCTACTCAAGCCAAGAAAAAGAAGAGAAAGGCTAAAACTTAGCCTCCAACTCAGTCCAAGCCCAAGAAGGTCACTAAGCTTGCATAAGCCAAGCTAGCACCAAAAATAAGGGCTACTACAAGGACATCCACACAAAAGGCCAAAGAGGCATCAAAAGAGAAGAAGAAGGCTAGTGAACAACCTACTAAAGAGGTAAAGAAAAGAAGAAAGTATGTGGCATAGCTAGATACTGATGATGAAGAGAGAACAGAGTCAGAGGACCACAACTAGTTTAGAGTGGTAAGCTATTCTCCTAAGTCTGCAATTGATAGACTTTGTGAAAATATTAGGGATGTAGATTTAAATGATTTAAATAATCTTGATAATCTCAGTAGAGGAGAGAAAAATAAAGTAGAGGAATTTGTGTATTCCATGATGGTAAAATTCAAAAAAACACCTCTAGAACTTGACAATACCATGCCCAAGGAATTGTATGAGATAGTTGAAAATAAATGGCATTATTGTCTGAAAATGGAGAAGGAGATTAGAGAATCTACCTTAGCTCAAATAAAGCCTGACATGAAAAAAGGTCAAATAAAAAAGGCTAATAAAAACTATGGTGGAAAATTTGCACCAAAGTATAGAGCCTTTAGCATCCTACAAAATAAGATTGAGGATGTAGTGAATAAATCCAGACAATTATGGAAAACAATTTATAAGATAACTAATGACAAAGAAGTGGAAATAAATAAGACAGAAACTAGTGCCAAAGAAATGATAAAGGAAAAGAAAGTAGAAAAGAGGAGAGAGGAAGAGAAGTAAGAGGAAGAAAAGGAAGCAAAAACAAGAGTAGATGAAGAAAAGAAGATAGAGGAGGAAGATAAGAAAGATGAGGAGGAAGAAACACAAAAGGAAGAAACTATGGCAACAACTGAATATCAACAAGAAGAGGAATAGAGTGTGTAAGACACACAAATGCCACCTCTAACCTTCATTCAACCATTACACCTATAGAAACAATAACTATCAAGGATGTTCTTGACCATTCAACTTAGAACATCAATCCCCTAACTATAGAGGATCTCTCCAAGATCCTTTAACAATCCACTCTTTAGGCATAGTTATGTACAATCCCTATATTGCTGAGTGTTGATGAGCTACATAAGGTAGTAGCAAAACCAAAATAGGACAAGGTGAAACAACAAAGAACCATCTTTCACCTATACAACTACTTGCACTAAAATTTTGATGCTTCCACCACCACCTCCACCAAGTGCAACAAGTGATACGATTCAGATGCCGAGTATAGAAAAAGGAGAAGACACAAGAACAATAGGATAGACTTCTTCATCTAATCCCATAGTATAGATAATAGGTACACCCCCAACAATTGTGATTGATCAAGGTACATCGAAAGAGGAAAAGGAGGAAACAAAATATGAGGAGCAAGCTATAATCCAAACATTGATTGAATTACCAAAAACTGACACTCCTACACAAACTCTTCAAAAACCAAGCACTGAAATGATATCATTGCAAGTCCAAACACTAGGCTCAAGCTCTAAAAAGGTTGCTAGGATACTTCACCATGGAGATCTTGAGATAGATGAAGAGATTATTATACCTCCTTATGACTCCAAGACCATAACCATTGAGTAGATAACTGAGATGAAAAATGCACTGGATAGGAGAAAAAGGTAGGAGATAATTAGAAAATAGTATAAAAACAAGCAAGCATTGAATGACATTAAGGACATCTTCATGGATGCCTTCAGCTTGTAGTCACCAGATGAATCAAAACCCATAATGGAGCAACTATCAGATATAGTTGACCAGGTGACTGATGAAGACCAGGATACTAATGCTAAACTCATAGAATGGCCAAAAAGAAAATTTCAAGGGAAGGTAAATGAAAATATATTAGGTGATATAGCACTAGCACAAGTAGAGTTGGCTAAGAAAGGTGAAAAAGTCAAAACTATACTTAAAAATACTTTCTCATTGTACAAAAAACTGTGACTTTCCCAACTTCACACATGAGACTAGCCAACATAAATTGAGCTTGAAGAAAAATCTTAAGGTTTCTAGCATGCAGTTACCCTTAAATCTAGCTCAAAGTGAGAAGCATTTTACACAATCACTTCACACTCAGAGGGAGTTAGCTGTACTCACAGTTGAGGAAGCCAATATAAAGGCCAAATTAATGTAGATTCAATCCTCCATAACCCCACATTTGGAGGTCCTCCACTAGGAAAAAGTCTATGCTGAAACTATCCTAAAGAAAGATCCTAATATTTCTACATTAGATGGACTTTCACACCTTGCTACAAAGATTACTATCTAGCACAAGTCACTAGACATTGCTTTGGATAATTGGGATGCAACTCTAAAAATAATAATGGAGGTAAATAGTAACTTTTTGGCTAAATATGGTATTACTCCTTAGAACCCTTTTACATTAGTGTCAAAAAGGGGGAGATATATGTTTTAGCGGAGATATAAGGGAGATATAATATTTTGATGAAGATATAACTAATGGGGAGGATAGAATACTATAAATTTTGATAGCCAAAAGGGGGAGATAAGTAATAAGACAAAGTGAGGGGGAGATACAAAATTTTGTTAATCATAGGGAAGATAGCTCTATAAGATCTGATACAAAATGGAAGAATTCCATAGCTTTCATAGATTAGATACAGAAAATAGGTACAAAATATAGGAATAGAGCAAAAGGCAAAGAGTATCAGGCACATTAGCGTAGAATTTTGGTTTCAAGAATGAATAAGGCACAATTAACTCAGGGGGAGTTATAAGGTATATTGTTACTTACAATTTTTTTTAAAATTTTGCATATATACCGAGCATAAAGAAAAATGTACTCATAAGGTTAGTTCAATAATGCATAGTTAAGTGTTTTTGACACTCATGTCAAAGGGGGAGATTGTTGGTCTTAGAATGGTTTTGACAATTGAGTGTCAACACACTTAACCACTTTCTACATTGAAGCTGAGTACACTATGTATGCTAAGCTATAGTATGTGTGGAGCTAGAATTCCAACAAGTGTCGAGTGACTTCAGGTGCCAAGCATTATATAGGTGTCAAGTGATATACAAGTGTCGAGTCATATTGATTTTGAGTAAGTCAGAATGCTACATATGCTGAGTGAGCTAGAACTATACATGTGCCGAGCAAGAAGAATGTAATAGGTGCCAAGCAATCTAAGATCAAACATGTGCCAAGCACGAGTAGTCCTGTATGTGCCAAGTACCACAAAATCAACATATGAGTTTATGACCTCACAAACTCATATGTAAATTATTTTTGGAGCCAACATAGAAGAATTTTGAAGGAAGATAAGGATAAGATCGAATCTTTTGCATTTCCTATGCAATCAACATGCAACCAATAAGAAAAATGGAAGAGGCATGCAACCAATAAGAAAAATGCAAGGAATGAGTGGAAACTTAAGATTCAATATGGATCATAGATCCATACCTAACCCTAAGTCTTCACAATCTTTAAAAGGAGGTCGAAAACCCCTTTGTGTGTGTGGATGGAATTGTGTATGGGGAAACTATAGTGAAATTTAGTGTGAAGTGTGAAAGAGTTAGAGGAACAAATAAACAATTATACATCTAGTTGATCAGAACAAAGATAAGAATAGAGATAAGAATCACATCAAAGAGAATAGATCAAGTTCCTAAATCTAGCAATTAAATATTGCATACTATCAAGTTTATTGTTTTAATACTTTCTTGTCATTGTATTAGATGTTGGAAATCCTATATTGATAGGTTAGCTTAATAGTTAGGAGGGAGAACCTTTGGAGAAGGTGATTGAAAATCCTATTGAATTGGGTGGGTTTAAAAATTTATTGTAAATCCTTTAATAGGGTGACACTTGATGTAAAGTGTTTGTAAATCCTCTAATCAGGTCACTAATGACATAGTGTAAAGCCTTTAATAGGGCAGACCTTTCACAAGACAGACCATCATAATTTGTCAAACAATTATTATTACAGTGATTTTGTGGGTATCATCCCCACCCCAATTTTACCTTCTTATTTTTGGAGGGTTTCTAGGTTACCAAATCTAGTTTTATGTGTGTTATTGCATGTGTTTATTTCATGTTTACTTAATATGTTTACATGCATGCATCTTATTTTCAGTTATTTGTTTTAAAGGATTAGAAAAAGTTAAAAGTGTGATACTTCTGATTCACCCCCTGTCTCAGAAGTACTCTTTCCATTTTGAACATTCCAACATAATCCAACTTTAGAAACCATTTTTGGGTAAGTATGGTTTAACCCCTACACACCAACAACCATAAGTGACAAAAAAGGGGGAATGCATATTTGTATGAGGGAAATATGTCATGATGGGGATATAAATACATAGAAGAAAAGTACTAGTATTATTATTTGAACATTTTTGAAGATAGAATGTGTAAATATCATGTATATATGTTGTATATTTTATGAATTCTTTATGAAGACTGAGTGATAGCCTAAGAGGAGCACTATTTTTTAAGTTTTGGGATATAATTTTGAATCATGAAAAAGTATTTTTTCCACAAATGTTAAAGGTGGATATTATTGATCCCTATAATTTTTTGTCTATTAGTGTTAAATAATTAGTCATTTATTTGGTAGGGTTGGTTGATCATCACTATGATGAAGCCAACCTACTAAGGCCAAGCAATGTATTTAGAATCATTCATATTTTAGTTAAGGCTGAGAAGTTATTGCCGAGCAATTCTATAGTCACTATGTATTACTATACATGTTGAGTAAGACATAAGTAAGTTTGTACCAAGTTTTATAGTGAATGTCGAGCATTCAAAAGTTGAGGGACATCATGAAGAACTAGTTATGATTGAGTGTCAGAGTGTTCATTACTAAGTGAACTAGTTTTGATGTATTAGTTTGTAATTGCACAAATGTTAAGGTAAATTTTGTTTGGCCAACTTATTGCATGATTTAATGATCAAGGAGTAATTTAAGGAGTTGAGTACATGTTATGAATTGGATCATTAATCCCTATGTAAGGTGTTTAACCAATTAGAAAATTGGAAGGTTTAAGCAACATAATGAAGAAATTTAGATTGTTGATCTTTATCTAGAACCTTCTCTAGTTGGTTATATAAGAAGGATCCAAGCCTTGATTTTTGTATGTAGAATGTGTATGCATGAGAAGTAAAGTTTGGATGACTAAGAAGAGTATGAAGGTGAAGCAAGGTAGTGTGATCAAGCAGAGTAGTGAAGTGTAAACCAAATTTATATTAGATCAAAGAAGGACCAAGAAATGGAAAGAGGAGATATGTAATCAAGCATTATAGTACTAACCAAAGGATCAAGTGCTGATCAGGGATTTTTTTAGTGGCTATTATTCGCCAATTGGCTAATATGGCCTGATTGGGCTATAGAAATTGGCTAAAAAAAACACCATATACTAGTTGACCAGTTCACCCAAATTTTATAAAATACTCATATAGTGGTCAAAACATTCACCACTATTATTACATAATTTTAGTTTGGTAGTTGGGTTCTTCGCCCATATTTCTCTTTAATGTTTACTCTTATTTTCCATGGAATTAATTGAGTGTCTCTTTCGACGATCATCATTTGCCAAATTCCCATTTTTCTATGTAATTTTTTTTATGAGTGACACTGTACTCCATAGACAACTTACCTTGATACGTGTCAACATTCCAGTGACTACCTCGACAATTCTTCTTCCTTCAAGAAATGTTGACCGAATTTAAACCTCAACCATTGATCTTGGATCATCAGACGATCTAAGTTCTCAAATAATACATTTAACATAATTACATTTCAAAACATAATTCACCATCAATATTAATAATTTTATTAAAAACAAAAATGATAATCGCCATTATTTTATAAAAATTGTCTAAACTATTAAAAAATTTGCCACCAAATATCCATCGATTGATGCATAATTTTCCAACACTATTAATTTTTTTTCACCCAAATGACATGTGATTCGCCACAATTTTATAAATTTTGGGAGGGGGGGGTTCCTTAAAGTTATCCCTGGTATTGATACATTTTAGCAGAGTGAATCAGGGTAAATCTCTTAATAGAGTGATCCTAACAAGCCTATGTAAATCTCCTAATAGATTGCTTACTTTGTTGTAACTTTTAAATCCTTTAATCAAGGTAGGCTAAATAATCTTGTAAGATCTTAGTAGGGAAGATGCCTCATAGGGTAGATCATTAGAAGTGATCAAAATTGTAGCCCTAATAGGAGAAACATGTTACTTCAGTAGTGAAGATTTATGGGTCTCATCCCCACCCTAGTTTTATCTTCACCTTGGAGGGTTTGTGGGTAACCAAATATTTGTGTTATGTGTTTATCATTTACATTTATGTTTATGGTTGTGATTAGTAGATTATATCTATTACATCATTACAATATAAATTAATGTGATTTGTGATATTAGTGAGATAAGGGTTAATGATGAAAGTTATTAGTTTGATAATTGCTTAGAAGGTTAAAAGTTTCATAGATCCTAATTCACCCCCCTCTTAGTATCTCACTTTCCTATTAGACTTCCAACACTTCAATTGATAAACCAAGTGTGCATATGATAGAGAAAAACATCAAATATCTTAGTTTAAAAAAAAGAACATAAATAGTAAGCATTGTGATGGAAAAATCACATTGTGATGGTGCTATAACCAAAAATAGTAAAAACTAAAGACTTATCTCAGGGTGGAAATCTCATTGAGACACCTGAAGATGAGATGTTTGGTGTCCTTTTGAGTCACTTCTAAGAGAAATCACAAAATTGAATAGAACTAATCCAACTAATCAATTTAGGAACATAAGAGAATCCATAGATTATACACATAGCTTAATCTATGTTAAAGGAAGAGAATAAATAATTAAAATACTTATTTATAGAGAAAAATATCAAATTCGCATAGACCTATTCAAATATACCAGGTTTATGCCCCGATCTAATTGTGCATCACTTGTCTATTACATCTAGAATTGAACTTGTGAAGCAAAGACTAAGAAATATGTACCCTTATGTAGCATTATTGATCAAAGAAGAACTAGAGAAGATACTAAAGGAAGGATTCATAGGAGTTATATGTTATTCTAAGTGGATCTCCAACATTGTGCCAATATCAAAACTAGATAAATCAATAAGGGTCTGCACAAATTTTTGAACTTGAACAAGGATTATTTGAAAGATGATTTTCTACTTTCAAACATTGATATGGCAATGGACATTACCCTAGGTTATGAAATTTATTTTTTGATAAATAAAGCTTCTGCATATAATCAAACAAAGATAACATGAAAACATCAAGAAAATACTACTTTCACTTTGTTAGGATTATCAAGATAGAAATAAAAATTACATGCAAATATAACCAATATCATAAAGGAATAAATTACACAGAAGAGATAACAAGATACAAATTTTTAATGTGGTTCACCCAATCCTTGGGTTATGTCCACCAAACAAAAAGTCCAATATTATTATCATCTAATAATTATAGTCTGATTAAAATTTACAATCCCTTACAACTCAATACCATTGTAAGAGTATAATAACTTATCATCGCACATAACTAAATCCTAAACCCAACGATATTTTATACAAGTATTTTTTCACTTAAAAAATTAGGGCTAGAGTTGGTTACAACATGTTGGCCCCTAAAAAAATAGCCAAAAAAATAACCCTAACAAGGATACATGGTGAGTTTGCACTACTTACCTTATCAATCACCATAAGATAACAATCTACCACTTGAAGACTAATCATGCTTCACACTAAAAAACAATATCCCACTTGGAGACCTTTCATTTAGCAATACTACTACCTTATTGAGGCTTGTACTAGATCAAACCACTTTGGAATCAACTATTTATTTATTCTATTCAGTCTAGAAGACCAACTGAAACTAAAGAGGAGTTCAACTTCTCCCTTAATACTTCTTTTGTAAACATATCTTCTATATTATCATTTGTATGTATCTTTTATAACTTTATTTGTCCATCAAAAAAAATAACCAAATGAAATGGTATCATAATTTTATGTATTTTTTCTTTGAGTCTAAAGCAAGGTTCTTGGCAAGATGAATGATATTTAGGATATCTTTATACAGATAATTATCACTTTGTGAGTGTCCCAATTCTCCCATGAATAATTGAATCCATATCATCTCCTTGGCTACCTTTATAAAAGCGACATACCCTACCTTTATAGTGGATAAAGTATTCACCTTTCATAATCGAGAAACCCAATTCATTGGTGCTCCACCAACAATAAATATATATCATGTAGTACTCCTCCTAGTATGTAGATCCCCTACCAAATTTGAATTAACATAGCCTTGTCAATGAGTAGTAGATCCCCCAAAATGTAAATATTTATTGTTTGTGCCTCTCAACTATATGAAAATCTATTTGATTGCATTCCAATGCTCAATCCCAAGATGACTCATATACACATAATGACCCCCATTACATGTGCAATATATGGCCTAGTATATACCATAATATACATTAAAATTTTTATAGATGAAGCATAAGGTACCTTGGGTTTTATCCTCTTATTTCTATGTCTTTGGACATATATCCTTATTCAATTTCAAATGACCAACAAAAGGTGTGTTGATAGCTCTGACATTCTCCATACAAAATGCTACAATGCCTTCTCAATATAATTAGCCTAAGATAGAGTCAAATTCTTATTTCTCTATCTACCAAGGGTTTTTTACTCTCCCTCTAAATCCTTCATAGAAAATAAATGTGCCAACTATTATTTTAGTCCCTTGATGTGGTCCATGTTAGACCCAAACATGAGCTTATCATTAATATCTAAACAAAAGATAATGCAGTTATCACCATCTAACCTCTTAAAATAAACAAAATAGTTTGAATGACACAAGCGTAATCATGCTCATTCATAAAATTATCAAATTTAAGATACAATTGCCAAGGATCTTGCTTCAATCTATATAAAAATTTCTTCAATCTGCACACTAAATTCTCCTTAGCTTCAACCTCAAATTCATATGGTTTTTCCATATATATTTCTTTATCCAAATCACCATGAAAAAAAGTTATTCTAATACCAAGCTACAACAAATAAAAATCTTTAGTAGCCATAATACTTAGAACAATACAAATAGAAGTCATTTTAACAAATGGAGAAAATATCTTATCAAAATCAATGTCATTTTTTCTATACATATATTTATAATTTAATTGTCTTTAAATATTTTCTTACCCCCATCATCTTCTTTCAACTCGTAAACCCATTAATTTTGTAAATCCTTTTTACTCGCAAGCAACTTGCATAAATCTTAAGTCTAATTTTTTAGCAAGGAGTCCATTTCTTTAACCATTGCAGATTCCCACTAAACCTTTATATCCAAATGCACAACCTCATCATAACATTTTGGTTCACCTGTATTCATTAATAAAATAGATTTCAAAGAGGGAGACAATATTTTTGGAGGTAGATACTCAAACTTGTTGATCATCTAACATTCACTAGGGTTTGTGGTATTTTGCTATTGTTTTTACAGAGCATGAGGGACTACTAAAATATCATATTTTGGAGTATCATCCCATATTACATAGTTATTTTCTTTCATTTCATGTTTTTGCAAAATATATTTGTACAAAACTTTCTCATTAAATATGAAATCCCTGCTTCTTAAAATTTTATGTTTTTCAAAACCCCAAACTATATAGTCAGATTCATAAATATCATATCCAACAAAAACATATTTTTAGATTTAGCTTCTATCTTGGTTCTATTTTCAAAATCTATATGTGAAAATTCTTCAAAATGGAAGGTTTTATAAAAAAAATAACTCCCCTTCTTACCCATCCATGTTTCCTCTAGAATACCACAATTCAAAGGAGTAGAGGGACCTCTATTGATCAAATATACAACAATATTAATATCCTGCACCCACATATTTAAGGGTAACCCAATATGAAACCTCATACTCCTTGCACACTCCATTATTTTTTTGTTCATACATTCAACCACTCCATTTATTCTTGGAGTCCTTGGAACACTTTCCTGCAAATACTATTAGACAAACAATAATATTTAAACTCTTTGCTACAATACTCATCACCATTATCAAATTTGGGACATTTTAGTCTTTAACCAGTCTCATTCTCATGCAAGATTTTCTATTTCTTAATTTTTTTAAATACATCAAATTTCTATCTAAGAAAATAAATCTTTACTTTCCTAGTTGCATCATCAATTAATGTAACATAATATTGAGAGCCACCAAGGGAAGATACTTGAGTTTTTCCCCATACATCTATATGCAAAAGCTCTAATTTCTCATTTTTTTGCCTTCTCACTCTTCACAAATCTCAGTGGCTTTTATTTTACATGAACATAACTTTCATATCAATCTATATTGACACATCTTAGACTTGGTAAAAATTTCTTTGAAAGAAGTAATTTCTCTTCTTCTTACTCATGTTCCCAAGTTTGTTGTGCCATAGTGTTGTTTTAGAATCTACAACAATTTAGAATCTACAATAATTGTTAGATGTTTTTCTTGCTTAATATAGAAATTGTTCCTAAATATTCATTTTTCTCTAAAATAATTATAGTATAAGGAATGATAGGACCTATACACTATTATAAGGTGCCCAGTTTCACACCTTTTGCTACTACTAAGGAACCTTTTCAAATGTTCCAATTTTTATTATTAAAAGTAACTATGTAACCCTGATCACCTAGCTTCCCTATATAAATAAAATTTCTACTTAGCATTGGAACATGTATTACCTCTTGTAGTAGACAATGATTCCCATTTTGTAAATTTATCTTAACATTCCCTTTCCAACAATTTGATAGGGTTCATTATCTCCCAAATAGACTAACCCACAAATCCCCTTGGACATAATCAAGAAAATAATCTCTATGGGTTGTAGCATGAAATGAAGCCCCAAAATCTAAAATTCATGAGTCATAAATTTTTTCTAAGGAAAGAAGAAAAGCATCCTCTTCGGATTTGTTACTTTCGACATCCGCCTCTGTGTTTCTATCTTGTTTATCTTCTTCATTATTCTTCTAAGACTAGAAATATTTCTTCTTATGCTATAATTTTCTACAATTCCAATAATGTCTTGGTTCTTTGGATTGAGACTTCTTTTACTTTGATTTTCCTCTTGATTTCCCATGATTTCTAGAATTATTCCTCTCTAATTTTTTCTACCTCTTCTTTTTGCATTGAAGACACTTCTTGATGTACATCCATCTGAGTTTTTTATATGAATTTCCCCACTAAGAATGAATCCAACCTCATCATCAAAGTTTAGTGTATTAGAACTAGAAATAAAGTTACTCACAAAAATTAACAAGCCATTCCAACTTTTAGGAAAAGAACACAAACTCAAGAGAGCCCTATTTTCTTCATCAAAATTAATATTTGTAGAAGATAATTGATTGGCAACTATATTAAACACAAAAAAAAAAAAGATTAGCGACAAACACACCTTATACCATCTTTATATTAGATAAATACTTAATTAGAAATACCTTGTTTAAAATGGAAGGATTTTCATACAACTTTTTCTATGGTTTGCATCAAATCTTCAATCATATGTGCTTTTATAATATTAAATACCACTGATTGTGCAAGGCATGAACAAATACCTCCAAGTGCCTTTCTATTCAAAATATCACACTCTTCATATGACATATTTCTATCTTTCTTGGGCCTCCCAATGCTTCTATAAATACTTCTAATAAAGATAGTCCTCCATTTGAATTTTCTATAAATGGAAATCCTACCTATTAAACTTCTCAACCTTCAACTTTCCCTTATCTTTTATTGATCCCACTTTATTATGAAACTACCATTAAAATATGAGACCTTCTTTTAGAGGATAATTGAAACAACCTCAGTCTAATACCATTTGTTAGGATTAGCAAGAGTACATAAATAAGAGTTACATGAGAATATAACCAATATCAGAAAGGAACAAAGTACAAATAATATAACACACAACTTAAAGAATTAATGTAGTTCACCCAATCCTTTTCTATGTCCACCAAACAAGAAGTCTAATATTCTCATTATCCTGTGATCACAACCTAATTACAATTTGTAATCCCTTGCAACTTAATACTGCCACAAGAATCTAATAAATCATCATCACACATTAAAAATTTCCTAACCTAAGAGATTTTATAAAAGAATTTTTACACTTAAAAAATTAGGGCTTAGAGTTAATTACAACATGTCAGTCCTTGGAAAAATAGCCCCCAAAAAATAACTTTGATGAGGATACATGACAAGTGTACAATACTTACCTGATCAATCACCACAAGATAAACTACTTTCTTGAGCTCAAATCGGTGTCAATTGGTTAGAATCCATGCCTGAGCCATCACTATCTCTCTTGGATCACTCAAAGCTCTCAAATTCACAAAAAACAAAATGAGTTGAAAATGAACCCTTGACCCCTTATATAGTCCTTTGACCCATTTTTCAAACTCCTTGGAATTCTGCAAAAAAATGCACCACTGGCTAATTTTGACATCCTAGATCCATTTTTGGGATCAAAATCAAAATCCAAATTCATCTCGATGGTCAAAATCACATTTTAAAAATTTTCCTTCTTCTATGCAGTTAGTTGACCTTTTGAGTTCTAATATTTGAATATTCGCTAGGGAATCATCATTTCTTTATTTCTTCATCTTTTTCACTTTCAATTCATTTTACTTCACTTTCCATGTCATTCTTCTACTTGATTTGACTTAGTCTTCATGATTTATCTTTCTTCATCAAACTAGTCAAATTGGGTCATTCTATCACTTCTTAGTGGTCACTCTTTGGTTTTAAATCTCTTATATATCATTATGGACATCACTTTATCTTGATTTGATCATATTATTTATCATTTATTCATCTCTTATACCTCATTTTGATTTCAATCTTGAGTGGGCAGGAATGTCTAACAAAGGAAACATTTAAAAGGGCACTTTAAGCCTTTTTTTGGTGCACAATTCTAGAGCAAGAATGCTAGTGTAAAAGAATTATTAAAGAATGAAATAAAAATGTTACTATAATTGGATGAAATGAAAATATGTAACTAAGATAAGAATATGAGAGTGTTACAACCATACTAATTAAACTATGTGAGATATACTATTGAAAAAGAAAATTAATGCTAATACAAATGAGACTAAACGAGAATGATCATGTGTGAATGAGATGAGAAATAGAAGTTCTCCAAAAAATAATCTAAGAAAGCCTATAAGTAAACCTGCTACATAAAAATAGCCCAAAATTGGGATACTTAGATGAGGAGAGAGCTCTCCCTTTTAAAAATATAGGAATGGTTGAGATCAAAACAAAGAGATGAGTGATCAAGGGTGGGAGTTGAACTTTGACATGATCCATGTGCACATTTGTTTCCTCCAATAGAAATGAGTTGAATTTTCATAAGAGACAAATTATTTTTCTTTTAATTTAAAAATAGGAGAAATGACTTATGTGTGCTATTGAAATATTAGTCAAGTTTGTTATTAGTGACACACACTTATTCAGATTGTATATAACTACTGAGCTCTTTGTATAGTTCACAGTGTTTGCCAAGTATTTCAGTTGTTACCAAGTTCTATAGTTGCTACTGAGTCCTTTGGAATAATCTTAGTGGTTACCAAGTAGTCATAGTTATAGTAAATATTAGTAGTGTTAATCATGCATCTCAGTGTATGCCGAGTTTACCAATGCAAGCTGAGCTATCTAGTGTTCACTGAATTCACAGTGTATGTGATGTGAGTCTAGTGTTAACCGAGCCATTCAGTTTATACTAATCTTGAAGTGATAATGTTTACCAAGTATTTCCATGGTAAACAAGTGATTCAATTTATATGATGAGTTTCACAGTATCAATCGAGTCACTAGTGCAGATTGAGTTCAAGACTACTTAGAAGTGATCAGTATGGACCAAGCTTCTATGTCTACCAAGTGCACGATGATGCTAAGCATTAATAGTAGATGCTAAGTATCATAACTTCATAGAGTTATTCTTTAGAACCTGAGTGTCTTCATGAGGGCCAACTTTGTAATATTTGTCTTAACTTGTATTATGGCCGAATTTTTAATTTGTATAATTGGATTGGTATATATGTAATATATTATATCATATCTAAAGTGTAAAAATGTGATGAAGATGTGAATGTGAATGCAATGTAAGTGAATATAATTAGAGAAGAGAAAAAAGAGAAAATTATAAAGCCTGCAATAGTATAAGGAGCAGCAATTTCTCATAACTATCATAGCAAGGTGATTTGTACATAAAGGTATCTCATTCAGCAAACCAAGTTGCAAATTAGAGATCATCTACTGTTTCATCCTAAAAGGTGGATTACTCAAATCCTTTTACAAGGTAGATCTAATAGTCTTCTTTAATTCTCTTTATCAATGATGCAAGAGTATCTTAGGTTGCACTACTATCTTGCATATTTTGAGTTTTTACCTTATTGCTGAAAATGGGTTCTGCTGAAGCTGTATTTTCTGGTTTTTGGGTGCCTATTGTAGATTGTGTAACTAATTTTACAAAATGAATTAAGGGCTGAAAATTTTAGAGATTAAAGAGGGACTAGAGTAATACATATTTTCCATGGAAAAAGTCCTAAATCCTTATATTTTTGAAGATATGGCAATTATCCCATAACATTGATTTATGGCAGTTTTGCACGACAGTTTCTTGTGCCTAACTTTCAGAATGGATGCACACTTTTCCTTAATGAATAAGAATTTGTGAACTTAAGGGGTTGTATAGGGAATAGATATCTACCAAAAATTAAAATCACAAGTTCTAACTCAATTAGAGTGAGGAGATATCACAATTTTTCTTGGACATCAATTTTAGGATGGTTAATTGCTGATGTAGACCGACTTGTGTATTTAATTTTGGTTTATTTTCATTTAATATTTGCTAAGAGCTATATTGTGGCTTCTCCATGTTCTAGAATGATCTATAAGCCATTTTTTCTAGTATAAACAAAGTGTTTAGGCTTAGAACTAGGCAGATTAGGGGAGTTGGAGAAAGGATTGTAGAACAGAATTGTAAACTGCAAATTTGCTATTGGATCTTTGAATGTGAATGTGTTAGTATTTGGCCGTAACCCAGAAGGCCTTACAATTGGAAATGTATGAAGATATTTTGATGAATCAATAAAATTACTTCACTCTTCTTCCTCCTTTGGTTTTTATTCTTTTTTTTTGGTTCTGTTGTGTTAACTCTTGTAGGGTGGTTTGGAGAGTTGGGTGTGCCATTGGCTCTAGTTCCCCTATCCTTCCTTGCATCAACCAAGTGCATACTTCATTGTATGTTTGTAAATCCTTTCACAAGGTGGACCTAGTAGTCCTTGTTACTTCTAATAGGGAAGATCATCAGAAGTGATCAATGTAAGCTTTAACAGGCTAACTTTATACTACAGTACTAAAGTTTGTGGATATCATCCACATCTCAGTTTTACTTTCTATTTGGAAGGTTTTCGGGTCACCAAATCTTTGTGTCATAGTGTTATGAATGCTTTCATGTTTTTAGTTTCATATACATGCAATTAGATGAAATTATATGTTATGGATTATATGCTAATTGGATTGCTGGATTAAGAGTTGAAATTGTTGAAGTTCTAGAAGTTACTGATTTACCCCTTCCCTCTCAGTAACTTAGCATAGTCTTGAATATTTCCAACATGTGAAACTTAGGAATATGTGAGAATGGGGTCTTTTATTTAAATAAAAAGGGGACATGTTATTTTAATCAAATACAGATTTAGGACATTATAGTCAAACCATAGGCTATTTTTGAAAAAAAAAGATTTTTTATGATTTGATCTAGAAAAATGATTAAATAATTTAGCCAAAATATTGAGAAGGGGGGTTATTACTATTGGAAACTACAATTGGAACAATTGTTGTGTTGTCATTGATGTCAAATATATTGATGAATTTTTTTTCTATCTGATCTAAATATCATATCTATTTGATTGATGAAGATGATTTGAGAAGTTGTTCATAAAAAAAATCTAGAGGAAAGGTTGAATTATGAAGAGAAAACTACAAATGGACATTTGATTAGTCAAAATTTGACAAGAAAAAGTGATTTTTTAAAGCTAAGATAGATCACTTATGTAGGCTTGACTAATCAACATAGTAAAAGACCAAAGAATTTTGATGTACATGATGAGTGATGCTAGTCTCAACCAAACCACAATAAATGCCAAACAAATTTAGTGTTGACCGATCATTAGTATCTAACAGGTGAGAGTGTTGATATCAAGAAAGAAGTTCTATAGCAACCGAGAAACTCAGTGATGACCAAGTGTCATTAATTAGTGATGAACAAGAAACAACATTTTAATTGTTTGTGAGAAATCATAATTTCCAGCTAACTAAGTTGTTTTCTTGGGATATGAAAAATTGTTGAAGATAAGGATTGACGAGTTGGATCAATTAATTCTAGGAGAGGATTAGGTAAATGATCTAAGAGATATATTCAAAGAGAAGTTTCTAGAAAATAAGAGATAAATAGAATAGAGATTAGATACATTGTATTTGATGGATTAAAATCATGAACCCTAAGCTCTATGATGTTGATTAAGTGGAAAAAAAATTAACAGTGCCTATTTTAAGGAGGCACAAAGGTGAATTTTTAAGTGATGGTATGCATGTGTGTTGTTCTATATGTGCATGTGAAAGAGTTATAGAGAGTTAGAGCTATTAGTGATGTTTCTAACTAGTGAATCTAAGAAGAAGGCTTAATTAGGAGGAAGTAAAGGGTGATTTCTTGAAGGACTGCTAAGCAAATCTAAGATTGAAGATAAAAATGAAGGCAAGACAATAAATTAGTATTAAGAACTAAACATAGATCTAAACATGCAAAGTGAGTTGTACTAAAAAGATCAAAACTACTCTTACTTTCTATTGAAAATAGATTGACACAACTATGAGAATGTGTTTCAATCATTCTTTTTTCACTACTGTCAAACCTACTACTTGCTAGTAAGATAACTGCTTAGTTGATTTGAGTACTATCATTTTTTTGATTGATGAATATGATTTGATCAAATGAGATAAAAAAAGCACCTAGAGAAGAAGTTGTGTTATAGTATGGAAAAGGAGTACATAGATCAGTTAAGATAGTGATGATATATTGCATTAAATGCTGAGATGTATTCAGGAATAGAGCCATAGTTAGGCGCCAAGTTATAGAATGAAGTTGAGGCAAATTTTGATTTTGATATTAGTGTACATGAAAGAGATGTTGAATTACTTGACAGAGAATTACATAGTGATTCATAAGTTGATAGACCAAATAAGGAAAATAGAGCAAAACCAAAATTGTCAAAGTAAGTCAAAAGACATCACCCTACTACACAAATTATTGGAGATAAAGTTGCAAGACCAATGACAAGAAATAGACTGAGAAGTAATACATGTTTGTTTATCATGCATGAGCCTAAGATAGTAAAAGATACCTTAAAAAATGTGGACTAGAGTAAAGCCATGAAAGAGGAGATTGAAAAAATTGAGAAGAATAATTCATGGACTCTAGTTCCTAGACCAGAAGATAAAAATGTGATGGCACCAAGTGGGTGTATAGAAACAAGTTAGATGAAAATGGTGAAGTCACAAGGAATAAGGAAATATTAGTTTGCAAGGGGTATGCATAAGAAGGGATAGACTATGGAGAAACATTCACTCCTATTGCAAGATTGAAAGGAGTAAGAACTCTTCTTGCTTACTTTACATACAAAGGTTTCAAAGTTTATCAAGTGGATGTTAAATCTGTATTTCTAAATGGAATATTGGAAGAAGAGGTCTATAAAGAATAGATAGAAGGATTTTTTGATGCTAATAAAAAAAACATGGTATGTAGACTACACAAATCTTTATATGGTTTGAAGCAAGCACCAAGAGTATGGTATGAAAGGCTTCACAATTATCTTGTGAAGATTGGATTGTAAAAGACTAATGAGTAGAAATCTGTACTTGAAGATAGAAAAAGGAAAAGTTATTTTACTATTTGAAATTTTTGTTGATGATACCATATTTGGAGGTAAAGATACTTTATGTAAAGCTTTTACAAATGAAATGAAGAAAGAATTTGAGATGTATATGTTTGGAGAGATCAAGTTTTTTGTGGGTTTGAAAATACATTAGATGAAATATGGTATATACATCACTCGATAAAAATATATAAAGGAGATATTGAAATTTTTTGGATTGGAAGATTCCAAGCCATTAAGTACACCTATGGTGATAGGACACAAATTGTCAAAGAATGATATTCAATTGAGGTGAATGAAACACTATATAAGCCTATGATTGGCAAATTGCAATATGTAGTGCATAACAGACTTGATATTGCAGTATCTATTGGGATAGTTACAAGATTCTTTGCTAATACCATTGAGAATCATTTGATGGTTTTTAAGAGAATAATGAGACATTCGAAAGGTACAGAAGGCTATGGTCCATACTACAAGAAAAATGAGAAGTTTGAGTTGAGAGCCTATAGTGATGTTGATTGGGCTAGAAATATTGATGATAGAGAGAGCACCAATGGAGGAACATTTTTTTTAGGAAAAAGGCTGGTTACATGGACTATCAAGAAAAAAAATTGTATATCTCAATCTACTGCTGAAGCTAAATATGTTGCTCCAATAGTAAACTATACAAATATTGTATGGATCAAATAGCTACTCAAAGGTATGAAGGAGGAAATCACTGAACTTGTGAAAATTTATTGTGATAATACAAGTGCTATAAATATATCAAAGAATATTTTGATGCATAGAAAGACTAAGCACATTGTAATCAAGTATCATTGATTAAGAGAGTTAGTTCAAGATAAAGAGGCAAAGATGAAATATTTGAATACAAAAGAGTAAATAGCTGATAGCTTCATAAAAGTATTACCTAAGGATTCTCATGAGTATTTAAGAGGTAAAATAGGGGTGACACCCTTATCCAAGGAATTTTAAGAAGTATGAGAAGTGCCCTGCATCAACTAAGATGATTGTCATATGTTACACATTGATGTAGTGGATCTTACTTTAGGGGCTTCCTAAAGTAATCAAAGAGTTGGAGCCATAGATTAATCACAAGCTAGGTGACAGAGAGAGAAACTAGAAATGTTCATATTTGCATATTAAGATGACAAGTCTTTGGAATTGTTGTTAAAGAGAGAGAAATACAGAAAGGGAGAAATATAGAATACCAAACACAGTGAGAACAAGGAAGAAACATGGAATATCTACTCAGAGGGAGACAGTGCTAAGGGAGATACAAGAACAAAATAGGCAGAGATACATACCTAAATATTAAAAAGAGGAAGTGATCAAGAGGGATTCATAAGGATGGGTTGATTGTTTGTTGATTAGAATAGAATTTTGTAACCTATATAGAAGATGAAAGTTGCTGATAGCGGGAGAGATTTGAATACAAGAAATTATTTTCTTCTTGGTGTTGTTGGTACTAGTTTTTCATCATTGCCAAAGAGGGAGATTGTTGAAAATAGATGGATCATACAAGTATGAAAATGTGTTTCAATCATTATTTTGTCATTGATGTCAAACCTTCTACTTGTTGGTAAGACAACTATTTAGTTGATTTGAATACTATCATTTTTTTGAAGCAGATTTGATCAAATGAGATAACAAAAGAACCTAGAGAAAAAATTGAGCTAAGGTATGAAAAAGGAGTACAAAGATTAGTTAAGATAGTGATGATATGGTGCATTAATTATCTACTCAAGGTTGCAAAGGATGGATACATTGATTAAGTCTAGAAGAACAAGTAAGAAGAATTGAGTCTGCCAAGCTTGACTGAGTAAAGAAATAGTTGGAGCCAAGAAAAGTCAAAGTTCAATGTATGATGAGTGATACAGTGTAAGCCAAGTAGAGTTTAGTTGATGCTAAGTACCAACAAACTTTAGTTTTTTTCAAGTGATCTAGTTGAAGAGAAGTGAAAGAGTAGAATGGAAGCCGCATGACAAGATATTGATGTCAAGTGCTAGTATTCATGTTAATTCATATATTTGACAAATCTAAGCTGACTATTTTATTTTCTTGAATTTTGTGAAGTGTGTGGAAGATAACTATGATGAGTTGGTGGTACAAAATTCATGGTAAACCATTTTGAGGTGAATTTAAAGATAATTAAAGGAGAAGTTTCTAGAAGGGATCAAAATGAAAAGATGGGTAGATTTATTGAATCCTACCTAATCCTACCTAACCATAAAATGGACAATAGAGGTTGAATGAAAAAAGGTCTCAATTTTCTATTTATAGAGATGACTAGTCAAAAGAAAGGTTGGTCAATGTTTGAGAACCTAGGTTACATAAGAGGTCTAAGGTATTGCTTCATTTAGAGACCAAACATAAGAGACTGCTATTGGAAAGCAAGGAAAGAAGACTTAAGAGTATGAATGTTTGAAGGATAAACAAGCTATCAAAGATGAAGTGTGTGAAAGCCAAGCAGAATGAAGCATTGAAATATAGATCTATAATCTGGAAGTGAGTTGTAAATTTGTTATCAAATCAAGCCTTACTACTACTTTCTAATTATTGTACTAGTCTAGGATAAATTCTTTGGATTAAGGTTGACCCAATACTCATTTGTAAATCCTTCAACTAGGTATTATTCCAAGTGAATGGTCTAAAGTCCTCTAACAAGGCTCACTCCTAACAAGGTGATTGAAATCCTCTAACTAGGTCACATTTAATAGTGTGTATTGTAAACTTTAACATGGTTGGACTTTGACAGGGAATCACTTCAGAAGAGTGAGAATTAGCAGCATGTTACTGGTGGTTTTTCCAAAACTGGGTCTCCACATAAATTCATTGTGTTAAATGTGTTATTGATTCTATTATGTTTCATGCTTACATTTCTACAAAGTTGATTTGATAGCAACCTACAAAATTTAAGTGATTTTATGATCTAATGGATGCATGCATGAATATGTTTTATGAATATGGGTTCACTAAGCTGTGAAAAGTTTTATTTGTACATCTAGACCTTGGATAATTGATTCACTCCCCTCTAAGTTATTCTAAAGAATTCCAACACTTTCTAACCACTATGAATAGTATTTGAAATCCTTTAATCAAATTTGACCTAACAATCATAAGGACTTAACAGTCTTTGTAAATCCTTTAACTAGGTGAAACTCCAATGGAATGTTCTAAAGTCCTCTAACAAGGCCACTTCTAATAGGGTCATTAAATCATTTAACAAGGTCACATTTAACTGTGTATTATAACCTTTAATAGGGTTGTCTCCTAACAAGGATCACTTGAAAAGAGTGAAAATTGGTGACATGCTATTGGTGGTTTTTCCCGAATTGGGTTTCTATGTAAATCACTAGTGTCAAACTTGTGTAAATCTTATTGTGCTGCTTTATTGTTCTAATTTTACCTTCTACAGATCTATTATTTTTAAATAACAATGGACAACCAATTAATTTTGTTAATATTTTATAGTAGAGGCCAAGAAAGAAAATGATAAGATCTAAAATTGTTTAAGTGTTTGTTTGTTCTATTGGCACATTTGGACCTTGGATAATTGATTTACTCCCCTCTAAGTTATTCTAAATATTCTATGAATTGGTATCAGAGCATTGGTTCTTGTAAAGAAGAGTTTGAAGGTACTCAAAACTAAAGATCATGACATTCGAGAGAGAGATACCAAAGTTGAACAAATACAACTTTCCTATAGGGTAGAAGTTGATGAGATCACATATAGCTAGTATTAGTGATGGTGCATTAGAGTTTTTGGACAATGCATATGTGGAAATAACCATAGTCCCTTTGACTACCCAATAATTAAATGAAAAAAAAGAACATAAGAAGTCAAATTTGGAGATTGCTTCAGCCCTAAGCTATGCTAAGTTTGATGACCTAAAGGAATACAAGAATTCAAAGGAAATGTGAGATAAACTGAAGACCATATATGGAGGAGATGATAATTTCTTGAGAGCTAGAAAGTATTAGAGGTAATTTTAATGAAATAAAAATGATGGAAGGTGAGAACATAGTACAATATTGTAAATGAATCAAAGAAGTTGTTAATGCTATTAGATGGGCTAATAGAAACATTGAAGATTAAATGATAATCAACAAGGTGAGAACTCTACTTCTTATTTATGCTATTAGGTTTTTTTGCAATACAAGAGTTAAGATGTACACATGGTAATAACCTAACTTTGGAAGGTGTAATTTGTAGGATTACTACTTTTGAGATGCCAAATTTTGATAATTACACTCTTGCTACTATTGAATATGATTTTAAATCACAATCAGTTACTATAAAGAAAGGAAAAGGAAAACATGTGAAAAATGACAGTGATACTTATGATGATGAAATTGATGAAATTGAGGCAATGATAGCTAGGAGATTTAGAAGAGGCAAAGGAAAATACAAATGTAAACTTCCTATAATCTATTTTTGATGTAAAAAAGTTGGTCATCTTGCTACAAGGTGTCTTGATAGAGAATAAAGGGATGAAAGAAAATAAATCAAGTAAAAAGGAAGAGGAGATGACTGAGATTTCAAGAAAAGAAAAGACTACAAGGATAAAGCTAAGAGATCTTGTTATATTGTTGAGAAGAAATTGATACTGAATTCGGAAGTAATGATCTATATTTCTATAAAAGAAGATTTTGATGAAGATGAGAAAACTTCTTTAATTTCATATGTGAACAAAAGTGATAGATGGATAATTGATAGTGGTTTCTCTAGTCACATGATTGATGATAAAAGTAAATTTGAGGACATCAAACCATACAAAGGTGGTTGTGTAAAATTTGGTAATGATGTTCCATGTCTTGTAAAAGGTAAAGGGAAAATTCAATTAACTAATAAACTAAATGTGACAATGTTTACAAGTTTGAAGAACTTAACTATAATATGTTGAGTGTTTCACAGTTAAACAAATCAGGTTACAGAGTTGAATTCCATCAGAGGAAGGCCAAAATATTTGATGTTGATGGTAAACTGATTTGAAATGGTAACTAAAGAAGAAGTAACTTGTTCTACCTAGATTTATCAGATGAGACATGCTTGTTTTCATAATACAAAGATATTTGGTTATGGCACAAAAGGTTATGTCATGCAAGCTTTGACAATTTGATTAGCATTATAAAATGAAAAGAGTAAGAGGATTTCCTAAACTGAAGATACATGTCAATGCCATATGTAAACAATGTCAATTGGGAAAAAAGACAAAGTCCACTTTTAAGAGGAAAACATATCCATCTTATGATATTTTGGAATTGGTTCATATTGACTTATGTGGATCTATTGGAGTTCAAAGCTACCATGGAGACAAATATTTCATTCTATTTGTTGATGACTACTCTAGAATGATGACCATGATATTTATTAAAGAAAAATCTGATGTTTTTCAACTATTTAAGTGGTATTTATTCAGAGTTGAAAATGTGAGAAGGAAATGTCTAGAGTGTGTGAGATATGATAGAGATGATGAATTCAAGTCCAATGATTTCAACATATTTTGTGATGATAGGGGAATCAAAAGGTAGATGTCTACACCTAGGATGCCTCCTCAAAATGGAATAGCTAAAATAATGAACTAGAAAAATCATGGATTATGGTAGAACACTAATGATGGAGAAAAATATGTGAAAAAAATATTAGAGAGAAGTTGTAAGTACAATTTTTTATCCTCTTAATAGAGTGCAAGTCAAGAAAGGTACAAATGCTACATCTTTTTAATTATGGTATGGTTATGAACCTAATGTGAAATATTTCAGTCTTTGGAAGCAAGTGTTACATAATTAAAGACAAAGAATAATTGAGAGGGAGGGGTGGGGGAGGTGGGGGGGAGTGAATCAATTGTCCAAGGTCGAGATGTACAAATAAAATTTTTCAATGCTTCGTAGACCCATAATCGTAAAACTTTATTATGCATGCATCCATTAGGTCATACAACTTTTAAACTTTGTAGGTTACTATCTTAGGTCAAAAAAAATTTGCAAACATGTAAAGATGAAAAATAATGCATTAAATAACACATTCGACACAAGGATTTTACATGGAAAACCAATTTGAGAAAAACCACCAATAATATGCTACTAATTCTCACTCTTCTGAAGTGATGCCCTATGAAAGGCCAACCCTGTTAAAGGTTACAATACACATTGTTAAATGTGATCTAGTTAGAGGATTTCAATCACCCTATTAGGAGTGAACCTTGTTAGAGGACTTTAGATCATTCACTTGGAATGTCACCTAGTTAAAGGATTTACAAATGAGTGTTAGGTCAACCTTAATCCAAAGGATTTACCCTAGACTAATACAATGATTAGAAAGTAATAGTAAGGCTTGATCTGATAACAAATTACAACTCACTTGTAGATTATAGATCTCTATTTTAATCCTCCATTCTACTTGGCTTTCATACACTTTAGCTTTGATAGGTTGTTCACCCTTCAAGCATTCATACTCTTAAGCCTTCTTGATTTTCTTACCAATAGAAGTTTGTCCTATAAAGCTATTGAATGAAGTAATACCCTAGACTCCTTGTCTTCCTTAGACACATGAAAACCTTTGCTTCTAACCAACTCTCTCTATAAATAGAGATTTAAGATCTTTTGTCACTTAACCCCATCATCCATTTTAGGGTTAGGTAGGGTTAGGTAGGATAAAATGAATGTATCTACTTTTCCATTTGGTTCCTCTAGAAACCTTTTCCTTGAATTCACCTCAAAATTATTTACCTTGAATTTAATGCCACCAGCTCATCATAGTTATCTTCCACACGTTTCACATAATTCAAGAAAACAAAATATTCAACTTAGATTCATCAAATCTATTATTTAACATGAATACTAACACTTGACATCAATATGTTGTCACTCGGCTTTCATACTATTCTTCCATTCGGTCATCACTAGTTAACTTGGCAAATACTAAAGTTTACTGATGCTTGACATCAACTAAACTTTACTTGGCTTACACTATGTTCACTCAGCATACACTGAATCTTCACTTTTCTTAGCTCCAACTAATTTTCTGGTTGACTTGCACTAAATTTTTTGGACACCTATTGTGCACTCAATTAAGCTTGGTAGACACAATTCTTCTTACTTGTTCTTCTAGACTTAATTAGTGTATCCAACCTTTACAGCCTTAAGTATATAAAAAATATAGCATGTCATCATTGTCTTAACTAATATTTGTACTCCTTTTTCATACCGTAACTCAACCTTTCCTCTAGGTTCTCTTGTTATCTCATTTGATCAAATCCCCTTCATCAATCAAAAAAATGATAATACTCAAATAAAATAAGTAGTTATCTTACCAACAAGTAGCAGGTTTGACATTAGTGACAAAATAATGATTGAACACATCCTCATACTTGCATCAATATTTTCTCAACAATCTCCTTCTTTGGAATTGATGGAAAAAAAATACCAACAACAATACCAAAAAGAAAATAATTCCTTGTATTGAAATCTTTCCCTCTATCAGCAACTTTCATCTTTTGTATAGGCTACAAAATTCTATTCTGACTAATAGACAATCAACTCTTCCTTATGACTCCCTTCATCTGTCATCATGCAGGGCTTCTCCTTCCAACTTTCTTTGATCACTCCTTTTTGATATTTAGGTATTTATCTTTCTGTATTCTGTATTCTTATATCTCCCTTAGTATTTTCTCCCTCTTACTAGCTAGATGCATTTCATTTCTTGTTGTTATTTCTCCCTCATTTCTCTCTAGTACACATCATGTACACTAAACATTAGGTACACTATCTCCCTCTTTGAAAAAAATGCCAAATAATTGTCATCTCTCTATGTAGATATAATCAATTCCAAAGTCTCCCTCTATCACCTTTCATTGTGACCAATCTTGTTTTCTAGCTCTTTGATTACTTTATGCAACTCCTAAAGTAAGATCCACTGCATCAATGTGTAACATATATCATTCATCTTAGTTGATGCATGACACTACTTATGCTTCTTAAGAAGCTTTGGAGAGGGGTATCAACCCTAGTTTACCTCTTAGATACTCATGAGCATCCTTAGGTAAAGCTTTTGTGAAGATATCGACTATTTGCTCTTTTGTATTCACATATTCCATCCTCACTTCTCTATCTTGAACTAACCTCTCAAGTAATGATACTTGATTGTAATGTGCTTAGTCTTTGTGTGCATCACATGGTTCTTTGATATATTTATAACAGTTTTAGTACCATAGGTTTAGTGATTTCCTCCTTCATATCTTTGAGTAGTTGTTTGATCCATATAATGTTTGTACAATTTACTGTAGCAACCACATATTCAGCTTTAGCAATAGATTAAGATATACAATTTTGTTTGTTTCTAGTCTAGATGACCATCCTCTTTCCTAAGAAAAATTCTCCTCCACTAGTGATCTTCTTGTCAGCAATATTTCTAGCCCAATCAATAGCAATGTAGGCTCTCAACTCAAATTTTTTATTTTTCTTGTTGCATAGACCATAGTCTTTTGTTCCTTTCATATATCTCATTATTCTTTTAACATCCATCAAATGATTCTCCTTAGGATTAGTAGAGGATCTTTCAAAACTCCCATTAGATAATGTAATGTTAGGTCTACCATGTACTACATATTGCAATTTTCCAATCATAGACCTTTACAATACTTGATTCACATCAACTGAATAATTATTCTTTGAAAACTTGTGTCCTATCACCATAGGTGTGCTAACTAGTTTGGAATCTTCTAATCCATTTTTTTTTCATATTTCCTTTAGATACTTAGACTAAGTAATGTATATACCATATTTCATCTGATATACTTGCAAACCAACAAAGAAATTGATCTCTCAAAACATAGACATCTCAAATTCTTTCTTCATTTCATTTGCAAAGGCTTTACATAATCCATTTTGACCTCCAAATATAATATCACCAACAAAAATTTAAGCTAGTAAAATACCTTTTCTTTTTTCTATCTTCAAGTATAGATTGTTGTTATCATCAATCCTCTTAAATCTAATCTTCACAAGATAATTATGAAGCCTTTCATACCCAGCTCTTGGGGCTTAATTTAAACCATATAAAGCTTTGTGTAGTCTACATACCATGTTCTTGTTGATAGCATCAAAAAATCATTTTGGTTGTTCTATGTAAACCTATTCTTCTAATATACCATATAGAAATGCTAACTTCACATCCATTTGATAAACTTTGAAACCTTTGTATGTAGAGTAAGAAAGTAGAGTTCTTACTCCTTCCAATCTTGTAGCAGGGGCAAATGTTTCTCCATAGTCTATTCCTTCTTCTTGTGCATACCCCTTGAAAACTAATCTTTTCTTATTCCTTGTGACATCACCATTTTCATCTAACTTGTTTCTGTACACCCACTTGGTTCCAATCACATTCTTATCCTCAAGTTTGGGAACTAGAGTCCATGTCTTGTTATTATCAATCTCTTTTTTCATGGCTTTACTCTACTCCACATTTTATAAGGCATATTTCACTATATTCGGCTCATGCATGCTCAAAAAACATGTATCACTTCTCAGCCTATTACTTGTCATTGATTTAGCATCTCCATCTCCAATAATTTGTTCTATAAGGTGATGTCTTTTGACATACTTTGACAATCTTGGTTTTTTCTCTAACTTCCTCATTAGGTCTATCAACATTTGAATCACTATTTACTTCTCTATTAGGTAATTCAACATCTCTTTCATATAAACTAATCTTAGAGTCAGAATGTGCCTTAGGTTTTGTTTGTAACTCAGTTTCTAATTGTAGGTCAGTTCTTGAATGCAACTTGACATTCATTGTATGCGAGTCAACATTCACTAAAACTTGTTGTTGATTTGAAACTTTTTTACAACATCTTCATTAGTAGGCATACCTTCATAAAAGTATACAAAAGATTTTTTTTCCTCTGGTTCCTTCATAGGTTTAGTCTCATGTACCTCTTTAAATTCATCAAACTTCACATTTGCAGTTTCTATAACTTTGTTAGTGTTAGTATTTAAACACTTATAAAATTTACTTCTTGTGGAATAGCCAAGGAATATACCTTCTTCACTTGTAGCTTCTAATTTACAATTCTTAAAATCTTTAAGAATGTAGCACTTGCTTCCAAATACTTTAAAATATTTTACATTGGGTGAGCATCTATACCATAATTCAAAATGTGTTGAATGAGTACTTTTCTTGAGTTTCACATGGTTCAAGGTATAGATAGTTGTACTTATAACCTATCTCTAGTATTTCAAACAAACATTCTTCTCCATCATGAGTTTCTACCTAACACAATCCATTAAAATCTATTCCTCCTTTCAACAATTCCATTTTGTGGAGGGGTCTTAGGTACATATATTTGTCTTTTGATTCCTCTGTCACTACAAAACATCTCAAACTCATTTGATGTGAATTCTCCACCTTTGTCAAATCTTAGACATTCTAGGATTTTGTCTATCTCCTTTTCATTTCTAGCTAAGTACTACTTAAACACTTTAAAAGAATTGGATTTCTATTTTAGAAACATAACTGTCATCATCTAGAATAGTCATCAAACATTATTGTACTTGTCACCCTTACAAATTTGTACATTAATTTGTCTACACAAGTCAATATGAATAATCTCTATAATTTCTTTAGAGTTGTGAGTCTTACTTTTAAAACTAGATTTTTTCATATTGCTTAACTAACATTGTTTGCAAATTATATTGTCAGGTTTCTTCAATTTAGGCAAACCTCTCACTCTTTTCATGTTACTGATACTCACTAAGTTATCAAAGTTAACATGCGATAACCTCTTGTGCCATAAACATACATCATAAAATTCTACAACAAGACAATTAGAATCATTCATATCAAGATAAAATAGATTACCTCTAGTTTGATCACCTTTTCCAATTAGTTTCCCATCAGTATCATAGATCTTAGGTATCTTGTTCTCAAAATCAACCTTGCAATTTGAACTATTTAGTTGTGACACACTCAAAAAATTATAGTTAAGTCCTTCAACATAATAAGAATTGTCACACACAATATTTTCTATGAGTTTGATAGATCCTTTTCCTTTTATCAGGCATGGAGCATCATTACCAAATGCTACACTATCTCCATCATAATAATTCTAGGTAATGAACTTACTTTTATCTCCAGTCATGTGATGTGAACACCCACTATTAATGATCCATCTATCACTCTTGTTTACATAAGAAACCAATGCAATTTCCTTATCCTCATTAGAATAATCCTTCATTATATACACCACTTCATAATCATGATCATCAAATCCATCTCTAGTTTCCTCTTCTACAATGTAACAAGACTTCTTACCTATGTCTTTATAATCTTTGTTGTCCTCCTCACTTTACTTTTGTATTTGTCTCCACTTCTATTGTTCTTCTTCTCTAGACATCTAGTAGCAATATGACTAGCCTCATTGTAATTAAAATACATAATAGGTAACTTACCTTTGAATTTGCCTTTGCCTCTGTGAAATCTCCTTGCTAGCAGTGCTTCAAGTTGTTTTACATTCTCCTCATTTGTGTCACTATTACTAGAAACATTTTTGACCTTTTTCCTCTTCTCTTTAGTTTTCTTTAATGATAGTTTAGCTTTGAAAGTAGATTCAACATTGTTAAATTTGAAATTATCAAAATTAGAGAGCTCAAAGGCGTTGAACCTACCAACCAAACCTTCAAGAGTTAGATTAGAACCTGGTATACATCTCAGTTCTTGTATGCCAAAAACTCTAATAGCATAGATGGGAAAAAATATTATCAATAATTTACTCAATACAATATCATAATCAATAATACAATTAGGTCCTCTTATAGCATTAACATCATCTTTTATTCTGGAGCAATATTGAGCAATTTTCTCACCTTCTTGCATCCTTATATCATAAAACTTACCTATAAGAATTTTATATTTGGCTCTCAAAACATTTTTGTCTCCTCCATAAATAGTGTGTAGAGTATCCAAAATCTTCTTTGCAGAATCACAACCCTTGATGTCATCAAACTCAACATAACTTCGGGCATAGGCAATCTCCAACATTGATTGATTGTGTTCTTTCTTCTTTTTTAGATCATTAATAGTTAGGGCTCTAGTAGGATTGACATGCTTAGTGGTGATGGTAGATTGTGCATGGTTTCCAAGATCTCCTAGGTAGACTTTTCCATGTAGAGAAATTCTCCTTATTAAGCTTGGGTACCTCTTTTTGACATCTTGATCTTTTGCTTCTAGTACCTTCAAACTAGTCCTCTTAAGCACTAATGCTCTGATACCAATTGTTGGAATTCTTTAGAATAACTGAGGAGGGGGGGGGGTGAATTAGTTTTAGATTAATGTAAAAACAAGTTTTGAAGGGACCTAAAACCCTTTAACAAAAGATAAAGATCAACATTAAGAACCAGCCAGGCTTTATAAGGACTCGAAACCTAGAGTAAAAAAAAAGCACAAAAAATTAGGTTTTATAAGGACTTGAAACTATAAGTTTAAACCAAACACGTCCAAATTTTAAAAGGACCTAGAACCTAAAGTTTTTAAATAGAAAGCTAGAAAAATAAAAAAATAGAACTAGAAGCACCACCCAGACCAGCAACCAACACACCAACAACCACAACCAGAACCTACAGTAGTTCTATAATTCTCTTCTCCACCTCCT
The DNA here is from genome assembly GCA_028749045.1 of Cupressus sempervirens. Taxonomy (NCBI): domain Eukaryota; kingdom Viridiplantae; phylum Streptophyta; class Pinopsida; order Cupressales; family Cupressaceae; genus Cupressus; species Cupressus sempervirens. Next base: position 351,856,278 of record CM053790.1, read on the forward strand.
TACTAGCTTCAATAGTAGGCTAGATAATATTAATCATGGAAAAAATAGGAACCTCAGGAGCATCAACAATTTTTTTCCTCATACTCTACCTCATTCTCTTGCTAGGCCCTCCTAGATTCCTCACCACAGTAGTGTCTAGAGACATAATCTCCTCATTTCTTTTCTTTCCTAGACTAGTCACTGTGGCACACAAACTAGAAGTGACTTGCTCTATTCTTTGTTCAATTTTCATAATAAGTTGATAGAGTTCCAACTCACAATCATTTAGTTTGTTAGGGATGTTTTCAACAAGTTTCTCTAGGTGGGCTCTCATAATACATTCATGGTCCAACTCTTTCTAAATGACTCCAACCTTTTCCTTGAGCACCATAATTTCATTATGTAGCCACAAACCCACTATTAAAGAAGCTTTTTCTTTAAGTTTGGAAGTATGAAGAAATGAGAGTTTTCCATGGTGGATCTCATCCCTAATATCTTCTTCATGTCTAATCACAATGTCAATGGTAGTGTTATTGACCTGGATGTCAGCGTTAGCATCCTATGTCTCCTCAAACTCCTCTTCCTTCTCATTACTTAGGATTTTCTCTTTTATAACAAGGATATTACCCTCCTTGTTCTTTTCTATGTCAATGTCCATTTTCTCCTTGCTAGATTTAGTATTAGGAGGAAAACAAAGAACTTTATCTTCCCCTCATCATCCTTTAAAGCTTTAGACCCATTATTTGATTCAATTTTCAATCTTTACTTTCCTCCACTTGGTCCTTGCCAGTTGACATGCCTTTACTTCTAGTTTAGCCTTCAAGTTTGATCTAGGCTCTCCCATTTTAGTCTTATTTTCATTCTTGACAGAATTCTTAGAATTTGTCACTTCCTCAATATTCTTATTTTTAATCTCCCGCTTATGACCCTTTTTAGTGCTTTTACTATCATTGGTTCCTTCCTCACTTTTAACCTTTTTCTTTGAGGGTTCATTACCAAACACTTTCCTTTTTTCTCCAAAGTTAGAGAGGGTTTAACAACCTTACTTTTACAATACTTTTCAATCAGAAGGATTAAGAACTCATGGAGTACATGATGAGAGTCCTTCTTCCTATGTGCTTGGAGGCTTTGTATCAGAGTATACTTTAGGTATAATGGGAAAGAAATTCTATCTTTATACCTAAAATGATTTAAGAACACATAATAAAACTTGTGGACTCTCTGAGCTCTACCATAAAGGATAAAATAATCATGGATACATGAAAGAACATCCCACCAGATTACCTTACTTTGCCTCATATCATAAAAATTGCCATTCTCAACAACCTTTTCTCCTCTTCAACAATTTTAGGGAAATTTTTGAAGGCCACATTTGAGATACTGGTTTCTTTGCTGAATTTGAGATCCTCCATTGGAAGACCTATAATCTCAATGATGAACTCCTCCAACAACCTCATAGTAACCCCATGCAATATTACCTTATCCTCAATCCACTTTTTGAAGGACTCTGTAATGTGTGGCTTATACCCTTGAAGTTTCTAAATATAATCTACAACTTTCTCTTTTTTCAATATTTCCCAAACATCTAAATTTGCCCTCTATTCCTTGTAATTATTCAACTCTTTCTTTCTTGATTCCCCTCCCATCTTTTATTTGTCTCTACACCTATAACTAGACTAAAAAATGGTCACCAAAAAATAGAGTAAGTTGTTAATGATTTCCAAGAAACCTTTAGCTTGCATGCATGCCAAGTACAAGCCATAATTATACAAAAAAGTACCACCTAGGGATACTTAGAAAATCTTCCACAAATCCATCACTTCCCTTAATAAATTCCTCAATCTTTCTTGATCTTTCCTTCATTAGCATGAGTCATATCATAATTAATATTTTTTGTTAGCTCAAATTGTTTTCTTAGGTCATCTTGCAAACTCAACTTAGTTTCCCTATAGACCACTTGATTAGCAATCTAGTTAGCAACTTTGTTGCCCTCCCAAAAAAATGAGAAATATAGACATTATCAAATTTATTCATAAGGTCTTTTATTTCCAATATACTTCCCTCTATACTTTAGATAATCATACTCTTGTTGTTCAACATGTTAATGATGTTCAGAGAGTCTCTGTCTAACCAAAGATTCCAAAAACTAGATTCCACTACCATCCTTATAGTGAAAAGAATAGTCATTGCCTTAGATTTATGACTAGCAGACTTACCTATAGGGATAGAAACAAAATCCACAACCATAATGTAATTATTTTTCAAAACACTTGCACATCCAACATTTCCTGGGTTCCCTTTAGTAGAGCCATCAAAATTACCTTTAATCTAGCCCACATGTCAAGATCTCCACTTAGCATTCTATCTCTAATCCTTTTGTTTTTTTGTAGTACCTTTTGCATTCATAGGATTACTTATTTGAATCTCATTAGACATTTTTGTCTAAGATTTGAAATTCTCTTTTATAGCTCTAATTATATTATGACATAAAACTCAATTAGGAGTCTCCTTATTTCTAAAAATTCTATTATTCCTCTCCTTCTAGATACCCCACCAGAGATGAGGTAGAGAAATCTTCCAAAGAAAACCAATATCATCATTCTTGGTAGGACAAGTCCAACCCTGAAAATATAGATCAATGTCATTATGTTGAACCAAATGTAAATTCTAGTATTTGAGAAGATAGCTCCAAATATTTTGGCTAAAACAACAATTTTTAAAAAGGTGGTTGTCATCTTCAAAATCCTTCTTACAGAGACAACATCTATTCACCAAGTAGACTCATCCCTTTTTCAAGTTATCTAGAGTTAAGCTTTTGTTTTGAAGCAAAGTCCAAAAAATGACATTGATTTTTGGAGTAAGCCCTTTAATCCATGCTTTAGCCCATATAGGAGAGTTTCCTCTATCCTCCAATTTGAATATAGAAGAGATCTTGAAGAATCCTCTTGGTTCAATCCCCCAAACCAAAGTATCTTCTTTTTGAGGGTAGAGGCTAAAACATTTAGGGCCAACTAGGTACCAAAAAAATCCTGATTAATGTCATCTATATTGACCCATTTACTCTTAGCCTAGTAATTCTCCACATATTCACCAAAAACCTATTTACACTTGTCCAAAAAAGTCCTATCATCAAAATCCTCAATCATAGGATGATCTAGAAGCCATTCATCATCCCAAATTTTGATCTTGCTGCCATTACATATAAATAGAACTTTTTAATGCTTAGTAGACCCATATCTATAAAACCTTATTATGCATGGATCCATTAGATCATATAACTCTTAAACTTTGTAGGTTACTGTCATAGGTCAAAAAACCTTTGCAGAAATGTAAACATGAAACATAACAGATTCAATAACACATTTGACACATGGATTTTATGTTGAAACCCAATTTGGGAAAAACCACTAGTAACATGCTACTAATTCTCACTCTTGTGAAGTGATGCCTTGTAAAAGACCAACCCTATTAAAGGTTACAATACACATTGTTAAATGTGACTTGATTAGAGGATTTCAATCACCCTATTAGGAGTGAGGCTTATTAGAGGACTTTATACCATTCACTTAGAATGTCACCCGGTTAAAGGATTTACAAATTGCTTTTAGGTCAACCTTAGTCCAAAGGATTTACCTTGTACTAATTCAATGATTAGAAAGTAATAGTAAGGCTTGATCTAATAAAAAATTAAAACTTGCTTGTAGATTACAGATCTTTATTTTAGTCCTTCATTCTACTTGGCTTTCACACTTCAGCTCTAATAGCTTGTTCACCCTTCAAGAATTCATACTCTTAAGCCTTCTTACTTTTCTTGCCAATAGAAATCTCTTCTATTTGGCCACTAGATGAAGCAATACCCTAGACTCCTTGTCTTCCTTAGCTTCTCACATATGACAACCTTTTCTTCTGACCAACCCTCTTTATAAATAGAAATTTAATATCTTTTGTTGCTTAACCTCAATCGTCCATTTTAGGGTTAGGTAGGATTACATAGGATACAATGAATCTACCCACGTTTCTATTTTGTTTCTCTAAAAAATTCTTCCTTGAATTCAGCTCAAAATGGTTTACCTTGAATTATGTGTCACCAACTCATCATAGTTATCTTCCACATCTTCACATAATTCAAGAAAACAAAATAGTCTTCTTAGATTCATCAAATCTACAATTTAACATGAATATTAACACTCATCATCAATATGTTGTCACTCAACTTCCATACTATTCTTCCACTTGGTCATCACTAGTTAACTCAGAAAATACTAAAGTTTACTAATGCTTGACATCAACTAAACTTTACTTAGCTTATGCTATGTTCACTAGGTAGACACTGAATCTTCACTTTGCTTGGCTCCAATTGATTTTTCTTCTTGGCTTGCGCTAACTTTTCTTGACACCTACTATGCACTTAGTCAAGCTTGACAAACACAATTATTCTTACTTTTTCTTCTAAACTTAATTAGTGTATCCAACCTTTATAGCCTCAAGTAGAAAAATAATATACTATGTCACCACTGTCTTAACTTATCTTTGTACTCCCTTTTCATACCATAACTCAAAATATCCTCTAGGTTCTCTTATTATCTCTTTTGATCAAATCCTTTTCATTAATCAAACAAATGATAGTACTCAAATCATCTAAGCATTTATCTTACCAGCAAGTTGTTAGCATGAATGTTGATGATACTACATTGGGGGAGTATCATAAGCATTGAAGAGTATTGATATGTTGTATTAATGACTATGTTTTTCATTGATGTTAACATTGTAATATTTTTATAAAGAATGATAGAGTAGCAGACAGAGATCTTGATGGTATAGACAATGGTTTGATTTTTTGATCGTGCGTAGTTATGGACATGTACATCATAGCATATTGGTGACATGGTCAAGTGCGCAAAGTCTAAGTCGATGGCATACAAAAATTATACATGATTTATTGAGAGTAGATTAGAGACATAGTATTAGGAAATTAGTTCTTGATGTTTATTTACTATCTTACATCTGTGATGCAATGAGAAGATGCATAGTGGTGATGTCAACAAGCAATAGTATTGCACGTGTGAAGTTTTGTACATACTATTAGCTAATAGTGCTATTGGAATTTTAATTTAATTAATTATCTTATTTTAATTAAATGGGAAAGCCTCAAGGCAAACTCAAGGAATTATTATGAAGATATGGTATAAACGAAAGATGTTTTCCTTAATTGTAAAGTATGTGTTCCAGTAATTGTGATTGTTATTCAAGTGCAAATTGCAAAAAGGAGTAGAGCGCTTACTGAATGTGTGTAAGTGATCCATGTGATTATTGGATGTGTAGTTTGAGATATTATTAAAAGATTTGAAGGAGTAGAAGTCTATTTGACAAAATAGATATAGAGGAAAGAAGTACATTTCAATTCTATTATTTTGCAAGGAATAATATAGAGATCATTTGGATAGTGGGTTTATTGGTCTTTCCCTTGAGGTTGTTTGGGCAATGGGTCCAATTGTCTTCTACAACTCCTAACAAGGTTAGAATATCCTAACAAGGATTCAAAGTCTCCTAACAGGGATGAGCATATGTGCTGAATATTGTAACAAACTCCTAACAGGGTCTATCCTCTAACAAAGAATATTTATATTAGTAAAACATCTTGTGGGTACTATCCCCGCTAGGGTTTTTCCTCTGATCAAGGGTTTCCCTAGTTAAAATATGTAGTGTTATTGTGTATGAGTATATTGTTATGGTTTTAGTTCACATTAATCATATGGTTAAGATTGTTTAAAGTTATTATTTGTGATATTAGTTGGATAATCGATTCACCCCTCCTCCCTACTTCTTAGTTATATCAGTAGACTATATATTCTAATAATTGGTATTCAAGCTTTAGCTTCTTGAAGGAAAAGCTTAATGATTTTGGGAGATCAATGATGAATATGTTTAGGAAGGATAGTCCAAGATTTGATGGGGCCAACTATCATAGTTGGAAGGACAAGATGAAGACTTGTCTATTGTGCGTGGGTCTAGGATATTGGATCTTGACAAAAAGTTGAAAGACAATTGTCAAAGAAAAAGATATTGAAGGTTGTAATGAAGAAGAGAAAGATCTATTCATGTGTAACATGAGAGCAAGATAAGCCTTACTGACAAAACTTCTAGAGAATGAGTAAAATTAGGTAAAATCACTTGTAACATTTCATGAAATTTGGAAATCTCTAGAGTCTACTTTTGAAGGTGATGATCATGCAAAAAGAATGAGATTATAGAATTGAATATGCACATTTCAAGATGCTAGAATGATGGAAGATGAATTTGTAAGAAGTTATATTGGTAGAATTTTAGAAATGGTTGCAAGTATTTGGTCTCATGGTGGGACCAAGGAGGATAATGAAGTCATTTGGAAGATTTTGAAAGTTTTGACAACACCATTCAAGCCAATAGCAGAGATGATTCAACTAGTGATGCCTTGCACTTAGGATTTCACTAAGGAAACATTACTTGGAAGATTAGAATCAACACAAGTAGATCTAAGATAGTTTGGTGAACTTGCAAGAGTTGAAACAACCTTTAATGCCCTAAACATTTTACCTAATTTGACAAGGAGTGTAAGAATCCATGGAAATTTTGTTGGAAACAATAGAGTTGATGAAGACAAGAAGATTGAGGAAGGAATAACCCATCTAGTGAGAAGATAAAAAGATGGTCAAAAAATATTTAAATATTGGATTGTAATGAATTTGGTCATTATGCATCTAAATGTCCTAAAAGAGAGAAAAAGTATAAAGGGAGATTTAACCCTAGAAGGGATAGAGATAGTTTTTTAATATGTAAATGAAGATGAAGAATTTGATGAGAAAAGTCAAAGTGAGAGTGATGATGAATTAGCATTTGTCACTATCAAGGAAGATGACCTTGATAGAGAAACTAGAGAAGAAAGAGCTTTGGTCACCCAAGTAGAAAAGAAGTCTAATTGGATAATTGATAGTGGTTATTTGCATCACATGACTAGTGATATGAATAAGTTTGACAAGTTTAAGAATCATGATGGAGATATTATTAGAGTTGGTAATAATGCAACATGTCATATAATAGGAATCAGATTATCATGTCCCCTTTTCAAATAATTAAAAATAATAAACTTTGCTAAGGCAGGTAGGCTCCAAAAAGGTGAAGTTTCGACAAAAGGGGCTAATCTTTAGAAACCAATGGAATAATAAATAAAAATTATTATTAAATTATATTTTATTAACCCCTCTTGGACGTGAGTTAGGGTTATGCCCTCTTTTAAGGGGTTTGGAGGCATTTTGGGCGCATTCCAGAACTTGATTTTCTTTGTTATTCTTCAGAGGTTGCCAAACCTATGGAGAAGGAGACCCAAGAATAGGAGTTTTCAGATTTCTAGGAAGGCTAAGGATGGGATTTTGAAGCCATTTTATGTGCATGCTCATGCAAAGTTTGCCTTTGTGCTGAACAGTGCAGATTTGTGGTTTTTCGGATGTGTTTTTGTAAGAGTTTGGTGTTTCTGGTTGAGTATTTCATATCAGTTTGGGTTGCTGCTATATTTCAGACTTATAGATGTTAAAATAGATCTGAATATATGTATTGGGATGCGGTTCAACTTTTGAGATAGTTTATTAGTGTTTTTGTGGTGTTTTCTGGGCATTTTTATGTTATTTCAGGAGCTCGATGAGCATAGTTTTTGTCCTACATTTGTGAGCTGTTGTGTAGATGCTATAAAGATCTAGAAATTCCATTTTGTAGGTCGTTATGCTACTTAAATTTCTGTAAAAATGTTCATTTTTAGATTTATTAATGATATGTGAAGCTGTGAAATTTTTGGCACTATTTCTGGCATACCCAATTTGGGATTTATTGAAAAATTTGGTGGATCTTTGTGATATTGGTTGTTGGATTTTGAAAATCTGATTAGAGGCTTGAAATATCATGTAAAATCAGAGAAAGGGACATTTCAGTGGTATCAGAGCAATGATCTTGCCAGCCCGAGGGTTTGTAGAAGTTTGCATGTCAGTTTTGACAACTACCCAGATCTTGCATGTCAAAATTTATGGTTGCATGCTACTTATAATCATTTGCATGATTAGTTCTTGGTGAATTTTGTGTTTGCATGTTGCTTCTAATCAGCTACATGTCAAAATTTATGATCGCATGTAACTAAGTGAAAGAGAAAAAAGATATTTGTAGCGAGAAAGGAATACAGAAATTTTCATCAAACCTCCAGTTGAAAGTAAAAGTACAAAATCCAAGGAAGGGAAAAGTATGGCTGATCTAGATGAGATGGCAAAGAAATTCTTCCAAGACATCTAAAATACTTAGAAGCAAACAGTGGATAGTTTGGCAAAAACTAGAGAGGCTTTGCGAATATTGACAGAAAAATTACAAGGTGTTGCATCTATTAATGAGAAAGGGAGCACTTTAGAGGAGCCAGGAAATTTGAAATCGACACCATCTAAATCAACCAAAACTATTTTCTTGCCTGTAGATGAGCCACCAGTACCAAATCCAGCCATTAATCTTTTGGAAGAGGTTATAGGTAACTTGATTGCATTAAGAGCTACTTACAATGGCTTAGATGATGACTTTCATAGTTCAGTTCCTTTTAAAGAATATGTAGATATGATGAACACTTTGATGCCCAAGCAAGAGAATAGGAGGGAGCATGACATAAGTGGAAGAGAGCTCAAAAATAAAATAAGCAATTTTATAGAACCTACTTTTGATGGAACAAATAAAATTTCAGCTAGAGCATGGCTACAAAAATTACAAACTTTCTTCACACTTAACCCCATGAAGGAGAGTGATGCTGTTCAATTTGCAAGTCTACACTTGGAAGATGCATCCTATGATTGGTGGTATCATGGAATGACTACTCAAGGTCATGATTAGGTAACTGCATTTGATGATTTAAGTCAAAGAGTGATAGATAGATTTGATCTCAAGGATGATGAAGAGTACTTTAAAGAATTGTCAAAGTTGAAGCAAACCAAATCAGTTAATGAGTATATAGAAGAGTTTTAAAAAGTGGCTATTACGGTACCTAATATGAGTGAAAAGAAGATTGTTTATCTTTTTCTTGATGGTTTAGAAGATTCTGTTAAGGGTTTGGTTAAGGCTTTCTCATCTTCAACCTTACAGGAAGCTATCAAAAGAAGCTTGCAACTTGAAACTTGCATGCCTATGAAATCAATCACTAATAAAAAAACTCCAAATCTTTGGCAACATAAGAGAAATTTTCAGAAAAAGACTTTCCCAACACTACCACCAAAAGATGTGATAAATGTGGAAAAATGGAAGGTAGATGAAGAGACTAGGAGTGAATTACGAAGGAAAAAGCTTTGTTTTATTTGTAGAGAACCATGGGTTCCAGGACACAGATGTTTGGGGAAAAGTCAAGTACACTATATTGAAGTTGCTTTAGAATTTGATTTAGATGAGCATGAGAAATTTCATGAAACTAAGGAGAAGTTTGAAGAAGAGAAAGAAAAATAAATCAGCAAGGATGGCACTTTAGCAGCATTATCAGGAGTCCCAAGATACCATCCCTTTCGAATTTGAGGGGTACTAGTAGGGAAAAGGTTGACAGTTCTTCTTGATAGTGGGGCAACTCATAATTTTATTGATGAGGGATTTGTCATGAAAAGAGGGCTTAAAGAAGAAGATTTTGAGGGATTCAATGTTACTGTAGTTGATGGATTCACTATGCCTTGTACACGGGTGGTGAAACAACTCAAGATGACCTTAGGAGATTATGAGTTATGTGATGACTTCTATGTGGTTGGTATTGGAGAGACA